>CM074187.1:29631195-30028695 GCA_037179385.1 Holothuria scabra
GACGGTACTGGTAAGTTGTACAAAATTAAAGGTACTCTTAAAAGGAATTGTTTCAAAGATTTGTAATTTAGAGCATACAAATAATTTACGAACCACAAGTAGTAATTTTACGATATGAAAAACGTTCTATAGATGTATATGAAAAGAGTGAAATTTCACTAGTAAGAAGAATGAAATTTTGTAGTTCACTCCAAAAGAACCGAAACTGACACCAAGAAGAGTGATATTCACTGATGGAGTGCCTTCATGGATCATTCTTAAAAAAAGGGTGATCCTTGCAGACACTCGTTAAAGAGTGAATTTCTCACTCTGTTTGAAGTGAGTTTCACTCTTCTTGGAGTGAAATAACACTCTAGTGGAGTGAATACACACCTTTTACTCTATTAAAGACTTTGCTTTTATAATGCACTAATTATCTTCTTTCATTATATGAAAAACTTTGTATCACAAACGTCAAACGCATCTTACTCGTTTAATCTTTCTACAAGGACAAGTTCAAGCTTTCGGACGACATTTCATAAAGTTCATGTGATGATTGCTCTCAAATTTCCTGTGTTTTTAAAACATATGATTTCTTCATAGAAATAATTTGTGCTACGCTATGGGGAAGGGGAAAAAGCTCTGGGATAATTGGATCCCTCCCTATCATTCGCGTATGGTTGAGTGTATACATGTTACAGAAAATGGCTTACTCGAAACGTTTTTGCTGAACCTAGTATCACCTTTGTTGTTACATGAAATATAATTCATAAACAGATAAAGGGGGTAGGGTATTGTTTATTTGATACTTTTTTTTTTTTTAGCCATACACGTTCGTCACCAGGACCGTCGTTCAAAGAGTGGGAGGAAGTATTCTCTCGAAACGGAGCATTTTGTTTGATCACTCACCCTCACTTTGGTCCCCAATGTCCCGTTCATGCCCCAAGCCAGCATATTTGACCCCAGTAGCTTTTCGTCCTCCTTTCTGGGACTTTTAATTTCAAGTGTGGAAATTTAAAAGATGGTCTTTTATAGGTCTACAAATGATCAATGAAGCCGATATGACGTATTGATTTCTGATAACTAATTGCAATATCCTAATCCCAGAGTACCCTTATTAGGGACTCTCCCTACCTAAGCCTTTGATGATGCGTCTTAGATAAGGGTCACCCTGACGTGAGAGTACAATTGCTTGCCCTAAAGACGAAGGGTAAGGGAAAAGACAAATGGAAAACGTTCCTTCAGGAAATCGGGAAAGGGTGACCCTGACCGTCCTTCGAATGTTTGTCATTACCAAAATGTACCGTACCCTAAGTTGGAAATGGTTAAAGGGGTTAAAGAGGACGGGGCTCCCCTCCACTGCGGAGGAAAATGGCTTTTAGGTCTCGAGGTGTAAAAAGTTGCATTATTTGTGTTTAAATGTGAATAAGTTTTAAAGTGATCGTTTTTCCTATTTCGGCAATAATTTTGAAGATCAATTCTGGACAGTGGGGGGGGGGGGTGGTTTCAAAACACTTTTGCCACGCCCCTGGAACAAATTAAGACCGTCTACACGCTTCAAAATGCTACTTACGTACATCACCCTAAAAGAAAGTCATTGTATATCGGATTAATAAACTTGAGCATGAACATTTACATTAACATCTAGTCGGTCACAACTGGAAGAAAGGACGTGGCCGGTCCGATTTAAACCAATTGGTTAGAAACTGTGACATACAGTGTAAAACCGCAAATAACTGACGGACCAACCGGCCGATTGAAAACTAACTGATTAAAAACTTTGGGGAATTTCTTTTTTATTTACATGGATACCCAGCAAACACAAAACGTTTTCTGAATAGCGTCAAAGCTTTCTTTTAAAAACGTCCTTCAAAACGTTTTAAGGATTTCGTTCGTTTTCAAAACAACGAAACAAATAAACAACCAACCAAACTAAAAAATTTTGTGGATAACACATTTTCGTTAGGAAAAGTTGAAATGTTTTACTAGGACTGTAGGATGATACATTGCTCAGTAAAGTGTTAAAATAGTTTTTAGCAAGTCGGAAAAATAAACTACGTTCTGAAAACTTTTCAAGACGCGTTGTCGAACGAACTTGAACTGAAACACACAAAGTGATCGCTAACTTTCCTAAGACTTTTTTACTTTTTTTTTATTATTCATTTCATTTTATCTTCTAAATTTTTTGAGGTGTTGTTTTTGCTGGGATGATTCGACAAATTCTACCTTCCAGAGGATATGCGTATACACTCTTCAAGAACGGTATACCCTTGTCATCCCAGACAGAGTACTCCTTACCCACTTACTCAAGCTCCTCCCACAACTGTCTAAAACTCATCCTTATCCAGACACAATCTCAGTTTATTATTTTCAAGATCCAATGTGTAATCAGGACACTCTCAGTACATTGTTACACTGAATGTTGTGTAATATGAGCTATGCAGTGCTCCGCTTTAACTTTTTGAATTTGCTGTCAAACAAAGCCCTGTCAGCACACCATATTGGGTCCCATTTGGGGCCAAATTGGGCTCCCGATTGGGACCAGATCAGTTTTGTCAGTAGGCTTTCATTAGGCCCAAATTGGGCCAACTTAGCCCAATAAAGCCCCACTGGGTCCCAACTTGGCCCCAAAGAGTTTACAGCATCTCTCCCTTCTCTCTGGCAAGCCCAGTCGGGGCCCAATCGGGACCTGATGACAATACCAACCTCAGCCCAGCCCAAATAAGCCCAGGCTTCCCAAGTAAAACCTACTTGGGGCCCAACCGGGCTTGCTTGCTGGGAGCGCTGTGCCAATTGAGAATTTTTGCTGTCTACAACAAAAATTGTAAATTGGGTGAAAGCTGCCTGCCTTTTAAGGAACTCTACGTATGACTCAGTCCTGGACTATCTCGTGAGGCTTGTCAAATAAAACGCAATCTAACAATCCCTGAGTTTGTCTTAACTTTCGAGATTACAGATAGGAGTTGAAAAAGACTATTATGTTAACACTGTACACACATCCACACTGTATAATGTAAAGGTTCATTTCACTACATGCATGCGACGGGGTCTTGTCTGCATTATCTCTGCTCGGGTTTATTCAAGGTTTAACTTAAAGCTTCTTTTGTCCAATAGTTTGGTTAACTGCGACTTGGATATTGAAGAATGACTTGAGTGGAGTACTATTATGTAACCAGGAAGACGATTTCGTTGAACTGTTGGTTTTAAGGTTGTTGGGGGTCACACATAAAAGGGTCTTCTCCAATGGGATCTTGAAGTAAGATACAGCTTATTGCAACTGAATAACAAAAGTAGCTGTTTTGTTGCACTGTTGAACAAAAATGACAAGCAAGTTGGCACAACAGTAAAACCATTAACCAACTGAAACGCAAGATCAGTATGTTATGTTTTGGATTGCCGTGTTTTAGTCATGTTGCATATTGATGACCGAATATTTTCACTGCTTGCACGAACATTGGACATTTGCCTAACGCTGGTCAGTGAGAAAACCCATTCCGTCAACATGTAATGTTCAGAGCTATAAAATCGATGTTAAAATGACACTACCCGTCAACATGATCTTGTTACCCTGCCCCAGTTTGATGTTCATCTAGAAATATTTCAAAGAAAAGATGTGGGGATGTCTGTCTCCAGGAGAAGCAATCCGGATTATCCCCAAGGTACGTTTCCGCTCACCCCATCTGTTCATTCCATGTAACTCCGGAACAAGTTTTCTACAGATTAAAGAAACATGGCAATCACTTCCCCCTCCCACATTTTTTCATTAAGTTTACAACCAACTAGTTGATAACGTGCGGTTTTATCTTTCGTTACCATGAAATTTAGATTCGATCCAATTCGTTTACATTCAGCGTGCAATTGAGAGATCTCTGTACGCGTACTGAACAGAAAATGTGCGCATATTTAATTTAAGTTTATAGGGTCGGGAAGCCATTTGGCTCATCGAGGACCCTATGCCAGAGTGAGCGTGGATGAAACCCGGCGAACTTCGCCTTCTCTTTTCGACTAGTGCTCACAGGTAACGAGGCAGGCATGTACTAATCGCTCCCAATCCTGCTCACGGGACCGCCATTTAACGTCCCCATCCGACGGACGTGAGCGTACCCCCTGTCTTTAGCCACTTTCCCAAAGGCTGGGTGGGGATGGAGGTTACTTGCTCTGTACCACTGCTTAAAAGCTGAACTGAGCAAGCGGACAACTTCCTGAAACGGACAACTACCTGAAACGGACAACCAAATACCCAATTTTGTAATTCACCAAATTTTAAACCCCCTCAGCATCACTGTGAAACAGCTATGCTGAACAAGCAAATTTTTAGGCCCCGGAAAATTTCGAAGTGGTTCAACCAGGATTTGATCAGGGGACTTTCAGCGTGCAAGGCAGTACGCTCAAACCACCGAGCCAACCCCACCGTCAAATGTTACTGCGCAAGCTCTATGCAAGCCTGTGTACTGAAAACATTGATGTACGTAACCGGGGATGGTCTAGTAGTTGTTCTGTTCCCAGGTTTGTGACTGTCGTCTGCGTACTTCTTTTAAAATTCGTTCGGTTGGCGGCATATACTTCATCCTCACGACCAAAAAATACGAAGAGGTTTTTTTTGTTGAGTCATTCCAAGTTAAACTACTGTATTGATTGTAGACATCATTCAGAATTTCACCGAGTCTGTCGAACATAGGTTCTAATGTGACTGGTTCCCAGGTCCTTTTTCTAAACAACTGTTGTACTTAGATTTGGATAGCGATACTATCTTTGAGACCGTTGCTATCTTTGAGACCGTTGCCAGGTTGCAATATGATAACCGCAATTTCATTTTACAGGATAAACAAGGGCATAGCCAGGATTTCATCTTGGAGAGAAAATAAAATGACGACTGATTGATCGTGTCTTGAGAGAGAGCCTCTGAGGGGAGCAGGTGCCCCTCTACCCTCCTCTTTGGACAATTTTCCTTACGTATAGTGGGCTGAATGCGAAATGATTTCACATTTGATGTTAGGTATGTTGCCTGTCCCTCCCTATCTTTCTTCTTCTTCCACCCTTTTTGGTTTTTTTCTGTTTCTACTTTCCTTCCCCCAGTTTTGTAAGTGTGCTTAGGTGGGAAGACCTCCTAAATCGTGACCCGGTCTACAACGTTGAGAATGAATTAACAGAACAAATGCGTAAGACTTGTTACTGTGGCAATTTGAGTTAATTTTGCTAAATTATTTTATTTCCCAATTTTCGGTTTCGGGTATTAGCAATTGACATATTTTCTACAAAAAGAGAACTTGCGGCAAGCAAGCATGTTGTCATGGATTCACATTGGTGCCAATCTTCTTCAAGTTATCTTAAATTCGCCATTAACTTTTTCCAAGTAAACTCTGATATAACGACACCATAATTGCATCCTGAGGAAAAGAATTTTGAAAAGTTTAGAAGCCTTGGGGCAATAGCGTCCCTAATAGATTCATTACAATAATCCAGTCCATTTTTAAGACTTTGACAGGAAATGTCTATTAGAGAACTTTTATGCTGTCCACGAGAAAACTTTTGGGGATTACAATAATTACCGGATGTGACTGACCATGGATGCTGTTACTTATCATGGAGGATACGTGCAAAAACACCAAAAATGTTAAAAGTTCATATAAAAATTAGAAAATCCCTGATGCTTCTTAAAATGGAAGCAACTTCTTCGAACTACACAAAGACAAGATAGCGTCTTGAGTTTATTTTGGAAAATCTTCAAAATCACTTTCAAATCTTTGGATTGAACAGATACAATTTGTCTCTTATTAACCGATTGCATAAATTTATTTTGTCATTTTATTTTTTTTCTTTTTCATTACAATGAGTTTTTTAAAAAATGACTAATTTATTTAAAACTTTATTTTCTATTGACTATAATACATTTCGAAGGCCAAAAAGAGAATTACATTGAAAGGGAATGCTATTGTCTCGAATAAAGCTCCGAGAGACTTCTTTTCGGCTTGAAGTATAGTGTCAATGTTTGGAAAGGTTACGACATCCTTCTGAAGGACGATGTGTTAGGCAAAAAAACTTAAAAGTAAACACAAGTAACCCGGACAGGCGAGATACCTCCTTAAGTAAACTAAACTCTCACCTTACCAATTGACATATTTAATCAGTGTACACTATTCATTACCTTTTTGCGCAATACAATCAAGTACACGACTGATTTCTTTCATTGTCAGATCTATTGAACGCCCTATTCCCTTCAGCAAATAAACCCCATGCCTAAGACGGTAACGGGTGAATGATTTAGCTCCAAGGAGGTTGTAGTCAATATGGGTCCCCACTTTTTAAATTTGTAAAAGTATTTCTTATCTGTCAGGACAAAAACAAGAAGCCGCCAAACGAATGTCCGAATCGAAAAGAGGTCTGACTGATAATTATTGTGAACATAATAACATGAAAGCCTTTTCTTGTATACTTAACTGTTTGAACTTTCCGTCAAAATGGAATTTTTCCTTAGTAGATTTTAATCCACACCTTGAACACTTTTGACAAAAAGCAAATAAATTTAATCCGTTATACCATTGAAATTGCATTCTAACCTGCTTACTTAAATAGAAAAAGGTTGCCCAAAGTTACACAGAAGGGTCACGAAATGTTCTCAGCCACAGTCAAAAAAGTCAAAATGTTTCAGATTCGTCATTTCAAATTCAAAGTGGCAGATCGTTTTTGTTCACCATCGTTTATTATTACTTAGGGGCGTCGATCTGGTTAGAGGATTGGGACAAAACCTTCCCCAACAGCCCGTCGAACCCTTGATCGTGTCGGGACTTGAATCGTAATTCACCCACCTGCCCACGCGAACACGAGTCCACATGTGGTAC
This sequence comes from Holothuria scabra, assembly GCA_037179385.1. NCBI lineage: Eukaryota > Metazoa > Echinodermata > Holothuroidea > Aspidochirotida > Holothuriidae > Holothuria > Holothuria scabra. The sequence goes on from CM074187.1 coordinate 29,638,014, forward strand.
GCCAAGAAAAAAGCATGGTGCTTACACAATAACATTGACACGCTCGTACACATAACAAAGATTTCACACTAGAAATGCAATATTATTTTATTACTATTACTTTATTAGGGTCCATTTGACGTTTTGTATTACCACCATGTTACGTTTGGTTCATTCTTTCTGTTGTTTTTTAATCGCCCGAATTATTGGGGGTGGCAAAGCATCCCCCAATATTTTCAATGGCGAGGCAATTTCCCCTACCCTCCCCCCTCTAAGATCGACGCCCCTGTTAGTACATCATATAACTTTACACATTACCGGTACAACGTTTCCCTCTTCTGATATTGTAATTTGGCGAACAACTGGAAATGCGCAATTGGAAGATACCGGATTATTCGTAACACCAGGGAGTTCTCAGGGCACTCCCTGGTATAACTTCCAGGATTTATCCCCTTTATACAGAAGCCCGCAGAAGAGAACCCTTAAAGGGCCAAACCTCTCACCCCAAACTACAATTTTGGTACCCGGGTACTGAAATTCTCAATTGGCACAGCTCTTTGATTGACAGCTAATTCAAACAATGCAGAGTGCCAAAGCTTATATTACACAGCATGAACAGTTCCGAGAGTGTTTTGATTATATAAATTGAGTTTTTCTATACTCACCCTGAAGCAATAAACTGATATTGTCTCTGGGTGAGGATGAATTTCAGACAATTGTGGGAGGGGCTTCAGTAAGGAGGTTAGGAGAATTGGTACTGTTTGGGGTTAGAGAACTGAGCCTGTAAGGTAATACTAAACAATTCGAAATCATTCATGCATATTTTGTCAAATTAAACATTCTTTCTGATTTTGATATTTATCGGCACCAGGCTGGATTTTTTATGTTTTCTTGGTTTAAGAATATCCTCCCTACTCTTTTCAAATCAATTAATTTTAGACATTAAATTCACTCACTTTTTACCCGTGACAGGAATTCACTTTTCATCCGTTATTTAGGCCGACCCCTTCATTACAAACTGCAATATTTGGTTTACAGCACTAATTTTTAGCCTTTTAGTTGAGTTTTTTTTTTCCTGTTATTCATTCTTCTTAATTAGTTTTTGTATTCTGATGTTTTGTTTAGGGGGACTAAACCCTTTCTCTTTCAGTCTTTGTCATTTTGCTTCTTGTTTATTATTTGTACATATTAATATATATGTCTGAAGAATGGACTCAAAAAGGTGCTAAAGAAATGAAAAAAAATATGAATGTAAAAAATGGTAATCAGGAGTTTCTTATCTGAGTACGAGGCTGGCTAGATCTAAATTCGAGGGGTGGGGTGGAAAGAAGGGGTAGGTGGAATACAGAAAACTAAATAACGTTGTCATAACAATGCTGTAAGTGAAGTGTGTTACAATACGATTCTGCTATACATACAAGGTGTGTACAGATGAATCCGGACAGCAAATGATGGTCTGATTTCAGTCGGCCATAACTAGGACCTATTATCTTTTAATATTTCAATTTCGTTGCCAAACTGTATCATGGGTGTTTTTACACTAAATTGTATCTTGATTCCTTCAATTTCACTAAATATGAGGGTTTGAAATTCAAGTAGACAATAAAAGAAGACGATTTATGACTAATGGACCCCACTTTTGACTGATGGACCCCACTTATGGCTGCATGCCTACAGTCACTTAACACAATGGCTGATCGGATTCGTCTATATACTGTCCGCCAACGCATATCTCTCTCGTTTGTGTCTTTTTATGCATGATACCAACATTCTGGTCTGTGAGGTGACATTGTGACAACCCCACAACAGTAAAAATTTTGCATGGTTGATACTTTACTAGGAAGAGTATTTAATGTTATGACAATATGTATCTAGAGAGATGCAAAAATATCAGCACATTTACATAGGCCTATTTCATGGATCGCGACACGATATGGGTCATTAACCCTTTACCGTTGTTTGGGTCCTTTTGGACCCATGCAGAGAGCTCGGCTGTCACCCATCTTTACTGTTTCACGCGGAGCACAACGGTAAAGGGTTAAAATATGTCTATGAATCTCTCTAGAGCAGGTTTTACGGTGTCTTGTCCATTGAATAGCGAAACATCTATTTGAAAGAGGAATTTTTATGTCCTCTAAATTTTAAGAGGTACTTTATTCGCGGGAAGATGTAATCACTTCATAAGTTTTAAGGAGATTTTTAAGATCTTAAATGCCCAAGGAAAGGGGTTTAAGGGCAAATGTTTATACCCTTCAGGCAGCTTTGTTGAAAATCTACAGATCATGCAGGTTAGACCTGCCGTTGGCATCAACCCAGGCTAGAGTATACTTGGAAGGGACCGTTTATGATCACAAAATTACTCAAATTAGTTTCATCCAATTTTGACTGTGATTACCCCCTGCATAATTATGCAAAAGGATTCAACTCTCTAGCGATACCGTAAATTACGAACCAAAACCTAAAAAGATTTTACATTATATGCTCCTGCCACGGACTTATATACATGAACATAGCATGTAACGAGTACGTCCTATTCGTTGATGGTCGCCACCAGCTGGGACAAAACAAAAAACGCACCAAGATGGCCGCTGTGAACCTATAAATCGTCTGATTTGACGACGACTCTGTAATAATTTAAACAAAAGTTAAACTTGAATGGGAAACAATATCAAATTCCTGCAATACGTGAAGTGATTTTGATCTTACCTTGCCATATTTTAAAAATATTTTAACTTTCTTGCAAAATATGGTGATATACTTGAGCAAGTCCAATCTTTCACAAAAAACCATAGCGGACAGCCATTTTCGTACGCTTTCTTCTCACACTTACGGTAGCGACAATCTACCGTGCCAGTATGCTATGTCCATGTATAGGAAGTCCGTGGCTCCCGCTCAAAAAGTGCTCCCCGTGTTTCAAATATTCTTTCAATTTGCAAAAGGGAAAAGGTTGAGCTCTTTTAGGAAAGCGAAATCTGTTTTCATCGCGTCAATATAGATAATTAATTTTAATGAAAATGGTTACCAAATTTTGTCCCAAATTTAACTATCACTAGCGAGAGCAACTGAACCGTCTGCATGCTCAAATGGTTAGAGCTTCCGACTTCCAGTCGAGAGGTTTGGAATTCGATTTCCGGAAAACTTAAAAAATTGAACCTAGTGTCATTGTCCTTGGAACTCAGAGTAAGCAATGGAGTAGGAAAACATCCAGTGAGTCACATATGGGCGGCCCGACTTAAACCAACTGGTTCCTAAAACTTCATCTAACTTAACCTAACCTTTAACAACTGTTCGGGAAGTGTAATCCCCAGATGTTTGTTTTTCAAATATGTCTGGGAGCAAACCCTACAACTGATTGAAACCATGCATAATATATATTTTTAATCACGAGTTTTGGTTAAAAAACGTATCGTAAGTGCATACGCGATAAGGATAAACTAAATTTGGAAACGAAACCTCTCCCCCACCTCCCCAGAAAATGTTTCTCCAATTGTATTTGTTACACGTTTAAGTTTGCTAAATATTACCATTTTTTATTACATGTACTTTGAATATCTCCCGAGAATGCATATGGACTTTAACACATCTGTGAACAGTAAATTGACCTATCCTTCAATATAAAAATCCCATAACATTAACCACCGTTTTGATTGTGATTCCCAGTCACTGCAGGTAATTAACATTAGGTGGAAACGAACATGGTCATTGTTTCAACTGCGGTTTTAATTAGTTACAGGATTAAATATTACCTCAAATTAAGATTATGTTACCCAATCTGCCATTAGTTGAGAAACATCACCCATATGCTATACTTTATCTCGAGACGCTTGAAAGAAGGGTTTAACGTCATTTCAAGTTTTGATATGTCAGAGGGGTGTACTTATTCTAAGCATTTTGGTGAAATTTTCATTGAAATCCAATGTGTGGTTTTCAAGGTATGAGAAAATAAACTTTTCACATTTTCAATAAACAGTGAACTTGAAGCAAGCACATAATGATATCATATCCCCACATTAATGGACAGTATTTTTCTTACTTTAAAGGTTACAGCCTATTTTTTCATCAACAGTCCCATATCATCAAAATGTGATTGCATAATTGGCATGAGAACTTTGCAAACTTTGCAATTCCCATGGGGAGGTCCTATTCCAGTTAACAACAAAGGTCAACACAACAGTCTGAAAAAACAAAGGGAAACAAAGCATTCTTTGTCAATGTGATGAATTGATATAATCTCTGCTGCCCTAAATATTACTTTGGGACACAAATCGAGCAACTTGATTTGCTGATCTCTCAATAAATACTGTCATTGTCCGATTTGAATGGAAATTTCACCACACTGAATAGATTTAGTTCTTCTTTCACATATGAAAATGTTTTTTTTTTTTTGCTTAAACTTCCCCTTTAACCATGCTGAACATGTCTCAAAAATTGGGAAATGATGCTACATTACTTAAAGGTCGTGTGACATGAAAATGACAACACTGGGTATTTGATGTAAAAATCATTGAAAACCAACAAAATAGCCATGATTCCCATCAAAATCCGTCAAAATTTAATCATATTACAGGGCAATTTCCGATTTGCACGCAACCATTAATAAATGAACTCAATTTTGCAAATCTTAGGATGTTTTGAGAGATACATGCTATTCATGGCTATTGCTATCCTTTGTTTTCTAAACCTTTATTTCAAGGACAGTTGTAACATTAGTTTATCTCGAGGGTTTTATTTTGGGAGTCAAAATTGCGTCCTTGAAAATCATCAGTGTCAATTACCAAACCATAAACTATATGATTAGTATAATTAAGAGATAATTAATACATGGTTAACAGAAGAAATTTCAACACGTACGTACTGTGCAACGCCCCATATCATTACTTTTGGAAAAGCAACGAGTTGCTTCAAAAACATTTGAACTTTGAAGAGGTATATATTGAGAACCATAAAAGACTTTGAAATAATTTCAACGGATTTTTCCTAACAAAAGTTCACTCCATACCTGCCAAGTGAAGTCAGGTCATTTTGCCGACGTGTCTCACTACCTTAAGGTTACTCTGCTGAATGCAGAGACATTCAGTCCATGGAGGCGAAAAACATGTCTTTGAAAGCCTTTAAAACTCTAGACAATTGTCTCCTGCTGGAGACGTCATCTATAAAGTTAAAGACCAAATTTTTGACCGCACAGACGGTTCCAATTCCCCTATCCCCTAACTTACTTACTGACTGAAACCCCTCCGACCACTGTCTAAAACTCCTCCCCCTCCATAACTAACCCTAACTAACCACAACTCCATAACTAACTTGAAACTTGAGTTACGTACCATATTGGAAAAGGAAGTCCTAAAAAAGTAAGATTTTATGAATTTCAAACTCCTTAACCAGTGGCCTCGCCGGAATGTCAAAACTAGGGGTTAAACTAGGGAAAAAGGATCCCCGCGAAACCGAAACCAAAGTGCCCTTTCCTGGGGTGGAACGAATCCCCGGAGGCTCTGGGGTCTCAGCATATCTCAAGATCGAAAATAAAGTCTCTTGAAAAGGTATATTATTTATTTTGACTGACCTAGCTGGGGGGGGGGGGGGGTTGGGGCAGGAAAAAATCTGAGAGAGGGGACAAATGTACCCTCTTGCTCCACCGTAGCGCCCCCACTGTAACTTAGATTTAAGCTTGACGTCTCTAATGTATCTTACAGTTGTACCTTACTGACCATGGTTGGTTCTTATTAAAGGACTAGAAAGGAAGAATTACCCCACATTTATTTGGAAAGAAATTGAATAGCGTTTTTCACTCAGTCTATATTAGTCTATTCCACTCGATGTCCTTTGTGGAGTAGAAGTTGCAGAATTTACCCTATACAAGGTACGGTATTCCCCCACTTTTCGCAAGAGACGACTTAAAGTCCATTCACACTTGTACGGGAAGCGAAGCAATTGAAATTTGAAATATATTTCAGAAACATATATAGCCTTATATGAATTGGAATGTCAGTAAAATAAAAAAGACACGTTTGTCAATGTCAACACGGTTAAACACTCAATAGGGCGGGTAGGTTCATATACTGAGAAGGGGAGAAAATTTAATTGCAGGGGGGCAAATTTTTCAAGACAAAATTGGTCAGTATTTGAACCTATGAATGTGTAAAATTTTATGACTCTCAATGAAAATTCATAGCCTTATATGAATTGGAATGCCATTAAAATAAAAAAGCAACGCTTTTCACGAGTGACTAAAAGAGGTTCATTTTTTCAGTAAACCACATGAATACCATACTCCAGCAAAGCTCATTGTTGCTATAAACCCGTAACTCCGTTTGCAAACCTTCCAATGTGCATAAGAAATAATATGTGAACCTGAAAGCTTGCAGTTTGCGTACATATCTTGGCTTCACCAATGTACAGCAAGTGGTGATATGAATTAATTGAATATGAGCGTCATTTAATTACTTCCACAGTTAAAGATTATTAAATCATTGCATTGTCGAAGTTGTAAGTTAAATAGACACGGTTAAGCAAGGCATAGGGCGGAGAGTTTCATACCTCTGAGGAGCAACAAAATTATTGAAGAATTATATCACATTTGACGATATGACTAGAACTTGTATTAAAACAGGAAACAGCACTCTATTTACAGGAACTTAAAAAATTGCCTCTTTCTAGTAAACTATAGCAGATAGGTAAATAAACAACAAATCTATAGTTGTTTCGCTGAAGGTTACCCGTACCCCTTTGCGGGCATACTGTATACCAATAGGCATCAGGTCCGTTGTTACATGTTACCAGAAAAGGTCATGAATGAGAGGGGGAGGAAGTTTAATTCCAGGGGTGCAAATTTTTCACGACCAAATGTGTAAAAATGTATGACTTCAATGGAAATTTCAAATTGTAGGAGGGGCGAGGGGGTTTAGCCTCCTTGACTACCTGAATATTGAAAGCATTGCATTGCACAGCACCGTAGGAAGTATACTTCAATGTCAACTGGTCAATGCGGTTAACATCGATTTGGATGAGAAGATCCATACCCCAGCGAAGTTCTAAATTTATTTCAGAATCATATATCCTTTTATGAATGGAACTTACATTAAAATTAGCAACAATGTTATTCAGGGATTACTCAAAAGTTCCCCTTGGTTTGGTAAACCACAGGAAAACCACCAGCACAACTAATTGTAAGATACTGAAAAGGTATAAAACTACAAACGAGTAACTCCTTTTTGGGGGGCGTTCCTGTCTACATTCAGAATATTCTCATATAAGTTTGAGAAAGTTATGGATCGATTTATAGCAAGTGGTGATATCTGGTTATGGAGTTATACTGACTATGAGCGTCCCTTGACTGTACATGAAAGAATTAAAAAATTTTCTCCAAAACGTATGTCAATATTACGGTTAACGAATGAGACGAGGTGAACAAAGACGTGTACGGTAACCAGGATTTTGCCATGGGAGGTGTTTTTTTTTAAACGAAATGAAGCAGTATTGTCCCCTTCCCTAGGAGAGAGGAAAAATCTTTTTAGCCTAGGCTACTGTACGTCTTAAGTTCAAATACAAAATAGCCTAAATGGTGCAATATGTGTGCCTTAAACGTAACGAAAAAATTGTTTCCTATATTTATCTTTCTTGCATAATTATGTTTCCTGCCAACTTTTGTCCATCCTCGCCCGCTTCAATGGATACGTCCTAATTTGGCATAATTTTTCCGTCCATATTAAGGTAGCGGACCACTAACTCCAATACTCATGTCCGGGAAAATGTTTACTGACAGACAAAGCGCCATAAAAAAAATTATGGGATGTTGTTTCTGACTGTGTTACTTACAAAATATGATCATTTTTGCATTTGGATTTTGTAGACGATGAGTTGAAATACATACTGTGCAAAATTCAAGACAATCTGACCAATTTTAGTGCCATTTTTTTTATTGTATTACTCCGCTCTGTGAAATGCCGTTTTTGAGTAGCTATTATGGCGGGAAACACATCCCCATCATTCAAGGTTCTCTAGCTCAAAATTTCAATGGTCATGGTATGGAAATTTGGAAGTGCCATGAAAGCCGAGATTGTGGGCTTTGATCAGAGGGGTAGCATATCCTGGTTGAAAACTTCTACTGGGAGCTAGGGGGCACGGAAGTAGCCTAATTTAGTGTGTAAGTCAATGGGACTTATAATTAGTGGCCCGCTACCATTACTGTTATCGACAGGGGCGGCGCCATGGTATTTTGATAGGGGGCAAAGCGCGAGTTGAGGGCTCCGTTCCACTCAGTATAAAATGGTCAGCATGGATTTCGCTACACTCTAAAAAATATTGGGCAAATATTTGCCCAACTTTTTACCAATGCAACTACCCAGTAGTTGGGCGCTACTGAATGACCAACTTTTAACCAACACTGGGTATATATGTGTCCTCCCAACTGTTGGGCAAATGGTGTTGGGCAATGCAACTATCCAGTATGTTGGGTGCTTGTTTGGATTTCAATAATTTCAATATAACCTGATATATAATTACGAAATACCCTAACGCATACACCGTTTATCCTCAAAGATTAATAAGAGTTTTTTTTTCTAAAAGTCCCCACGACTCTCTGGCGAAGAGCCAAGGGGCGAAAACCAAACGATTACTCCCGGAAGAGTTCTGCTACCTTAAGATTAAAAGTGGTTGGGGGCACCAGCGACGATGCACTTAGTAGGTAAACAGTGAAGTGTGTAGTTTAAAGTATCAAACTCAATCGTGAACTTTGTATATTTTCTCCCATTGATTATGTAGCAATGAAAACTTCTTTTTTCTATGCGACCATTGCTCTTAAAGTACTTGCGTCCAGGTTTTTACTGCTATTCTACCATTAGCTTTTTATTCACCAAATACAACCTTATTCAACCATGGGATCTTACAATGAACCACTTATATTACAATAATTATCTGTAAAACTTAACTGATCTTTAACTAATCATCTGATTGGTCAATCACATATTACCCAACTGTTGGGTACTTTAAAACTTGCCCAACACCTTTTACCAACACCTGGATTTTGCCCAACCTCAATTTGCCCAACACTTTTTACCCAACAGTTTTTAGAGTGTACAATTTGTGATGTCATTGTTGTAAACGCACAAATTACAGTCGTTGTATTTCTTTGTTTCTCGGGAAGCTACTGCATCTTGTGTCAAAATCACGATCTTTCTGTAATGGGGTAACTTGACTTAACAAACCCTCTCTTAACATCATGCTAAGCAAGAACACAGGAAGCATTCAGGGTCATTAAAACATGTTGAAACTTCGAAGAGAAACAAAGCAGGTACTGTAATGTGAGGTGTACAACTAGAAAGTCACTGTATTGTGCAAAGATTTTTTTTCGATTTAATTGACTAAATTTCTAAGATCTTCAAGATCTTAGTAATGAAAAATGTTTTCTGTGATGTTTTCATCAAATAAATGCAAAAGAAGGGAAGGCTCATGAGGAAGTTGAGACTATCTCAAAAAAAAAGGTACAGCCTTATTCTGGTATTAAGCGATTATTCACAGTTTTCTTGGAAGAACCTATGAATTGCACTGCTGACGGTAAAGTGGCAGTTTTCATCTATGGGTATGAGGCTCAATTGAATCCGCCACAACGAGATCGCAGTAGAGCAAAGTTCCCGGTTCTTCGACTTGTATTGAAACCGGTACCGTATTTAACATTTGCGAACATCGGCCTATGGGATGGAGCTCATGTTTTCCTCATAGTTTGTTTATTGTGACTTCGACCAGGCAAATTTCATAAAATCTAGAAGTAAAAATACTTATCAAGAATGATTATACCAACTAACGACTTCCCTTTCACTTTACATTGCATGAGTCCATGGACCCCACGCGTTTAATACCCCACGCGTTTAAGCTCGCGTTTCACGCCCGTGATGCAGCATTGGTGCACTGGTGACTCTCTTTCGGGCCAGCCTGGTAATCACATATTCAGTCCACCACCCACCCCAACTACCCCAACCAACCCCAACACCCACCCCAACCCCACTCCAACACCCATTCCAACCCCCACCCCCACCCCCAAATCCTGCACATACCGCTGAGGAATAATTCGGTACTTACCACGGAAAGAAATCATCCCACCAAGGGTAAAAGTCTTGTTCAGAGATTCGATAATGAATCCAGGCTCTGATTCCTGTGGCTGGCTGGTGGCGTTGCCGTGATCTGGTCGCATATCACTACAGGTAGAACGGAGCGGGATGTCAGCGCCATTTGGGTAACTGCTACATAGCTTTATAAATAGGATGAAAAGAAGTAGCAGGGAACAGGTTGGCGAATGATATTTCTTGAAGCTGTGTGTGCTAAAGCCACCAACTTCCCAACCCATCCCTATGACAACGAAGGCTTTAAATCCCAATCAGAGCCCATAAGTTTACGGCATTTAGGCCGCATTAATTCTCCAATGCACCTCGGCATGGCAGTTTAAGGTTCCATTTTGAAAAATGTTTTTGTACGCACGGCAGTAAAAGATGATAAAGTCGACACTGTTAGAAAGTCTTCACTACATTATAAACCTGTAATCTCTTCATGCAGTTTCATTCACTGTAATGCATCCACTGGCGTTCCTGGACAAATAACAACCTGACAACTATCCGCTTGGGCTGTCAGACTGCAGGGTGCTGGTGTAGAAATCTAATGATAATGCTTGCTCAAAATCGTGCTGCGATTTGGCTTCAAATCAGCATGACACGTTACGGCAATTTTTGAGCTTATTAGCTGACAACGTGCACGGTACTTTTTGAAGAAAGCAAAGTATTTAACGTAAATACAATAGGGGTCTTCGCAAACGGGTGGAGTAACTACAAACAATCAAATCTAAAGGTTCAACGAAGCGCATCGTTTCGGTTTTGAAGGCATATGACGTCACCTTACTTTGGTAGAGTATGTGACTGTTGCGACGTACCGTTGCCCCACTGTTGTAGCAGGTACCAGTCTTACACACCGAGCTGATTAGCCGACTCGAACATGGAACAGTGGTTTCATGCTATATGTATATAGGAACTAGTTTACAACATTGAACGATGTTTGAAAGTGTGAAAAGCAAAATCTGGTGGGCGATAAAGAAAACTTTATAGGGGGATATTTGACTAAAGCAATGAGACATATTTTAAGTGGCTTGGTTTATAGACGTAGACTATAGCAAACTCTAGAACGCGGGTTAGGTTACAGAGATATCGGATGACTGGAGTCCGATTTTTGCGAGGTTTTAATAGAATCTGTTCCATAACAGGTCGATAAGAGCCCAATATTCACCATGTAAGACTGCCATCAGAGGATTTCGGAAATGAAATGTAATCTCCTGTGGGACGCCACATCGTCAGAGAGTCATTACACTCGTACCGTTTGATTGTTTTTCAATTAACATATCTCTCAACAGAGCGATATATATTTGAAAACTGACTCGGGTCGGATTTCAGATTGAAATCGCTGTAGTTCGGTGATCCTCTATTTACACCTGGAAAAGAACGTTATAGTCACCCGGCTCCTGGGTCTTTCTGATGAAGGGATTTACGGTACTAGCTGCGGCAGGGGCTTTTGCCATCTTTCAAAAACTAGTAGTTTTACACAGCGGCGGATCCAGAAATTTTCAGTGGGGGGGGTCTGCATGTGGTTGGGTATCAAATGTACACTGAGCGAAGCGCCACCATAGTTATGTTTGTTGTTTAGTCTCTGATGCCTATAAGAACTCAGGAAATGGGAAATGGGGTGGTAGGCAAGCATCCAAATTTTACCGTATATTTCAGTGTGATTAACACTGTACTGAGGACGAAATTTGCAGCTCGCGGAGCGCGCTGAACTTTTCGCCCTTTTCAAATATTTGAAAATATGGAGCTTGTGTTGCAGAAAAGTTTGGATGCTGGGTTTCCTGCAAGGAAATTTGAACATTTGGGGAATTACTGAAGAATTTGCATTTTCATCTGAGGTTGGGCGGCGACTAAAGATCGTTGTTGCTACATAATGTTATCCAACGTCTACGAAATGAGGCTCTTCAACGAAAATTTTTTTAACTTATATTGGAGAAAATATGAAATTATATGAAAAAATTATGAAAATAGCACTGTTTATAGTTAACGGTGTCACTTGGTGATCTGGTGTCACAAGTGTAGCAAATTTCCGATTTTGTCACATCCAGAGCTCGGAAAAGTTTACCAAAGTGACGGTATGAGTGAGCACTTCTGCTAAGGAATTGCAATTTGCGGCGCGCGAAGCGCGCTGAAAATTTTGCTTTCTTGAATCAAATTATAACGAATATGGAGCATTTATTAGAGAAAATTGATTGGGAATTTCGTAATTTCATGAGTTGTCAAAACCACACAGTAGACTGGTCTCACAATTGCCAAATTTCCGAATTCTTCATTTTCAGAGCCCCCTGCCCCGCCTTGGTGTCTTAAAAAGGGGGGGGGACGAGATGCAACATGGTGCTAAATGTTTCAATATTTTAGGCCACTATGAAACTCCAAAGCTTTCAAAACACGGCCTTGAGAGTGTGGGTAATCATTACTTAAACGGACTATACTGTCAATGTGAATTAAATACCGGGTGTACTCTATTACCGTCACACGGTTTAAGGCTATGTCATGTGTAAACTGTACGTAGCGTCTTGTAGTATGGTGTACCCTCCTTGACCTTTAACAGGTGGTCATCTTGTTATTTACGGACAACTCTCCCTTCCTCTTGTCCTAGCTTCCCAGGGCCCTTCCTGTTTCCCGCCACGTGTTACCGGTGAACGTGACAAACTACCCTGCCCTATGGTTCTACTTGTGTGCTGTATCCCATATTTTCAAGGTGTGGCCAATTTCACCCTCTACAACCTTGTCATTGATTATTTAGATCAGCACATTCCCTAATATTTATCTAATTTGGTGCGTCACAACTTTTAACCAATCAGGGGACTGCATGTGTTCCGATCTCCCCGAGAGATGAGAGCTCCGAGCCTGCAAGTTTTGGTCGCACTCACACACTGGTGCAGCAGACCGCAGACGAGGAGCACCTTCGTCAATCTGTATATAGTTAAATTTTAATCTTTTCCTTTCTGCCGGCTGTTAATAGAACGGAATAAAACTGCCAATTATCTAGAATCAGAACTAAGTCTTCTCATCTGTTTATTCATATCATAACTCGTATCGCCTACACACTCTACAACATCCCCGTACGAGCCTTCGTATCAACGATTGGCAGATTATTCAACAGTGGTCGTAGCCCCACATATTGACATAGACACACATGCGATGTCTCTAACAGCGTTACCAACGGCCGTTGGCGGAAAACGATGGATCTAGAATTCGTCATTGCGCAATGTGTAAACAAAATGGGAATTTACTAAATGATACGGAAGAAAGATGCATTATAATTTACATTTTTCATTTTATTGAAGAATATGACACAAAAATACGGTACTCAAATAATGTAACGACTATCACTGTATTTTTAAAAAGTAATTAGGCCTAGGTTACAATTAGCCTGGCTATGTATACAATTTTTTACCATCCCGGTGGGGGTGGGGGGGGGTATGCATACCCCCCACCCCACCCCCCCCCCCTCTGGATCCGCCACTGGTTTAACATCAAACTAATATTTTTAAATCAATTAACTGAATTGGAAAGGTGACGGCTGGATATCATTTTTGCACTTTATTCACATTTTGCTTATGAATAATTAAAGGTCGAGAGCAGTCCCGCCAAACTTACCTTAAGTAAAAGTTAACAATCACGGTCTTCTCATCGAAGCATTTCTCAATTCTCATCATACTTAATGGTTTCAATATTGCACATTCAAAGTAAACCAAGCAGTCAGACCGGTACTCCTAGTAAATTTTACATTTGAGGGGAAAAATTGTGGACACATTACTCTCAACAGCCAATCATGAAACAGACCAGTATACTACTACACAACTTCAAGTTGGGGTGATTGATCTTGCCCTTTGAGCTTCGGTCACAAGCACTTTGACGAATTCTGATCTTTTCGATCTCTGGTCGGAAAAATCCAAAAATTTGCCAATTTGTAATATGTAAGAATTGTACCGCGCGCAGGACTATAGAAACTAAATTTATGGTTATTTATCCGTGACGTTACATCAACAGACAAATTTTATCGGACCCTTTCCGATAACAATGTATGTTGGTATGAAGTCCCAAAAATAGAATAAAAAAGAACATTTGGTATTTCATTTCATTGGAATCAGATTCCAATCATGTATTTGCACTGGTTGACAAACTTTTCGCTATTTCCGACCAGAGATGGCGAAGAATTAAAAAAAAAACTCAATAATCGGATCTGATTCCGGTCCGAATGCGTTGTAGTGTGACCGCGGCTTTAAAGGGATAAATCTCTCACCCCAAACTACAATTTTGGAACCCGAGTACCAAATTCTCAATTGGCTTAGCTCTTTGATTGACAGCTAATTCAAACAATGCAGAGTACCAAATCTTATATTACACAACATGAACGGTACTGAGAGTGTTTTGATTATATAACTGAGTTTTCCTGTACTCACGATGAAGCAATAAACTGAGATTGTGTCTGGATGAGGATGAATTTCAGACAATTTTGGGAGGGGCTTCAGTAAGAAGGTGAGGAGAATTGGTACTGTTTGGGATGAGAGAACTGGGGTTTTAAGGCCAGGTCACACTACAGTGATATCGGATCGGATTTAGCTCCGATTTATGTAAGTTTTAATTAATATCTCCTCCACCTTTGGTCAAAAAGAAACAAAAATTTGCCAGTCTGTGACGATATATGGCGACTTATGACGAATCGTATCACATGACTAATAAATTATAAGTTACACTAGTTATTCCGTGACGTCACATTGGCAGACAGCCTTTATCGGATACGCGTAGTCCGATAAAAGCTAAAGTTGTCAACATGACGTCACGAAACAGATAGTTTTAATATTTCATTTCCTTGGTCCTCTCATACCGGTCATATATTTACACAGGATGACAATTTTTTTGTTCTTTCCGACAATGGTTGGAAGGAGACTCTAACTAAAACTCATAAAATTCGGACAATAATCAGATCCGATATCTCTGAAGTACGTGTGACCTAGGCTTTAGGCTGCAAATTTCCGCATTACCTAAAGTACCTCCAGTTAAAATATTTTTAAATAGTTACTGAGAGAACAGCGTGAAAAATGAATCCTAACAATTCAACTCCCATCTTCTTGAGACATTCTTAAAAGAAGGGTTTAATGTCATACTGTATCATGTTTTGAGAAGTATGTAAGAGGGGTAGCATTTTGGTGAAACTTGCATTGAAATCCGATGTGGGATTCTCAACATATGAGCACGCAAATTTGTCACATTTTCAACAAACAGAAAACTTGAATCAAGCACATATGACATCAGATCCCCGCATTAATGGACAATCTTTTGCTTTTCGTTAAAAATTCACCGTCTATTTTCTCCTCAACAGTCCCATATTATCAAAATATGATTGCATAAGTGGCATGAAATTTTAATAACTTTGCAAACTCCGTGGGGAGGTCCTATTCATATTAACGTCTAGGTCAACACAACAGTCTGAAAAACAAAGGGGAACAAAGCATTCCTTGTCAATGTGAGGAAGTGATATAATCTGTGCTGTCCTCAATCTCACTTTGGAACACAAATTTTGTAACTTCATTTGCTGATATCTCTAGAAATACATGTCCAATTTGAATGATAATTTCACTACACTGAGTAGATTTAGTTCTTCTTTCACATGTGAAAGTTAATGTTTTGCTTAAACTTCCCCTTTAAGCCGAGATAAAAAAATATTAAAACTTATCCACTTAAAGGGCCAATAATTTTCTCACCCCAAACTACACTTCTTGTTGGGGGAAGGGGGGGGGGGATTAACAGAAACTCTCAATTGGCTAAGATTTTTGATTGATTGCTAATTCAAACAATGCAGAATACCAAAGCTTATATTTTACAGCATGAATTGCACTGAGATTGTGTCTGGATGCGGGCGAACTTCAGACAGTTATGGGAGCCTGGGGGCTTTAGTAAGAAGGTTAGGAGAATTGGTACAATATGAGGTGAGAGCATTGGTCCTTTAAAACAAATTAGTCCATTGCGCTATAAGTTTTGACTTTCTTGTTGTACAATCCACATTACCTACTTTTGTTTCCTGTAACAGATGTGAAGTATCTTGAAACGCAATGCATGATGGTAGCTTCATTCAGCACTTCGATAACAGATCCAACACAGTGCAATTGGGCGTACGCATATGTATACATGTGATCATGCGAAAGTACTAGAAAGAATGCATATATAAACAGAACAATCACACTGTCTGATGTAAAACCCTTCTATGACCGTGAACGGTGTCTTGTTTGCTTGCATAGCATGATGCATACAGAGAAGGCTTAAATAATGACATTTCCCATTAAGAGCAGGGGGCCGGCTATCACACCACCTTGGTACAAGGTGCGGTAACAATGAAATATTGTAGTTTGAGTGGTACAACAATAACCTCAGAAATTATTGCGCAATGTACCATTTAAATTTGCGTGAATAAACTTTTATATTTTTTAGACGAATCCGATTAACGCTTGTCTAAAGTGACTGTAGGCCGCCATTAGTGGGGTCCATAAGCCTAAAACCGTCTTTATTTATTGTTTACATGAATTTCAAACCCTCATATTTAGTGAACTTGGAGAATTTAAGATACAAATTAGTGTACAACCATCCATGATAGAGGTAAGCAAGGATATCGAAAGATATAAAGCTGATGGACCCCAGATATGGCCGACTGAAATCAGACCATCACTTGTTGTCCGGATTCGTGTATATCTCGTCTCAAGAAAGTCCTGAAGATGAGAATTGGACTGTTAAAGTTGATTTACATGCTGTTTCATTTTTTTTACTTTTTATGCACTTGAGATGTCCTTTAAGACTTGTCAACTGATAACAGGAACCCAAGTGGCAGGCTAGTGAAGTCGTTGTAAGTCTTTCCCCTCAGGGGTGGTTGCACTGGATATAGTTGTCATTTCCTCATTTCATGCAGTCCTTTGTGTTTACAGTACAGTTCATTGGATTCACTCTAGAATTTGCCAGAAGGGGAGGGGACAGGTTAGTTTTGGCGAAATGGAAAAATAGGAGAGTACAAAGAAATTTTTGACTTTATAGGCTTAGTCTCAAGATGGCGGGTCGGGGAACGGCACTTCTCGAATGAGGAAGTATAAAAAAAAAATCCATTTTATTTTGTTACATGCAGAGACCAGATAAAAATGTCACATTTTGACTAGCCCATGCAATAGTGTCCACTAAGGCCACCTTTTAAAAGAAAAATGCTTCTCAGTGATGTCAGAATTTTGTCTCAAGGTTTTATTTCTGTGTATGTCGCCAGCATTTTTTAAGTCCTCAAAAAATGGCTCTGCAGGCTTGCGCCAGAAGGAATGTTTTGTGATTATTTATGGAATGGAAAGGAATAACATTGGATGGAACTTAGCTTGTGGGAAATCTACTCTATAACAGCGAAACATCGTTTGGTAGCTCGTCGTGTCCAGTATTCTAAGTAAACTAAGCACATCTGTTTGAAGAGGGAAAACTTTACATTTTAGTGGCTTTTTATAGCAAGATATACTCTCGGATATTTGAGGCAAAATTGCAGCAGAATGAAAAATTAATATTTTCAGTGAGACACCGAAATTTTACGTAATTTACACTCATTCATGGGAACCTGTACTCTCAGGCTGTTTACAGAGATATTTTATAATGCATATAAAGAATTAGTAAAGATGCGTAGTCTATATTCCAAAGTACCACTCAAATACTTCCTTAGAATACGTTCTTTTCTAAAGTCTTCAGTCGGACTCTCTGAACAGAGCTGTTCGGCGAAAGAAAACTTTAAACTGCTTCCTAAAGAAGCTCCTAAAAAGTTCCTAAAAGTACATCTTAAAACTTATTTAAGATTAATTGGGGGGTTTAGATTATTTTAAAATGGAAAAACTCTTTACTAAATTGGCAAACGTTATACTGTCGTCGTCCAGATTTTTGGCAATATAAAAACGAATTATAGATATACCCAGAACATTTTTGTAATAATATAGGGCACTACTTTAAAGCTTGTAATTGAGACCAATATACCCTCATTCAGTATTTTTATACTCTGCAACTTTGAAGGAGATATATACCACAATGATAAGTGGAATACCAAATCTACTTGATTACTACCCTAGTTCAGTAAAGAATCACCCATTAATATTCACAGTAGGTAAACAGCTATGGGAACCAAGAATTCCAATAGAGGGGAACCAGGACCTCAAGGGTAGGAACAATATTCTTGTGGCCATGTGATGCCACCGTGGTGATGATCTCAATTGGTCGAAACTACACGGAGGCTACCTCAAGCCCATCTACAGTTTAAAAAGGGATTCGCGGCAAAAGCTGACCCAAAGTGTGTGTGTGTGTGTGAGGGGGGGGGGGCTGGTCTTCGCCTCTGTAGGAAATAGGGGAGACACAACCGCTCAGGACTTGAACCAATTGGTTGGAAACTGGGTCGAAAAACTCCATTTTACTAACTTAGTAACTAACTAACTAACTAACTAACTAACTAACTAACTAACTAACTAACTAACTAACTAACTAACTAACTAACTAACTAACTAACTAACTAACTAACTAACTAACTAACTAACTAACTAACTAACTAACTAACTAACTAACTAACTAACTAACTAACTAACTAACTAACTAACTAACCAACTAACTAACTAACTAACTAACTAACTAACTAACTAACTAACTAACCAACTAACTAACTAACTAACTAACCAACTAACCAACCAACTAACTAACTAACCAACTAACTAACTAACCAACTAACTAACTAACTAACCAACTAACCAACTAACTAACTAACCAACTAACTAACTAACCAACTAACTAACTAACTAACTAACCAACAAACCAACTAACCAACTAACCAACTAACTAACAAACAAACAAACCAACTAACCAACTAACCAACTAACTAACTAACCAACTAACTAACTAACTAACTAACTAACTAACTAACCAACTAACCAACCAACTAACCAACTAACCAACTAACTAACCAACTAACCAACTAACCAACTAACTAACTACCTAACTAGCCAACTAACCAACTAACCAACCAACTAACCAACTAACTAACTAACCAACTAACTAACAAACTAACTAACTAACAAACTAACTAACTAACTAACAAACTAACAAACTAACTAACTAACTAACTAACTAACTAACTAACTAACTAACTAACTAACTAACTAACTAACTAACTAACTAACTAACTAACTAACTAACTAACTAACTAACTAACTAACTAACTAACTAACTAACTAACTAACTAACTAACTAACTAACGAACGAACGAACGAACGAACGAACGAACGAACGAACGAACTAACTAACTAAAAAAATAACAAAATTAATTAATTAATTAATTCATCCATTAATTACTTAATTGATTAATTAATTTAAATTAATTTCAATCAATTTATTAATTAATTAATTAAAAAACCTAAAAGGACTGAAGTTACTAGGTTCTTGAACACATTTTTTTTTTTTTTGCAATGCTATTTTAAAGCATATTGGGAATCGAATTTTGATCACTTATTCTTAGCTCTGTTATACCTAATTCCATGTACCTTAATTGTCCTATCTCATCCCCCGTCGGGGAAGGGCGGCATATTTTGCGGAAGGCCTAAAAATGAAGAACGTAAAGGACTGAAGTTACTGGATGGATGATCGTGAACTTTTTTTTTCTGTTTGTTTTTCGTTTGAAACCCTATTTTTGATGCATCTGTTTTAAGCCCAGCATATACACTACGGCGATATCGGATCGGATTACAATCCGATTTCTGTCAGTTTTAGTTAAAACCTCCTCCATTCATTTTCCAAAAAAAAAACAAAAAATTGCCATCCTGTGTAAATATACGATCGGTATGAGAGGAATACGGAAGTCAAATATATACTACTTATTTCGTGACGTCACAAATAGCTTTTATCGAACTACGCGTAGACGATAAAAGTTGTCTGTGGATGTGGCGTCACGGAATAATTGGTATAAGTTACTTAGAATTTCGTAGTCTACACTGGTTGGCAAATTTTTATTTTTTTCCGACCAAAGATGAAGAAGGTATTAATTAACCCTCACAAAAATCGGAGCGAAATCCGACACGATATCGTTGCCCCCGTTGGGGAAGACTTCCCTCCCCCTGTTGTTGAGAGAAAATCCAATTTCATCGGGGATCTTTCATATACAGGCCCACGATAAAAATAATGTGGGCCTGATAACTTCAGTCACCCCCGACGATCTTCTTGATTTTGCTTACTAGAAGACCATATTCTTCAAGGAAACTGGCAATTCCAAATTTTCCTTACAAAAACGGACAAGTGGTTTTCCATGTGCAGGCATTACCCAATGGTCTTTTTCTAAATCCCTCCCGATCCTCTGGCAAAAGTCCGTTCGACATTCTTTGTCCAATGGTCTGCCATCTGGCCTGTCCCGACAGCCGAATTTTTAGAAACGGTAACGAAAATCAGCCAGGCCATTTTGGGCTACACATAATGATAAACAGTGGCTTGAATATGTCTCCCCTTAAATCTGACTTAAAATTATTTGAAGCCACCTTGTAACGTGACATATTTTCAAATACGTTGGAAGTAAGATCATGTTGTCTGGAGTTCGGGCAGTCACGAAGAAAATTTCATCTTTTTAGTAGATATTGCAATTGAATATAACAAAGAATTCTGCAAATCCTGGCACCACCCCTGTAACTTACTGACTGACTGACTGACTGACTGACTGACTGACTGACTGACTGACTGACTGACTGACTGACTGACTGACTGACTGACTGCTTTAAGTATAATCAATGACGCAGTCTCCGAGAGATAACAGTGACGAATCCAAATTTTTGCCTCAAAACACCGTGTTTGAATCACAGCCCTCTCCCAAAAGCCCCCCGGCCGCCCCCCCCCCCCTTATACCCTCCTCTCAGGACATCGATTAGTAAACCATTGTACCTGCTCTATTAAAACTTCCTGAATACTTTCCTGGTGTCACGGAAATCGTAAAGTCGGGTTGGAAACAAGGGTGAAAATAAGGTTGGCTGAACCAGGAGTAACCTTCACCAATAATATGCTTAAGTGTAACCAAGGAGCATTTTGTGTTGATCAGGACTGAGACTGCCAATTTTGCAGTTTTTTTAACATGTGCGCCAAGTTCATGGATAAGTGACGAAGGGAGCTACTTTTTTACAATTAGCGTGTTCGATTTGCTTCCCTTGACTTACTCGAGCCTCGAGCTAGGGCTACGATGGTCATGCGCAGTTGGGTGAAATAAACGAACGTTTTACGGTAGTTATTGGAGAAGTTGGTTCACAATAGCCAATGACAGAGCCCGTAGCTGGATGGCAGAGCGAACTCTGGTACGTACGTATTACATGCGGTTCGCTTGTACGATGAACGTAGACTCGAAACAATGCTCATTTAGAAAATTCTCGAGAAATAACACTTGAGTGACTTCACCAATTCCGACATCAACCACTTTTCACAAGTCAGAAGTTTCATGTTTACCCCAATGTATTTACATGCTCAGAAATTGTTCACGAATACATGCTGTTCGTTTAGCTGCCATGTTTTCCCAAAGCACGATGGGATATTTACCTAAGTAACCGACTCGAAGGGTCGCTCACTTGGGCCTGGCGCGAGTAAGCGCGAACACTGACGTCATTAGCTAATCGAACGTAGTCGTGCCAGACACGAGTTGACTCGGGCGAGTAATCGAACACGCTAAATAGTGACGCCTGACTTTGTATTTTGGGGTGTACTTATACCCAGCAGAAAACTCCCTTTGAGACCCTTTGTCCAAATTCCATTAAACAAAGGGTCTCAATGGGTTCCAAATGGTACTAAAGGATTTTCAAAAGGATTTGGCTTATGCAAAGGGAAATTTTATGATTCCCTTTGAGATTTGTCAGATTTCCATTAATAACCAAAGAGAACCCTTTGATTGCAAAGGGTTTTTTTCCAAAGGGTACCATGTGAAACCCGTTGGGTTCAAAGGGTAACACCCCAAAGGGTTTCGAAGGGAATTTTGAGCTGGGATATATGGGTGCTGTTTGGCGAAAAAAGGGCATTAAAATGAAAATCACAGTGCGATTCATTCCCCACTTTCTTGTGAATTTCACGCATGCCCAAATGAGTGATAATCACAGAATGATATACCTTCCTATATTGATGATTTGGAGCTGACAGTTAGAGTCAAGCCAATTTTGAAAAACGAAAAAATTTCCAACGCCCTCCCCCCTTATCAGCCTGACCCGTTTCAAACCTTCCGCAAAAGTGCCGCACTGCATATGTGCGAAGAGCGCGGAAATGTCCTTCCTGGTGTACAAATAAGTATGTACAGAGACATAAAACACGCGTGGACGAAACAAATTTATGACTAGTATATGTACTTCTTCCGTTTGCTACGGCATGTGAAGAGTTGATGGCACTTTTGTGATCCGGACCATGGGCTTCTTAGAAGTCATTGGTGTAACCAAGTATAATTTTATAGGAGTCCCATAGAGGGAAAACCCGGAAATGTCTAAAGAATTATAACAAAATGGAAGTATGCCTACATCTGTAGGACTACATCTTTCGCGTGTTTGGTCTAAGAGTAAAGCATCCGCCTCACACGTGGAAGGCCCGGATTCGCTTCCCAGGTCGAATAATTACCAAAGACTTTAAAAAAGGAAGCTACTGCCGTTGTGTGTGATGCTCCGCATAAGCAATGGAGTAGGGAAAACAAGCCAGTGAGCCACAACTGGAAAAAAGGCCGTGGCCGACTCGACCAATAATAGGTTGGAAACTGCGCCGTAAAACTCCATCAAAGTAACTACATCTTCCAGTTAGACTTCGATCGCGAGTGGCATAAAACGGCTTCATCAAGTTCGTAACAGCTAACAATTCTGTTTTCAATTACGCTGTAAAATCCCCCCAAATGCTAACTTAGTCAATCTCTAATAGAGCGAAATGTCCAATTCACTCCATTATAGTGTTAACTGCCGAAGACGAGTGAAATTTACTCACACGAGTGCCTGCAATGATCACTCTTGTCTAAAGAGTAATCACTGGAAACACTACATCAAGAGTGAAGCTTCGCTCTTTTGGAGTGAATTTCACTTTTCTTGAAGTGAAAGAACACTTGAATGGAGATATTTCACAGTTTTTATTCTATTAAAGGGTGAAAAAGTTCACTGTACGCGTACGTATTGATTGTAATACTAGCTAGCCCAATAACCCTAGGGCAATGCATGTGAATCAAACGTGCACCATGACCGTCCGAGTTGTGACAGGTGTCCCAAAGTTATCAAAATGTTAAGTTCGCCAAAACAACTCAAGAGATGTCAAGTGGGCGTGACATAGGTACACTCTAAAACGGAAAGGGTTAAATTTCACTCGTTAGAAGATTGACAGTTTCAAAGCTTCCTCCAAAATAATGGAAATTCACTCTATAAAGAGGTCACTCTTTTTTAAAAAGAGTGACCCCTCCAGGCACTCGTTTAAGAGTGAATATTCTCTCTTCTTTGAGTGAATTTGCACTATTCTTGGAGTAAATTGACACTCAAATTGAGTGAGGTCACACCTTCCCCTATATAAGAGGGTGATTAATTTCACTCTTTTTGTAGAGTGTACGATATATTCTACAGAAAACGCAGGTCAAAGTACGGCTATAAAATGTTGGGTCAATTGCCTGACATAGGGCGCCCGTGCACAAAACATGAGCATTGCCAAGAGGAACAGATGGAACCACTTTTCCCCCGTTCAGTGGAGATTTTTTCGCTTGAATCTTTTAACATGTTCATAATTCAAACAGGAAAACACTGCTGATAAATAGGACGAATACATGATTATGATGAAACTGTCACAACATTTTCACCAGATTGTAAGGGCCTTCAATAAGTGGTCAAAAATTTCTCAAACAGACCTCTTACAGACCCCTCCCAATTATCAGTTACAAATATCCCCTGCAAATCCCTGGCTACAAAAAATGTTTCACGATCCTAAAGAAACCTGACCGAACTTGCCAGGGTCAGAGGATGATTCTTACAATTCACGCGTGCAGTATCACTTTTTTGCTTTGAAGAAAATTTTGCCGCTTTTTGAAAAGTTTGCAACGAAATGAAATCGATTGTTTAAGTTCACAGGAACAGAAATTCGAACTTTTGAATGAATGTTGGCATTATTAAATACATGACTCAAGCTATCATAAAGTAGAGACATCGCATCAAATGTTACTCGGTGTTGGACTCTCAGATCTCTAGCTCTGTGTTCATGATCTGCGTGCAAACCGAACGCAAGTCTTGACGCGACGCGCGTTGAGGCGCATGCATCCCTAAAAATTAAAAACAAATTCCGCGAAAAGAACCAATCGAAAGTGCTCGCACACCAGCGCGTGCAAAAATGCACGAGTGCATGGGTGTGTGCTGTAATAATGTGCGCAGTTGGCAAAGATGTACGGGCGCGTTCGTGGTTGCCGTGGTTCTACATAATTATCATTGTAACTGAAGATGTGTTCGAGAATAACCGGTTAGTTTGTAACCAATCAGAATGCGGGATTCTAAATAACCAAATGTCAGTAAAAGTGGTAGAAGAAACGATCATGGAAATCCGGCATGCAGGTTCAGTCATTGAATGGTCAAGAGTTTCCTAACGGGGAGCATTAAGAGGATAACTTATGCCGTGGCAGCTACTGTAACTACCAATAGAGATTTCAAACGATTTGAAGTTTGTTCATATGACGGTCTGACATTGCATGGTCATAGTGACGGTTAAGCGGCAGATGATGGAATGATTTTTGTTCTTCGAGAAAACAACGTTGGCCAGTTGATTAGATGGAGTAACGGCCCAGTTTCTAAGCAACTGGTTTAATTTGAGCCCACTGCAACGGCCGTTTCCAGTCGTGGCTCACCTACTCCATTGCTTAAGCTGAGCACCAAGCACAATGGCAGTAGGTTCCATTTTTAAAGTCTTCTGTATGACCAGGCCATGATTCGAAATCCAAACCGAATTATAGAATGATGTAAACATTCGACATATCCAAAACTATTTTCAAAAATGTTTGCTCCGTGGTTACTACCGTACTTGAACCACTAGCTACAACTTTCAAAGTATGAGATCGCGCACATGTAGGGCCGTCGCGAACGGGTTTGGGGTGCCCCACCCCTTCCCCCCAAAATTCGTCAGAGCTACGACATTTGGAACATCTGAAATTATGGGTGGAATTTATTATTTATTTTTTTCATTTTTCTTTATTTTTATTTTTACTCCTTCTAGCTTTTTTCCGATTGACCCTTGTGTCGACTTTTCCCAACTTCATCAAGTACAGTAGATTTTCCTCAATCGTCAAAAACTTCCAAAATTTTCAGTCTCATTGATGAATTAAGTATCAATAGTATCTAAAACACATGTAAATTATGCATCAGTTAGATTATGAATGATTTTTCGTGCGCCACATACGTAGGCATGGAGGATGTCAAAATGATTCCTTCTTCTGTGTATGATAAAGAAAATAAAATTACCACAAAACTAAGAATAAAATTACACAATAGAGCTAATGGCTAAGACACTTATCCAAAGCTAAAGGTACATCTCCATCCCCTATCTATACACGAATCCGGACAGCGAGTGATGGTCTGATTTCAGTCGGCAATAACTGGGGTCGGTCACCTTTAAATCTTTCAATTTCCTTGCTAACCTCTATCATGGATGGTTGTGCACTGATTTGCATCTAAAATTCTCCAAGCTAACTACAT
The DNA here is from genome assembly GCA_037179385.1 of Holothuria scabra. Lineage (NCBI taxonomy): Eukaryota > Metazoa > Echinodermata > Holothuroidea > Aspidochirotida > Holothuriidae > Holothuria > Holothuria scabra. Next base: position 29,663,782 of record CM074187.1, read on the forward strand.
ATGATGGTTTGAAATTCATGTAAACAATAAATAAAGACGATTTTAGGCTGATGGACCCCACTAATGGCGGCCTACAGTCACTAAAAACAAGCGCTAATCGGATTCGTCTATAGACCCAAAGTGAGGTGCCTTTAAAACAAATATAGAAATATGTTTATTGTTTTCTATCAAAAACTGAATGTCCCCCATGGGGGACGACTGCCTTCTATTGCGGAGAAGATCTGTTTATGACGGGAAGCCTTCTTCGAAAGCCCTATAAACTCCCCCCCCCCCCGGCGATATCTCGATTTCGCTTTCGATAACGTATTCATCAAGAAAACTCCAAATTCCCAATTTTCCTTATAACAATCCAAAGAAAATAGGAAGTTAAAAAAAATCAATTTCACCGTACTACAAAATATGAAATCTCAACCAACTTCAGCTTTGAATTTGCCCACATGTACTTAATAAGGCAGCTTAATCTTCAATAAAGACTTCAATTTTTCAATTTTCCTCTAAAAAAAAGAAAAAGAAAAAAAAAACAATTTTCTACTATAAAATTACTTCGATATATGTTCCAGATTTTCATATATGTTTGAAGGGAGCCAAAATTTTTTGTGAAATTTCTCAATATCGCCCAATTAAGCGCCTTAACCTGCATCATGATGTTTGCCCCATCAACCTATTTGATTTTCCTCATAAGAAGTCAGATTTTTCAATAATTAAAAACTCCACAATCTGTCATAAAAGTACTTTTTACAGTATAAGCGTTATAATAACGAATATTTGTTAAACTTGAAAAAAAAAAATCAGCAGACTTCCAATTCCATGGATTTGTGCGATAAAAAAAACCAAGCCAACTTCAATCACCCCGATATATTCTACTTAATTTTGTTCTTGAAAGACTTGATAACAACTTCCCAAATGTTTCCCATTTCACTCAAATTCTCTTTCGTTAAATTCCAAAATTTCTAAAATATGCGCTCTTGATTTTCAAGCCTCTGTCTAAAAAAGGTAAAAAATTTTAGGGTATAACTCACAGTTTCGTCTGAGAGCCTTAGAAATGTCAAAGTCCAAACCAATTTCAGTGCACTGCTATTTTAGATTTAGCTTATATGAGGAGCAGATTCTCCAATACTTTTTAATGGCCCTTACAAACTTGAAAAGCCAAATTTCTTCAAAAATGTCAAATTTTTTAGAAACCAAGATCCAGATTTTCAGTATTAAAAAGCCTCAAACGCTCCCAGTCACATCATACATAGGAAATCATCGACACCCCTGCCAAGAGCATGATGTTGAAATAGCAATTTTAACTTAAGTTTTTGATTTGTATTCATATAAGATATGACAGCCAAACGATGGGGGTAAGGACACCGGTCCGGTTTCGTTTCTTGCCCCGGACGCCACAACTTGCCCTACACTGTAAAATTAGCTCAAAATCGCAGAACAGAACAAAAAATAAGAGAAACACAAAGATTACAGAAAAGTTCTGGTAATTAACTTCCAAAACCTTTGTGCAAATTCCTTATCTCTTTATTTTAAGTTGCTTTGCAGTGTTAAGCTACCCTACTTTTTACAGTGTATCTACGCCACTACCAGTATACGTCAACACATTTTAATTTTTGGTGAAGGTCGATCGTTATTAACTCCATTCCTTGAAAGTGTGAAACTTCATAAATCTGAAAGGCATGGTTATTATATGGGAATAGTTACACTGTAAAACATTACGGCCGCGCAAATTTACACTGAGAACTACAAAATAAGGAGACAGATGAGTAATTACAGAAAGGTTTTGGAAACTTATTACCCGAAATTTTCTGTAATCTTTACGCTTTTCTTTATTTTGTTCTGTAAATTTACAGCCATTTGAAAGATTTTTACAGTGTTCTTTGAAAAGAAAATATTGTTACAAGGTTATTTTTCTCATTTTTGTATGACTTGTAGTAAGTTGTATTACTTCGTCCTACTGTTCTTTGTCTTTATTTCAAGCTGACTACTTCACAATATGTCTCCAAATTTTTGGAAAGACATCCATCCAGTCGGCATTTTGGACCACGACGCCCCTAAACACGATCGAAACCCTATAGCGACAGCCCTAGGCTGATCATGATCAAACGCCATGCCAATTAACTTTGCTTTACAAGGATCCTGCACCATCCCTCAAGACTCAAGTGAACTCTCCGTACCGTGCTGTATAAATTTTTAGGGTGGACTTTATACCGCGGTGACACCTCCAGCTGATTGTGTTCTTTTATGAACTTGCCTCACCCAAGGTCCGTGTTGGGAACTTGAAACCTTTTGTAAGATGGTGGCCTTTCGATAGCTTTCGAACCACCACTTTCATCGAGGAATAAATGAATCGGCTGAGACAGTCCCGAAGATGGTGGATTCGCAACTTCTTGGGATGTTTGATATAGAAAACGAAACTCCCCAATCTGAAACACGGGTGCGTAGCCTAACACTAACGTTACAACGAACGGTTCTGTGCTTCGATAGTGGATCTGGAACAGTGCATTCCAACGGCTGGAAGTAGTTTGATTTTTTTTTATTTTTGATAAAGATTCGTGCCGACTTGAGATATTCAAGCTGCAAAATTCAATAGCTTAGTAAATGATAAGAAAATATGCCCATGAATATTCTTCTCAAGACGAGACGGCTTCGCTAGTGTATTCATGATATCCTTGAACCGTTGGAATTTAACTAATTTTGATATCAGAAGTGAACACAAAAACATTTGACGAAGTTGGTCCACTAGACCGTACTGCGTACTGTATGTGCTAACGTTACAATGTAGGGATATATGAACAGCCATTACCACCCGGCTGTAATTCAAAGCAAGTACCATAGTTCCCAAACTACCTGAATACATTTGTAACTGGCACAGTTCTTTCTTCCACATGAATGACACTGAAAAGATGTTAACTATGAACTCAAAAGAAAATGGTGACAGTACTGCTGTTGTATACTAATGTGCTTTAGTCCAGAACAGTATGGCACTAACATTAGGCCTAAGGTTAGTTAGGTTTATGCTGCTGTTCTGGATCTGCTTGCCAATGTCTTATTAGTAAACTGCTATCACCCATCACTCTATTAGACTAATGCTGTGCAGGCTCAATGTAGCAAAAAAGGAGGAGGTCAACTTTTTGAATGAAAAGAAAAATAAGTTTTATGCCACTGATATCTTCAAATTTCCAATAGATAGCCTACAGTAATTGCTTTCACAAATTTCTGTTGCTTTGTGAGGTTATAATGTAGTAAGTATTATATAAAACTGACAAAAACAACTGGAACTAGGCAATTCACAATTTGGTGAAAGTGGCAACCATTGTAATTTCTGTGATACTATGAGTGCTCAATTTTACAAATGAAAAGTTGATGTAACTATGACATCTCACCATGAATAAGTGGAACCTACAGTACAGTATATGGTACTTTGGAGTTCAATTTGTTTATATTCACTGTATAGGCTTTCCCATCTCAGATCAAGTTAGGTCTGTTACAAGACTCGCAAAAACATAACTTACTGTAGGTATACATCCTAAATTTTTGGCAACACCACTTGAGATGGCCCTCCTAGGATTATGTATTTAATATTCCAGGTACCTAGTATATTGGATGGAACAAATCACTATTCATTTTTTATAGGAACTAAAAACTATAAATTTTATACTACAGAACTACATTTGCCTTTAGCAGAAACAAAATGAGAAGATTATTTCAATGGTCATGCATATGAGTTGGTGAAAAATGAGGTCATACTGTACATCTGTATGCGTGTAGCAATTTCAAAACAGTGTTGTCTTCCTGAATAAAAAAGCATTTACAGAAATCTTCATGAGGTGACTTTACAGTAGGTCTATATGTGTTGATAAAAAAGAAAGACAATCTGATTTCAGTTTTGTGGTTGGGTCACAGACAATCTACAGTACGGCCATATGATGTACAAGTTACATTCTCTGTCCATATAGGAAGTCCATGGGTTGGGTAGTCGTCATGAATGTTGCATTGTGACAGAGTAGAAATGAAAAAGATCAAACCTACCTATCCAGTCTTAGTTTGTAATAAAAGAGAGGCAAATAAAATATTGGTAATTTTATCAAGAAGTCGAATGGTTACTTACTTGCTGGTTAAAAAGTCTAACTGACTACTATTTCTAGTTGACATCATTTTAATTATTTGTGAAGGTCTTTAACTTGTAGCCAGTGCTGTTAATATATCATGCTGAATTGTAATAACAGTATTAATCTGGTCATGCTGTAGGCCCAAATTACTACATGAAGAGCAAGAGAAAGAAAGGCAGTTCAGTGTGAGGCAATTCAATGTGCTCCTTTTTTTTCAGCAGCAGCAAGACCCCTTCTTTGAAAAATGGGATACTGTAACTCTGTCAATGCCAACAACTGACCTGTTTTGTAAAGATATTCTGTCATACCATAGCCTGTAATAAGAATCCTTCAATTTTCTGTTATTGCAGAGTGTTGAAGAAGATATTCTTGAAGAATTGGTGGATGAATTAAGTTTTGGCCTTTGCATCGAAGTGCATCGTTCTTGTAAGATTGGTATGTTCAAAATAGAGGAGGAAGATGATGAAGCCCTAAAGGTAACTGAACATTTTTCTGATGTTACTGTGTTGAAGGGGTAATGCAGTCAACCCAAGCCTATTTTTAAAACAAGCCCTGGAGTTCAAAATTTTCTTATTATTTCTCTTCCAAGTATCTTTCACGACATTTCAGGACTTAAATGTTGCAATTCAGTAGGTTAGTTAGTTAGATAGAATTTTATGGCCCAGTTTTCAACGTATTGGTTCAAGTCGAGCTAGCCTCGGCCTTTTTTCCACATGTTGCTCACTGGCTGGTTTTCCCTACTCCATTGCTTATGTGGAGCATCAGGCACAATGGCAGTAGGTTCCATTATTTGAGTGTTTGGTGTGACTCGACCTGGGAATCGAATCTGGGCCTTTGTGTGAGAGGCCACAGATGCTCTTTCTGTTAGACCAAACACGCAGTGCAGCAGGGTACTTATAGGTACCTGTAGGTACACTAAACTAAGCAGTTAATAAAAATAATAATTTAGGAGAAAAAAATATTGTCACATGACTCTCAAGAGCCATTCAAGGAACTGGACGGGCAGCTACACACTAATTCCAGTTGGGTGACTGCATTTTCCTTAAATAAGATAAATTATTTTCCAGATGGAAATTGTTAACTTGCGGACATTTAGTTTAGTTGATCATCTTGTTATGCACCATGTTGAGGTACAGCAGGGGCGACGCCAGTGTTTGTATTTTGATAGGGAGGGGGAGAAGCATGGGTTGAATGCTCCTTTTCTTCTTTTTCCTTTCTTTTCCTTCTCTTTTCTCTTTTTCTGGCACTGCTCTTGAAGTACGTGTACAGTACACTCTCCCATTCTTGTTTCCACACCCGAAATGCATTGTTCCATGATTACTTGTTATGAGATAGTAGGCTACTGTCTACAGACTTTGACACTGTATGGTGTTAGAATTAATCATATTGTACCGTGCATGGTATCAAAAAGCAAAACTATTTCAGTTTTTTTTTTTTTTGTAAGGCAAGTGTGCATGAAAACTTGGTGCTTAGGAAGCTTGTTAACTTGGTGCTTAGGAAGGTTGCTAATATTCGGCATATACACTTCTTAGTTAAATGAGGACAGTATTTATGAGACTTATCCCCTGTGCACAAGAAAGAGTAAAATGATACCATTTTACAGTCACGTAAATGTTTTGATCATGTTTCTTTCTATTCATGCATGGTCTACAGTGCATTTCCATTTGTACTGGACATATATTTATGAATGTGTTTCTCACTTTAATTCTCTCTAATTGAGGAGGTTTTCTTGCTTCTAGAAGTCATCTGCTTCAGACCTTGGACATTATTGTTTAGCCATCTACAGTACTGTACCTAGCAATGATGCAGAGCATTGATTTTCAAATTTTCTCAGCTATGGTGAAAGTGGTTCCAAACTGAACATTCCACAGCTTAAATGAGAAAGTATGGTGTATTTAAAGGATTGCTCAGGAACCATGTGCTGGAAAGATATAGACTCTGAATCAAGCAGGATGGTCATTCACTATCATTGTACATACAGGGTAGAGCTGTGATCCTGTAGTGATTAATCGCTAAACCACAACACCTGCGATTTAACGTTTTAGTGAACGTAAATTGTGACTAACTTCAAAAGGTGGCCTTGGCAAACAGCTCCTATTCATTATCAATCCATTATTACTGCTACCTCATTTTCTGCTACATTATTAGAGATACAGAAGTTACACAACCCAGAATTACTGTACATACTTTAATCATTTTAAATACTCAGCCAATGCTACAGTAGGATCTTGAAGCTGAGAGAGCTTTTTCATAAAATGACTCAAATGGTAGATACTGTAGGTGTGTTACTGTGAGCAAATTCTGATAATATTTTGAGCTGCTGCAGTTTCACTGATCTGGAAATGTGATTAGCTTAATCACTACACCATTGGAACATTTTGCAATTAAGTGTTTACTTAATTCACCATGTAACCACAGCTCTTGTTTAGGGTCCCCCATGAATCCCAAAAGCACTTTCACACTGATATTGAGAAGTGGTTTTTTACAAGGGACAATGCAGTGAGAGAGATCTTTACCTGACCAGGCTGACCTAGTGCTTGTCAAAGGCTTATCATGGCTTTGATTTGTTGTGATTGCAAAACTCTTGATCTCAAAGGGAGGATGTGACCTTCTTCTGACATCAGCTAACAAGTGTGAAAGAGGTCCAATTGTGAATTTTTTACCTTGTTTTTCATGAAATTAAGATACAGTATGTTTGAGTTGACTTCCCTCTCTAAAGTTGTAATGTTCACTGTAAAGTTGGCTGTACAACTTATCAAGCACTAAAGCTTATATTTTGCACTGTTAAGATTTTAACATGGGTTCTTTAAGTGGAAAAAAAAGATGTAATGGGCATTCTTTTCTTCTCCATTGACAGGAATTCAAAATTGTAGACCAACCAGGACTTGATGTTTTTGGGCAACCTCCCTTGAAGAAGCATCTTGAGTGTGTCTGTCCCAGCTGTCACCGAAGTTTGTCAGCCTCACGATTTGCTCCTCATCTTGCTAAGTGCATGGGTATGGGAAGAAATAGTAGCAGACTAGCAAGCAAAAGGTAAACAGTAATGTAGAGGAGTGGTTTAACCTTTTGCCGTTGTGCTCCAATCGGGGCATATTTGCGCGCCTCAGGATTGGGTGGAAAAGCGGACCTAGCACGCCCCCCATCAGCTTTCGTAGGCTATTGACCCCGTGACCTTAAACTATTGTCTCTCTCGTTGTTGTGGCCGAATTTTCGGGTAGCTACTTGCAGTTTTGAGCTCCGCGTGACAGCCCCGCTCTCCGTATGGGTCCAAAAGGACCCGAACAACGGTAAAGGGTTAAGCCCCAGTCCCCACCCACCGTACCCACTCACCTACCCCACCCCCTTTTTTGGTAATGTTAAATATGAGATATCAGCTGATGAGTTTACTGCCATTGTACAGTAACATTAAGTGCACTGATCTCTACAATCGAATTATATTGATGTGAGACAGCTGAAATATTGCAATCACAATACGAGATTCCCTGTTTCGTGGTGGCTATCTTTGGCTTCAGTCTGAAACAATGTAGCCTGAAATAAAATGATGTAAATAATGGTGGCCAGATATTGTTTTTAATTCAACCATATTATCAGTGTTGTAACGAGTTACTACATTAGTGACTCGAGTCACCAGTTTTCAAACTTTTAAGTGACTCAAGTCGAGTCGTCGACTCAAGTCACTGTACTATTTCAATGGGAAACTTACTCATGAATTCTATCGAGTCACAATCATTTTGAGAGGAAGTGACTCAAGTCGTGACTTGTTACAACACTGCATAGTATAAGGAAGGATTTCAAGTGTTGCTTTTGTGCACTGAACTCCAACTGTATCTAAATTGCTCTTTTGGTGTAAAAATATGCATTCTAACCTGCCGTAAAGCAGGACTGAGACCCCTGTTCTTGTTTGTTTTGGCTAGACACTATGATTTATGCTAAGTGTTATGTGCACCTACCAGCATTGTAATCGGGTCACTAGATTAGTGACTCAAGTCACCAGTTTTCAAACTTTTAAGTGACTCGAGTCAAGTCACGGACTCGAGTCACTGTACTATTTCAATGGGGAAAGTATCCTGAATTCTATCGAGTCACTACCATTTTCAGAGGAAGTGACTCAAGTCGTGACTTGTTACAACACTGCATAGTTATAAGGAAGGATTTCAAGTGTAGCTTTTGTGCAGTGAACTCCAACTGTATCTAAATTGCTCTTTTGGTGTAAAAATATGCATTCTAACCTGCCATGAAGCAGGACTGAGACCCCTGTTCTTGTTTGTTTTGGCTAGACACTATGATTTATGCTAAGCGTTACGTGCACCTACCAGCATTGTAATCGAGTCACTAGATTAGTGACTCCAGTCACCAGTTTTCAAACTTTTAAGAGACTCGAGTCAAATCACGGACTCGAGTCACTGTACTATTTCAATGGGGAAAGTATCCTGAATTCTATCGAGTCACTACCATTTTGAGAGGAAGTGACTCAAGTTGTGACTTGTTACAACACTGGCACCTACTGCATAAGAACAAGGAAATACACCACACTATGTGCTGAGTCCAGTTGGTCTAAAAATTCCCCCTTGTACCCCATTAAGCCATGCAGCAACAAATTACCTTATTTGCTTATAGTAGCTACCTGTTGGTCATAGGATTATTTTCATCTTTAAATCAAAATTTTGTTATGTATGATCAAACAAGGTAACATAACTCCCTCCTCTTGCATCAGAAAAGAATTATGCACTTTCAAGGTTCCTAATACTTAATTTTGCCGGATGCCTTTGGGCTGCACCCTTGTGCATCTCTTACATTAATCTCAGATCATGCATTGTTCTATTCCACTGCACAGTCCATTTTTGTTTAAACCTCAAAAGCCTGCCTCCAATCTGGGGGTCACCCTGCCTCCAATCTGGGGGTCACCCTGCCTCCAATCTGGGGGTCACCCTGCCTCCAATCTGGGGGTCACCCTGCCTCCAATCTGGGGGTCACCCTGCCTCCAATCTGGGGATCTTTGCTCATATTGAGGTTCAGCAGAACAGTGGAGATTATATGCCTTGAATAGACATAGACACATAACCATGTGACGATGAACAATGGCTTCTCTCATTGTCGTGGCCAAATTTTCGGCTAGCTTAATACTCGCAGTGTCAAGCTCCGCATAACTCTGTAACGATGTGTAGGTATGATGCAGTCTCCCTGTAGCATAAGTGCAATGTTGGGCAGCAGAAGGTTGACCGTTAAATTCACTGACAATGAAACTCTTTTTGTATGTATTCACAGGCTCGCCATCAATTCAGGGAAGATAGATAGTGATGAAGATGATGAAAGAGACATCGACTGGACATACGTATTGCAACCTCCAAGAAGTAAGAGTTGAATCCATTGCTAGTAAGCTGCAGGATCATGTCAAAATTACTGTATTTCTAAAGAAGGGTGGCTTTTTAATGGGAGCAATGAACTGAGACAGAAGTTCTCTCATTCAATTTACCAAAATACTCTTTTATTTATGTATTCTTTGTTCCTACCGGGTCACAGACTGGGCACCACGATTTGTCGAAGTGAGGGAAAGAGTCTGACTGGAAGCCAGCTACCTAAACCTATGCCAAAGGTGATCCATCTATAGATGGCATAGGAAAAAGTTTTGGAGTGTACATGGGAAAAATTGAAAATGTTGGAACTGATTACATACATTTGGGGAAATCTGAACATTTCTGGAAGAAAATCTGAATACTGGTCTTTTCAAGGAAACTTTGGATCTCATTGAAGGACCTGCTATTTCTTGGAATAAAATCAAAGTTTGTTTTGATTTATATACATGTCATCCCACTGTACAGATTAAGGCTGCCCAAAGAAATTTAAAACTTTCCTGATAGTGGGTAATAATGTGGGTCTTACCCAGCTCCAGATAGGGGGTAATAATGTGGGTCTTACCCAGATGCAACCCCCTGCTATGTTGCAGATATGTGTCATTTCTACTAAAGATTCTCTAAAATGCAACTCTTGCTTGAATTTTCCCATTGGAATGACACAACTTTTTGCATGAATCATATTGGTTGGTTCTTATACACTGGTCTGTAGTTCTTCAGTGTGTGACAATCTTCCCACTGTTAATACTGGTGACATTAGTTTCTTCCCACTGTTTAATACTGTACTGGTAAAGTTTGTTTCCTACCACTGTTTAATACTGGTGAAGTTAGTTTCTCCCCACTGTTTAATACTGGTGAAGTTAGTTTTTTTCCCACTGTTAGATACTTGTGAAATTAGTTTCTTCCCACTGTTTAATACTGAACTGGTAAAGTTTGTTTCCTACCACTGTTTAATACTGGTGAAGTTAGTTTCTCCCCACTGTTTAATACTGGTGAAGTTAGTTTTTTCCCACTGTTAGATACTTGTGAAATTAGTTTCTTCCCACTGTTTAATACTGTACTGGTAAAGTTTGTTTCCTACCACTGTTTAATAAGTACTGGTAAAGTTTGTTTCCTACCACTGTTTAATACTGGTGAAGTTAGTTTCTCCCCACTGTTTAATACTGGTGAAGTTGGTTACTCTCCACTGTTTAATACTGGTGAAGTTAGTTTTTTTCCCACTGTTAGATACTTGTGAAATTAGTTTCTTCCCACTGTTTGATACTGTACTGGTAAAGTTTGTTTCCTACCACTGCTTAATACTGGTGAAGTTAGTTTCTCCCCACTGTTTAATACTGGTGAAGTTAGTTACTCTCCACTGTTTAATACTGGTGAAGTACCTTTGATACAGTTTTTACATCTCAACAATCAGAAGTAAAAATACATTTAAGAAGAATCTAGAAGCACCCACAGCCTTTTTTCCTACATGTGGGGCACAGGATTGTTATCCATACTCCATTGCTCACTGTCAACTGCCATTGTGGAGCATCACTCACATCACAGTTCCAGTTATTGAGTTTTGGTATGATCTGACCTGGGAATCGCATCTGGGCCTCCCTTTGAATTTTGTTTTTTCAAAACAAGATGCATCACCTGTAAAATCTAAGATTCTAAACAAAGGATATGCAAATTTGGGAACCACATGGTCTTATTCACATACCCCAATTATAACAGGGTGTCGTCATATAGCCTAAACATAAAAACTGTAAGCCTGTTCTACATTGTTTATCTTTGTTGGTTAACATATAAAAAAGTGAAAACAGTTTTATAGGTCTGATAAGGTTATAAGGGAGAAATTTTTTAAAAATTTGAATACCCTCCAATGCAATTTGGTGCAATCCTTTGAAATCAATTTTTTGTTTCAATACATTCTGTCCTAAATTGGAGCGAGGGGGGGGGAGAGGTATGGTCCCCTGGCCCCCTTCTGGCTATGTCAATTGGTAGTGATTAACCATAGTTCAGTAAGGAAATTACAGAAAATAAGTAGCACTTTTGAATATAAGGGGACACATTTAAGAAACGGACAAAGCAGATCAATTTCAAAAACAGCTGAGCAAAATAAGTGTGTTGTTATTGAAATGGCAATATGGCAATGGACAGTCTTGCCCTAGACACTCATACATGTTAACCAAAGCAGTTTTGCTAATCACTATGGTTTTCTTCTTTGTCCCCTGATGTCTAGACATGCAAAAAAACAATGGCTAAACTCTTTTGTTAATTGTATAATACCATGTAGGAACTGTTTGCAATCAACTGGACTTTTTTATAAGATTTTGGTGGGTGAACAAAATAGTCAGATGCACTGAAGCGTACAAAGACCAATGGTTTATACTTTAATACTAAAATCTTGGGGGCCAGCAAATGTTGTTCAGAATAAGTGAAGTACAATAGTCTATGAAGCCAAGCTTACCAGTTTAGAATCTTTCTTGGAAAGTTAGCCATTTATTGGTTATCAAGAAAACACAACAGGAATCATAACTAACCATACAATATACAGTTGTTTCAGGTTAAGCTTAACCTTTGCCTACTGTAGCAAAAAGTATAAATGAACTCTAAACTGTTCAGTATGATATATTTGCAGTAGAGATAAATTGCAGGGCTTATTTTTTTGACAGAAGGCAATAGAGATACAGTCAGGGGTGGATCCAAGGAGGGGGGCATTTATAACCTTAGTCTTCTCTTTTTCGCTAAATCAACAATAAAACATATGGGAAATTAGCAGTGCAATTCCCTCATTTCAGTGCTTTCTCTTAATTCAGCCCCCCTTTTTTGAATGTCTGGATGCATGCCTGACAGTAACAGTGAAAAGCGGACTATGAGAGCTAAATTTTGCTACAGTACCTAGCTGTAATGGCTGGATAACTGTAATGACTTTTTGACTTCTCAAAGGATCTAAATTTAAATAAAAAATGTGAGACTGAGGGTGCTAGATCCACCATTGTGAACTCCAGCTGATAAAATAATTCCCAGTTCACCACATTAGTTCACCAGTGTACCAGTTTCTGAGTTGCAATGGAACACTTCTCACTGCATGAGCTAACCAGTATACAAGCTCAGCGTAACTCTCTATTAGTTACACCAGTGTAGAATATGTCCTTACGTGACAAACCCATGGTGTTTTCATCTTCAGGCTATGAGGTCTGAAGGTGAAAACATTGGTCTATTGCAGTAGTAGGATTGTTTACGTTGTTCCCTAGTCTCGTTTGGGATTTACAGTAGTTCCAGGGTCTGCAGAGTCAATTCTAAAATGAGGGGTCTATCGACGTGCCCTGATATATTTTCAAGAAAATAAAAATCCTTAATTCAAAGTTTAAGGTGGCTAAAAATGACAACAGAGGGAACAGTGGTCAACTAAGGCACCCATCACCCTCCTGTCTTAGATGTCCCTAAGCATTTTGGGGAGAAAAAATCTTTTGGGATTAATGTTTTGTTTTCCAATTTTGCTTACACTATAGAATCAGGGCAATGTTTAGAAAAAAAGGAGTTATACAATTATACAATGCATGAGTCTTTTCGTATGCAGGAAGTGATGGACAAAGGTGAGGAGATTCTTATGACTTTTGTGTTCTTTCATTATAGCTCGAAGAATGAAGAAAGAAAAACCAGTCGTTAACCCTTTAAAAAGGACCAAATCATCCAAATTGGGCAAAAATGGTAATTATGTGCCTGAAGTGTTCACATTTTTGTTGGAGAATTCTATTCTTTAGGTCTTTCTGTGATATCATCTCACTTTCATGAGCTAAACTTTGTTTCTTTGATTTTTTAACCTTCTCATTTGACATTGAATATTGATGTAACACAGGGTTTGCATTGGTCCTGGAAATCCTGAACGGTCAGGGAAAACCGCAATTTGAATTTCCAGGCCTGGAAGGAAATTACGTCAGGAAAGATGGGGTGAATAAAAGGTCATGGAAAAAACATGGAATTTATGAAGTGGTCTTATTGTGTTGCTTCTTTTAATGTTCAGATACATTATTGTGGAAGGAAAGACGGGCATAAAGGGATCTGCTTTTTTCGAAAAGGTCCTGGAGATATCAATCAAGGTCCTTGAAAGTCATGTAAAAGTCATGGAATTTTGTGATTTTGAATGTGTGCAAACCCTGTAACCATGGAAATGAGCTTCCCATGACAATTTTGTAAATTATCCGTGCCTCCCACGCATTTCACATTCTCATAACATGAGGTAATGGAGGAGAATAGTGATTGAAAACTTTAATGAAAACAAAAGAGCTCATTAATGTGAGGTTGTGATGTTTCTTGTGCTTGCTTCAAGTTCACTCAGGGTTGGGAATTTGACAACTTTGTCTGTATCTTGAGAACCACACATGCAATTTCAATGCAAATTTCACCAGAAAGTTAAGAACAGGTGCCTCTCTGATTCATCAAATTTTATCCATGCCTTCTCCCATCTTATAAATGTTATTTTATTTAAATAGGGGTAGATGAGAGAGCTCTTCCAAACCTGTGGTAGGTAACTATGGATGATGAGGAAATAGCAAATTTGTAAAGTGATTTTCATTTCAAGTCCTTTTTTCAGTGGCCTCCAGGTCCTCTCTTACCCAAATAGAAATGTCTTTTTGTCGATTCTGTGTACAAGACAAGGGGTGTTCATGGCATTACTGATGGGTAACATTATAATGTTAAAATTTAGTATGAATTAATACTCAAACTTGTCCTTGTATCCATGTATGAGCTTTGAAGAAGAGCAGTATAAAGGTAGTCTGAAGTTTTGGGGATCATTATCATCCTACATACAACAGGGTCTCTCTACCAAGTATAATGTCCCAAATTGTGGATATTTTCACAATTTTAACTGAAAGAAAGACTTAAACAATACTCATCTTTTGATATGTGGAAAGAAAAACTCAATGTAATTAATTAGATGAAATTATTATTCATTTCCAATGTGTTTTGTTTGAGATGTTTATATTTAGCATGTGAAGTTTAATCCTACCTTTGTAACTTACAGGGAATATGTGATAACAAGCAGGAGTAAATGCCATCCATCCCTTACATCAGTTAGCTCTATGTTATCCTTCTTCATTTTGTTTCTCTTTTGTATTCATTTTCTTTCTAATCAGTCTGTTATCTTAACCCTCAGTGAATGTCTGTATAGGTTACACCTGTTGGGAATTTCCCCTCATAGCAGACTGTTCTCCATATTCCTTGTTCAGTAATTATCAGGCTTGATTTAGTTTGTAAAGCCTTAAAGGGGCACTGAGCAAACCAGATCCATGCTGTGGGGTTATTTGGAATGTGTCAAGTTTAGAACTTGGAAGGGGAAATTAGTTACAGAGAATAACAAAAGGAAATGCTCTCCATGAACATCAGGTCATGATGTCATTTGTGCTTACTTTAAGTTCACTTGGATTAAAATTTGTAGCAAATTCATTGGAACAATTTTGAGATCTAGAAGTAGGAATTGAAAGCTAATTTAAATTTTTTCAGAATGATTAAGTGTTTTACCTTTCTTAAATGTCAAAATTCAATAAAGCCTAAACTCTTTTCCAGGGTACCTTTTGGGAGTGCTACAAGCTGCAAAGAGTGTGTACAAGTTATATTCATTTTCAGTTTATGAGTTTGGTCATTGGCATTTGTATATAACATTAAGGACATGCTTGTTAGTGGGGCATAATGCTTTAAAGGCATATTTTCATCATCCCAAACAGTTCCAATTCTCCCAACCTACTTACTTCTAGCCCCTCCCACATTTATCTAAAACTCATCTTTATCCAGACACAATCCTAGTTTATTGCTTCATGGCTTGCCCCACTGGGCATACAAGTCCATAATGTGTAATCAAGACACTCTCAGTGCCCATGCTGTGTAATTTAGCTATGATGCATTGTTTGAATGTGATGCCAATCAAAGAGCTGTACCAATTGAGAGTTTCGATATATGCATACTGAAACTGTAGTTTAGGGTGACGAATGACTGCCTTTGAAGTGCTTTTCCAAGAACAAATTTCAATGATTTACATGCAAAAAAAATTTTCTGTTTGAGGTGAAAAGTTCATCCAAGTAAAAGGTACTGTGACCTTGGGAACATCTGTCATTTTTCAAAGTTTTCAAAGTCATTTCTGGAGATGCACAGTGCATTATGGGAATTTGTGATGTCATCCCAACATATAAGATAGACATAGCATTGTTATATGGTATGGTAATAAAGCCTCTGTTGATAAAATTGAACAAGCCTGGTCCCGTATACAGATGCAGGCAATTTGGGGCACTATTTGGAGTGAATAGCCCCAGTGACAAAGCTAAATAATTAGGTGATTTTCCCCGAGAAAACAAAAGGAATATGCTATAGTTCTGTTGACTTTATACCATAGTTATACTATTGCCCTTGTCACAGCTTAATATAGAATCAAAAAATCATTTATAACTGAAATAAAACAATTGATAAACAGAATAGAACAAAAACTTGGAGTCTTGCATGAGTTAATTTCCATTGATCTCATTATTAAAATGGAAATGTTTGACCTTGATTTATATGTGTTGAAAAGACTGAGTCATCAATGCATTATGTAGATATTTCTTTCAATAATTATTTATTTTGATTCAAGCTGTTCCCTCTGCAATGGTTTAGGTTAAGGTAGGAATTTACTCATGAAGTTGGGGGGCTCATGTAGCATGGTGCCCTGGGATGGGGTGGGGGATGAGGTGGGGGTTTTTGGAGTGAGAGAATTTAGGCCAAGTTCTGTGAAAAGTAGGTTGTTGGTACATGCACCCCAGTGCTACATATGCTGCCTTTGAAGTAGAGTTTGTGTGAAAAATTTTGCACATTTTAAGTTGTTAAATTGAAAAAAAAAAATACAATCAGTGCCCAGGGCCTTGCTCAGTACCAACCCCCTCCTTCCTAACAATATCTTTGGAACTAAATATTAAGGTTAGACTGAAAGCAAAGCAAAGTCCGCTAGTTAACTGGTCCACCCAAAGGTGCTTCAGTCCGGCGTGCAACCGTCTTCTTCGGCTGGGCAACCGATTTTAGTGGCAAGCCTATGCTAAAGGGGAGGAAAGCCGGAGTACCAGGAGAAAAACTCATGTACATCGTACGTGGGACTTGGACCCATGCACATGTGAGACACATTGGTACACAGCAGCTGGAATAGACCACTCTGCCACTCGACGACCCATAGACTAAAAGAATCCTTTAAATCTTAAATGCTGTGCTACAGTGTATGAGTCACTGCAAGGTGAAAATTTTTCCCTGTATGGTTCAATGAATTCTTTGTTTTGGCGCAATCAGTCAGTGCAACAAAAGCAAAACTTGAATGCAGAGGAATCTCATAAAACTGTGATATGAGTTTTGTTGTCATGAAGTGTTCACTTGGGTCCTGCAGTTATGTTAAACCTGGAAAAGTCATAAAAATTTTGAAAACTATTTCAGGGCCTGAAAAAGTCTGGAAATTCAGTGAAGTTGTGTGAAGTCCTGTCTTACTTCTGTAAGTGTCATGGCAAATTTCACACTGTGACACTGTTCCATTTTAAGTTGTAGTATTGACATTTATTCTTGAGCACTGTTATATCAAAACAGAAAAAAAATTGTCAAGCTTTATGTGAAGTGTCAAGAGAAAGTAATGGAAATTATTATAATATTATTGGTTCTGAAAGAAATGTCATGAAAAATTCATGAAGATTGATTCTCAGAAAAGTGCAGAAACCCTGTAATGCCATTTAAGAATTGAAGCGTATTATAATACTCAAGGTGAACATGCAGTATGTAAATTTATGGAAGTTTTGTTAGGTATACAGATTTTATCCCATCAAATCTCAGTTCACATTCTCAAGCAGGTATGAAACTGGGATTTTCTGTGCAGTCATGTTTGATTTTGATGTTTATTTCCCAGCCTGTGATAGTTGCTCTGATGAAATTTAATGACACACCTAACACAAAATATGTAGTATTTAAGTTTGCTAGATGAAAAAGTGAAGTTCATGTATGTTTTCAAGTACAGTTCAAGTTTAACTTTGTTTATGTATATGGTTCAAATCCTTCTTAGGTCCCCCCCCCTTTAAGTTAAGTCAGCTTTTATGACAGACAGGCAATACCCTAGCATATTCCACACAGTAGAATGTTTAAATGGGGGCCCCAGGGGGCACAGGCCCCCCACCTCCAAAGTCAGTCAGGGGAGAATCACTCAGTCAGGGGATTTATGGGTTCGAGGAAGATGAATAGTTTGAGGAGACACACTGAGCACTCAAACCTTAACCATACACCAGCCCCCTTGGCGGCAGAAAAGTGGTTTTCAAAGCAAAAAAAGGGAAGTACCAAAAAAATGGGATAGCACAAGTATGCATGAGTCGGTTGCCAACAAGTGAAGTGCAGAAAAGCAGGAAAAAAAGGGGGTCTTCAAAAGCCGTGCCAGTTGGGGGGGTTGTGCCCCCCACCTTCCAAACCCTGCACATGCCACTGATTCTACAACCTCTTACTCACAGGAGGGGAACCTACCCTGTCTTTTTTGTGTTACTGATGATGTATATGAAGTCAGATTTTAAGCTGTTGATTCTCCAGGTGTTCTATAAATAATGCCCTCCTTGGAGAATTAAGGAGTGTGGTAGGTGTTCTGTTTTATGTCATTTTTTATGAACTCCAAATCTTCACCTACAGTAGGTGATCAAATAATCACACTCTTCACAGTGATTTGAGGAGAGTGATGGTGTGCAATCACACTTGCACACCTCAAAATTCAGTGCCCTTGAAGTCTGTGTAGATGCACAACTTACAATAGCTCCAGTGTATTAGGTACATATTGTCATCTTGATATTGGGACATGACACTTTCTTTCATGACTAAATGACTTCCTATCTACTGTTTTGAAATAATGTAAATATTTAAGCATCCTGCCAAACTATGACAGGACAGTTTGTTTAAATTATGCCTTTTCAGAAGGACTGTGGTTTGTAAAAGACAAATATTTATGAAACTGCGAAAGAGTACTTTTTACGAAAAAAGAACTTAATTTTCAACATGGAACCCGTTTTAGATATGTAGAGCAACTCTTTCTTTTTTTGGTAGGAAGTTATTTCAGTGTTATGAAATTATGAATGGAGTAGTCTGAATTTGAAAAATAATAAAACTAAATAACAATATTATTGCATATTTTGTTCAATTATTTACTTCAAGGTGATATACCCAGTGTAAGCAGTACAAACTCTGATGGCAGTGGCAATGGAACTGCGCCAGTCAAGGTAAGCCCTCTTACCTCATTATTTATTTTTGCCATTAATTATAAAACAATTGGAGGTGAGGGGGTAGGGATGTGGGTGATAGTTCAGCTTAATTAAGCTCATAAATAATCCTTACAGTTTGTAGAAAATAAATTGATAAAATTAACAAATAAACTCAAATTTCCCTCCAAGTTTCTTTCATTATTGATGTCTTTGCTGAATGCGGGCAAGGAATCTATGCAATGATGTGATGTGTTGTGTGTGTGTGTGTGTTTGCAACTCAACAAATGGAGGGACCCCCCTTAAGACCAACTCCCCCAGATAAGCAATTAGTTCTTGCTGTTAGCTCCCAAACAAAAGCCCTGTCAATCTTAGTGCGTGGCATAAATTGAAGACCACCACTGCTTGGGAGAGCAATGAGAAGACTCTGAGATGTGGAGATTTGATACCTTTTAAAAATTAGGGTAAAAGACAATAATATCATTGGAATGAAGCTTTCACCTCTCATTGAACTCTTCAAGAATTTTGCATAACATGAATTTGACCCCCTTTTATGCTTTTTATTTTGAAGTTTTTGAAGTTAAGATGACACCTCTGGCCTTCACCTTTTAATGAACTTGTACTAACTTTTGTGTATTATGAATTTGTTTTGCATTGGAGCCACATCTCTCAATCCTTTTTTTGAAAGTTAGTGTGACAGCTCATGCATGTCCTTTCGATGTTTTGTGTCACTTTTCAAGAACTTTGTCAACATTTGTATGGAAAAAATTTAGAATGGAGCTGATTTTGATTGAGAAGGATCTTGTTTCATAAACATAGTTTGTTGTCGTGGCAACCCTTCTTTATATTAAATAGGAAGTAGGCTTGTTTGTATTACCGTTATTTGAGGTGTCAAAATTGTACACTTATTAAACATATGTGTAGGTAATTTATACATAGGTGACATTGTAAGTTGAAAAAAGCCTGATTTTAACTGTAGGGTGTTTTCTGAAGGTTAACTTAAAAATAACTCATTAAAACAACATAGTTAAACTTGTGTCACCTTGAGGAATGCTTCAAGAAATTTGAAGGTGAATAACATTGTTAAAGGCAGTCAACTCTCACCCTTAACTTCAATTTTTGTAGTAGTCTACCAAAATTCTCAATTGCACAGCTCTTTGATTGACAGCAAGTTCAAATAATGCAGAGCACTGTATAGCTCATTTTACAAAGCATGTAGTGCACTGAGGGTTTCACATTGGGGTCTTGCATACTCATGCTGAAGCAATCATACTGAATCTTTGTCTGAGTGAGGATGAGTTAGAGACAGTTTTGGGAGGGGAATATGCAAACGAGGTTAGTATAATTAGAACTGCTTTGGGTGAGAGGATTATGCTATTAAGTTAGGTTCATGACTTCATAAAAAAATGTTGTAAATTGTTGAAAAACCTTCAGGATTGATCATATTGTAGTTTCAAACTGAACCATTGGAATAGTTAAAATTATTTCAAGTTTCCACAAAGTAAGAAATTATCTCTGAACACTCAGAATAAAATGAATTTGTTAATTAAACATATGTACAATTGTTTTGTATAAGAAAAACAAGGTTTTCTCCCCCAACCCCTTCTCCATTTGTGGCAAATAAATATTGAATCAGGAAGTCCAATTGCACTCTAACATATTACCCTAGCATGTTACACCCTTTGTTATTTCTTAACCCAAAAAATTTATATTATCCGAGTAGTATCTTAAAAGGGAAAGTGGACAGTTTGACTTAGTTCTTCATATTTTTGTTCTTATTTTTGTTTTACTCAAACTAAAATATTGGCAATATGGCCACTATGAAGTTACATCGTCCTCAATGATATCCTGCCAGGACTCAGCTAGGTCCTTTCTAATAATTGTCCGTATGGGGGTTAATCTTACCTAACCTATCCTCTTTGTGCTGAGTGGCACATAAAGCCTCCACATTTTCCAAACTAAACAATCCCTTGCCTGAAACCCAGCTTCCTCCCAGGTTCTCCACCCAAACTTGTTGCTTTTAATTTCTACTGTTTTCAGGATAGTCACAAACAATAACAGTTTCTATTTTCTTCCTAGCCACAATGAAATATTGCATTCTACCTTTTCATGACAAATTGCAAATTTAACTAAGGGAATTGTAATTTCATGGCAAAAAGTCTTTGTTATTTCCCTTTTTTAATTTTATAAGAATGATGGGATTTTACTCCAATTTGTAATTGGAATATGAAATCAACAATCTTATCTGTGCAGTCTGTGTTGTGGTACATTCCAGCATGCATTGCACACAGATGTTTTTCAGCTTGGCTATTCCCATTCTCTCAGGTCATTTCTGAGCTGAGATAGAAATTGTTAAAAAGAAAATTTAGATTCTATCAAAGTAAAACGGCAGATTGTGCAAAGTTTATGTAACATTTTACAGCAAAGGGTAAGTTATTGTACTAAAATAGAATTTAAGTGAATGAGGTTCTTTTTCTCACCTCTGCAAAGTATATAATCTTTTAATTCTACAATTTAGGTACAGTACAATTTAATTCCTGTGAGATTGGCAGGGAATTCTGGCGACTGTGCTTTTCACCTGTCATATAGCTTTTTGAATGTAACCAAGGTTGCTTGTGCTACTGTAATTTAAAGCCTAATGGTCTCCTACAGTATCTTTTCCCAAAATATGATGCAATGGAATATAATTACATTTCTCAGTGAAGTCAGTGACTGATTTTTGATTGACACTGATTCAAACAGAGCTTTGCTGTTATTGGTCAATGATCATATGTGGAGTCATTCATCCATGTCTTCAGTTGCTTACACACTGTGTACAATAGTGTTCAGTAATTTAAACGAAGTGCATGCTACCATACAGTAGCCTTTTCAGGGAGACGAATTGAATACATTATTCCTTTTTAATTGAAGGAGTGGCCTGAAAAACACATTGTAAGCAGGATTGTTATTATTTGTTTTTTGGGGGGGTCTCTTCAATTGGAAGCTAGGATAGACATCTGCATTGAAGCTATTATCTAACAATTTCAAAATCCGGTTTCTAAGTATTGGCTTTTGTTGTTCTGGAAATTTCCATTACTGCAAATAATAGCCAACAAAAGATGGGGTATATTAGCATTACCATTTTACTGTGAGGTGATAAATATGAATGTTATATTAGCCCCTTGCCAAACACACTTGTCAAGAAATCTTACGTTTATAGGCTATAAGGTGGGAAGTTTTGAAATATTGAGTGTATTGCTGGGTGAAAAATTAAGCCTCAGGAGAAGTACAGTGTGTATTTTTTTTTTTCTTTTTGTTGATTGGCTCGACAAAACTCCTAACTGAGCTAAATTGGTGAAGCAACTGGGGGAGGGGGAAATGGAAAAATTTTAGGGGGCAAATACCTCTCCCCGGCATAGAGGCATCACTGATGAGAGGATGTGTGTGTGCATTTGTTAAATTTGTGTAAAGTACTGTTTAGTATGCATGGTATGTGGTGGTATTACAATTAGGCAAAGTGGGAAAAGTACTCGATCTGGAAATACTTTAAAAGTTGACCCTCATTCTAGATTGCCCAAAATTATGAAATGTGGATAGAATTGGAGTATGAATGTGGAATTCCATACAGTTTTTTTTTTCATCTTCACATATTAGTTTTGTGAAATGTCAGGGAAGTATGTGTTTTAATATGCAACATACAACAAAAAAGTTCAACACTGTAAATGAAATAGTTGATTCCTGCAAATGTATCTCTTCATAATAAGCAGTCATTTGTGCAAAGGCTGAATAGAGTGGTGGAAAGGTTACAGTAGGTTAGGGTTAGGTTCAGGTTACTGTAGGTTAGTTTAGGTTAGGTTTAGGTGACGTTAGGTTAGGTTAGGTTAGCTTAGGTCACATTAGGTTAGTTTAGGTTAGGTTAGCTTAGGTTAACTTAGGTTAGGTAAGGTTAAGGCTAAATCATGCCTCAACTTGTGTAAAGTTCTGGTTTAATCTATTGGTGCCCTCTGACCTTTTATCCACTTGTCAGACATTGGATTGTTATCCCTACTCCATTGCTTATTCAGAGCATCAAGCACAATGGCAGTAGGTGCAGTTGATCTCTGGTATAACCTGGCCTTTGAATGGAACCCCTGACCTTCCGAGTGAGAGTTAGTGTGCTCTGCCAACTAGATCATTCAGAGAGCACTTATCCTTTGGAGTACCTGAAATCTTAACTCACTGATCAGATGTCCATTCTAACAGTCTTTCCCTGCATTTGGCAGTATTTAACATTAGAGATTCTAGATGCAACAGCTGTCATTTAACAAAAAAAGAAAAAAAAAATGTTTTTTGTCACTGGGACCTTGATAATGGTTTACCTGTAGTTTCCCAATTTTGAGAACAAAGACCCTATCATGAATTTAGGGTTTGCCATGCTACTTTTGCCCCCTAAAGCTTCCAGTATGTTGAGGAAAGAAATTATTTGTGACCATTACCATGTGGAAAAAACCCTAACTAATGTCGTTCATGGAAATGTGACATAGATCTATGTACTTTTTCACCCTTACTGGCACAATAAGTATTTTTCCTACATGAGGAAATCCAGCCCGATGCTCTCCATACAGCAACAGTGTAAGTAATGCTCTCATATCCTTCTGACCAGTGACCACTCTGCTTATTGACTGATTATACTGAGATTACAGAACAAAGATCCCTTATGTAGTCATAGGCTATCTTCATACAGTAGAGTCTTCTGGCACCCTATCTGCAATTACCCAGAAAAAGGCCTTGAAATCCGGGTTTTTAGAGTATCAGGGAAGTTAGCCTAATGGGTATGATCAGATTCAAAACTTTTTTGTGGCCCTCAGGTAATCATTTAAATGTTGTTCATGACATTGCCTTTTTTCTAATGTTTTCTTCTACTGCATTGCAACCATTTCAAATTGTGAAATGGTCATTCAAATACTGAAAAGTGCTACCAGGGCCTGTTGTTTGAAATCAATATTAATTTAATGTCAAGCACAGAGACTTCAGTGTGCCTTGTTATGTACACCCAGAGATCTTTCACACCATTATGTACCAATAACCAGCTATTAAAGGGGTGTCATAATCTCACAACAATTTTGTAGTCTTTCCTTAAACATCCTTTAAAAATAAAATTCCTTAGTAGTTTTTCTTTTAAAACCTGAAAAGGAGGCACCGTGGTGGAAGCCATGATTTTGTTATTTTCAGTGTATAGTGCATCTCTTTTTTGAGCCCTGAGTGGTGAAAGTTGGTAGATAAACACTGTTTTTGTAAAATTGGTCATGCATGTAACTTACTGACCTTATTCTTTGAAAACAACCTTGACATTTACATTTGTATTGTTGAAAAGTTTGTGCTGTTTCCTGGCAACGAGGGTCCAGGCATGTGTGGTGTGGCCCAGAGTGAATGGACAAGTCTGGAGTGCAAATATATACTGCAATACTGTAATATGGAACAATGCTATTGACAACTAATCTTAAAAAGCCGACCAGATTTATTCATCAGAATACAGTGTCAAATTTTTCTCTTATGAATATTCAGTGATCCACAGTGGAATGTTGTCTGTGGATATAGTTAAGAATTAGTTTGTTTTGTGGTAGTTTGACAACCATTGAAAAGGAAAAGGGCACACTGACCTTAAGATTTCCCATGAAATTTTGTATTTTCTTCAAATTTGGGATTTTAAGATCCATAGTTAGTATTTGTCACATTTTAGGCAGAATGTGAACTGTTTGAGGTGGTTGGATAATGCTTTACACAAGCCTCATGTCAAATCCTGTGTGTATTTATTGTAAATTTCCATCAAAAGTGTTTTTCACGTAAGGTGACATTTATTAGAAATGCACGGGTATTGCTAAAAAGGTTGGATGGGGGAAGGGGGATTAAACCTCTATTCAAATAATGTAGTGTTCCCTTTGAACAGTAAAAGTAAACAGAGAGATAAAGAAATTTTTCTTAACATTTGTGCAACATATATCAGATTGTTTCAAAACACCCTGAAGTATTTAACAACGTCTTAATAGGGACACCTGGGAGACACCCCATCCTGAAAGTGGTCAGAAACTAGTGATGACTAAACCGTAGAGGGGACTTGGGAGCTCAGTCCCATATGAAAAAAGTAGGGAGCTGATCCTGCAGTATCTGCCAAGTACTGGAGGAAGTGGGGACAGTGAGAAGAATTTCACAGTACAGTGTGTCAATTTATTAACACATGTTTCCATATATTCCTGCCACTGCTTTTTGCTGGGCTTTGCATGAAAACCTTTGTCTTCCTGTGAAATTGACATGGGTTGCGAGTTGCTTCATCTTGTCACAGGTTTGCTGCATGTTTCTCACAGGTTTACTACTGGCTTGACTTGAAGAATCTGTGACAGTGAAAACTAATATTAAAAATTAATTTTGAGTCAAAACCTGTGACTTTATATTGAAGGCAAGAAAAGATGTGTAAACCTGTGTCCAGATAAAACACAGGTTTGACACCCAGGAACATGTGTGATTTACATTGTTTTTCACAGATGATCATGTGTGGTATTAACTGATGCAGGTTGACACACTCCTTTTTGTAAGGAATATATATACCGTAAAAGAAATTTAACTTTGTACTGTATTAAACTTTATAGAGCCACGTATTCTGTACACCTGTGCCCAGGGTTTGACAATGTTTAAGAATGACAAATATTGTGATGGATTTTTGTGACAGTATTTTGATGTTTACTGCTTATAAAAAGCACTGCATAAAGGCACAAAATTATTTTCATTTTTATTACCATAACATTTTAAGGACACGCCTGGCCCACAGTTTGGTAGAAAGGGTATTGCCCAAGGGCATATTGTGCTGATTCAATACAGGTTTCTATACACTGTAACAGTTGGCACCAGAACAATAAAATTTTAAGGACACGCCTGGTGCAGATCGAATTTGGTAGAAAAGGTATTGCATGCACAAGGGCATTTTTCTGATTTCATACAAGTTTCAAAACACTGTAAATTTTGGCACCAGAAGTCTTAGCTTTTGTAAATTTTATTTGTGATTCCATAGCTGATCCATCAAAGGGATCATATCAAAACAGGTACCACACCATTTTGGCATGTGATTGCCCCACGGACATATACATGGACAGAGCATGTAACGTGTATGTCCTATCCGTAGATGGTTGCCTACGGCTGGGAAAAAAAAAGCACACCAAGATGGTCGCCATGAAGCTTTAAATTGTCTGATATGACAAGGATTTGTAATATTTTAAACAAAAGGTTAACTTGAATGGGAAACAATGTTATATTCATGCAATATGTGAAGTGATTTTAACATTACCCTGCCATATTTCAAAAATATTTCAACTTTCTTGCAAAATATGGGACATACTTGAGCAAGTCCAACCTTTCACTTAAAACCCATAGCAGACAGCCATTTTGGTGCGCTTTTTCTCACACTACAGTAGCAACAATGTATCATGCGGAATGCTCTGTCCATATATAGGAATTCTGTGGACTGCCCATATTGCTGCATATGGCTTTCTCAGTTAGCTATATGAGGTTTTACAGTTCGGTTTCTATTAAACCAGTTGTTCTAAGTTTGGCAGACCACAACCTTTTGCATGCCTTGAATTTTGAGGTGTGCGGTTGCAATTGAACACCATCGATCACCAAATTGCTGTGAGGAGTGTGATTTTCTGCCCACCTAAATGAAGAGGGGAGCTCATACAGGAATATAAATCTTTTAAAGTTTAATAAAATGACACACCCACAACAACGCACATTCCCTAATTTCCTGGAGAATGCAATTTCTAGCACACCTGGAAAATCTACAACTCAATGCCAACTTTTGTCCAGGCATTGTTTAACACTAGCTTGTTTTCCCTACTCCATTGTTTATGTGTAGCACCAAGTAAATTGAAAGTGTGTTCATTTATTAAAGTCATTACCTGCCCCTGCTTTCTGAGAATGTGCTACTGTACAGTAGTACTCTAAGTAGTGAAGAAACTGAGAGTAATAATAGTATGAGATTGTTAATATTTTTACACACCAAAAAGCAGTCAATATCCATCCCAAACCACAATTTTTGTAGAAAATCAGAATTCTCATTTGGCTCAGCTCTTTGATTGCAAAATGCAGAGTACTTTAAGAAGTATAGCACAGATTGTACTGTACTGAGAGTTTTTTAATTACACATTTAGGGATCTTGTATACTCACCCTCATTACGTGTACGGCTCGGTTACAGTTTGCAGTTTACTGCTTCACATGACGCATGCAGCTCGGTTACTTGCCGTTTGGTCTATCCCCGTAAAGTAAAGCGATATTCCGGGTATCACATGATCAACAAAGACACCAAATCTGTCTTGGCTACATCTCCTAAAACACTGTGTTTTCGGAGATAGCGAAGGCAGATTTGGTGTCTTCGTTGGTCATGTGACACCTGGAATATCGTTTTATTTTCCAGGGGTAGACCAAACGACAAGTAACTGAGCTGCATGTGTCATGTGAAGCAGTAAACTGCAAACTGTCAGATGGATAAGGATGGGAGGGCATAGTCAGACAATTGTGGGATTGGGGAGGAGGACTTAAGTAATAAGTTCAGAGAATTGGAACTGTTTGGGGTAAGAGGATTTGGATTTTAAAATTAAAAGGTTTGCTTCATTCTAGAAAAGGTCGGAACAGTACCATGCAGTTCTATGCACTTTCTATTTTTACACATTCAGTCGTACTCAGCTATATCTAGAACTTGTACCATTTGTTGTAGGGTTCTAGGGTTATTTTGTCACTTGTCTTCATTTAATTTACTACACAGTGCAATCATGTTGATGCTGATATGTCAATTCTTTATCATATTCTGTGCAGTCAGCTCTTGAAAGATTAAATTTTACTTCACAACATACAGTACTTCTTCTAATGACTTCTGCAGTTTTTGGTTCTAAAACAGCAGTGCATGTGTGTGTTTTATTCCTGATGGCATACAGTAGACTCCATTTGGGAATCATGACTTCTGCCTGCAAGTTGAGTCTCTTGCCATTAGATCTGGGTTCCTACCAAAAATCTGCTGTTTGCCTGGCATGGCAGGTGTTCCTCTTAGGATAGACAAAACATATTCCTATCAACTAGTATGCAGTTAAGCAGTTGAGCTGCTGTTGTATTTGCCTATTACACCACCATGTACAGTTGTTTCAACTTCAATCCTTGACAAACGTACATGGGACAAACCTTGCTCCCCATATCAATGTTGAAGTTTCAGGATTCCTTGGGATGCCACAACATTCATTCAACTTACTGTACATTGTGCAAAAATTGTTAACCATTTCAATTTCGTGAAATTGTCAAGTTCACTACCCCAAATGCTTACATATAATTTTGCCTTCAACCAGATTGCAGTTTGAATCATCATTCAATATTTATTTATGCAGAAAAGAGAGAATTTTGTGGTTAACAGTTGGGAAAATCGTGAAATATGTTACCCCCACCCCTAACATGAAGAATCAAATAACAGTACATTCAATTTTTAAAGTAAATTAAATATCTCACTATCCAGAGTACTATTCCCCCCTCCCTCCCCCTCCTGTACTTGAGGAGAGACAAATCCTTATTTCAGCACCCAGCTCTAATCTGACATCCCAGTAAACTGATCATACAAATTCAACTGTTACTACTTTCTTGTAGCTTGAAAAATAAAATGGCAGCCTCCTTGTTCCAAAGCACTAAAAACGAAAATTGGGAGATTCCTGTACCTTTGTACAGGCTTCAGACAATCCTTGACCAAAGTACATGGGACAAACCCAGCTCCCCATATCAATGTTGAAGTTTCAGGACGCCTTGGGCTGCCGCAACATTGAACGGGGGAGTGGGGAGTGGTGATCTGTTCATTGCTTGTTTTGCTTATTTTGTCCCATCATTTTCATTGAGCAATGTAGGTAGCAGCTACTGTAACCTCTACATGGCAAAACGTGGTGTGAAAAATGGAACTCTTTTGCTGTACAGTTCAACGTTCAGTGTATGGTGTATTCGCAATTCAAATTTCTTTAATAGCTCAGTGTGTTTGAGCAGGAGGCAAAAGGTATGTAGCAAAATCTGAGCAGCTAGGGAAGGCAATTAACACATATACCCAACTGGTCTGTTTGCTAATCCCAAATGTTGCATATTTTTTTTGTATTTTGGTGTATCTGTTTACTGCCAATCTATTAAACAGTTGTGAAACCTGAATACATCAAGCGTCTGTAGTGTGCTTCATTCCTTCCTGAAGGGATATCATGTTATCAGGCATAGCAGAATGATGTGGACATTTCAAAAAGTAAGAAGGAACATTTCATCATGAACAGTAATTGTTGTTTTGAAAATAGTCTGGGTTGACTACCTTGAGTGCCTTAACCCTTTAAGTTGACCTCTTTCAGTCTCACAAGATATTCTATATAATACTGTAGGATAATGGTACAGTAGCTGTAAATTGTGTTTCCAGGTCATTTTTCATGGTCAGTTTTTTTCTTTTTTTTTCGTGAAGGGAAATTCCTTACCCATATGTCATGTAAATTGCTCTGCCACCTATGAAAACATTAGACTAGCAATAATTTGGGTGGAGGTATCACAGAACAAATATACTTGTTTGTGGATAGGCAAACCAAAAAGGCATTTTGGGTGTACACTAGCAATAGCTAGACAAAAACACCACAATGTATAAATAACAGGGGATTGCTTTGCACAGTTTGGAATGTTTGCTTAAAGGTATACTGCAAAGAAAACTTTTTCATAATTTTTCTATAAATTTGCAGCTTTTGGAAAATGTATTGTATGGCTCTAATAGGATTTAATTGTGGAAACCGATTTGACTCTAACAGACAAAGAATATTATACCATATTCACAGAAGGGAAATATTGATATTTGTATTTGATATGAGTTCTTACTTGTCTAGCATGCTGGTGCAAGAATTTCAGAATTCAGTGACTTTGGGTGTGTCTGAATAATTTAGTAACATAAAACTCCAACTGCAAAAGAAAAGTTGATAAGCGATAGCAAGTGAGAAATTGTGATTGGCATGGTTGACTAACTTACCCTGCAGTACAAATGAACCTGTTTTTCCTTAAGGTAGTGTGACATGTTAGCAAAATGCCCTGACTTCACTTTGCAGTTGGAGAGTGAACTTTCCTAAGGCAAAACCTGTTGGAATTATGTCAATATATCTTTTACAGTTCTCATGGTATACCTCTTCAAAGTTTGAACATTTCTGAAGAGACTTGCTGCTTATGCAAAAATAATGATATAGAGTGTTGCAGTGTTGACATTCCTTTAGTTGACCTTATGTTAATTACCTCTTAATCACTCATCAGATACTGTAGTTTGTGGTTTGCTTATTGATACTAATGATTTTCAAGGACACAATTTAAACTTCCAAAAAAGAACCCTCCAAAAAAACTAATTTTACGTTCGTCCTTGAAATGAAGATTGTAAAAACAAAGATAACATCAGCCGTAAATTGCATGTCCCTCTCATGACATCACAAGATTTGCATATTGAGCTCATTTTTATTAATGATTAGTGCAAATCAGAAACCGCCCTGTAAAATGGTCAATTTTTGCCAATTCCTGTGGAAATTGTGGCTATTTTCTTGGTTTTTAACCCTTTTGAATCTAATACGTCCAGATTTTTAGTGCTCTTGAATCCAATATGTCCAAATATCATGTCACAGTAACTTTTCGGAAAAATATTTGATAAAAATGCATCAAAATGAATGAATGCAAAGAAAATAGCTGTAGTTATTTAGCATCAACACCAAAAATAGCTTCATGTCCTCAAAGTATTATCCATTGGAAGACTTCTCTAATTAATTATTACTTGCATCATTTGAATTTCAAACATTAGGTGAACAAATTATTCTTGAGCAACAGAGTCCTGAATTTCTATCTGTAATGGACTTTATTTCTGGAAAAGGAAGCTACGTCCTTCTTTATAAATTTGGAAAAAATCTGGCATTCTTAGGGTTAATTGTCACATTTATTTTGTGAAAGGACAGGTATTGCTGTCCTGGTTGAGATAGTGTAAGGGAAGGGGTGTCTTCCCTTCTGTCAGTTTGAAGCCAGTGTCTAGATGCAAACTGGTGACATATTTATAGCAAACCTATCAAAAAAGGAAAAACCTATCAAAAAATGTGAGAAATACATGAAATCTGGACATTTTAGACAATTTTAAAATCAATCTAGTGTACCAAGTCCACCTGAATGCTACCATGTACCAGAAGAAGGAAGGGACATGTTTGGGTAAATCCAGACATCTGGTGACTTGAATGATTCTGTACATATAAATTTTGATTGCAGTAGGACTATTTACCATATTTTCCTCGGCAAATGAATACTGCATAAAATCTCCCTCGTTTTGCTTTCCATAAGTTTGACCCAAAATGGCTGTAACCATTTGTCAAGCATTAAATCTAGTCACTCATCACCCCAAACTACAATTTACCCCTTGGTACAGTATACCAAAATTCTCAATAGACACAGCTGAAAAATGCAGAGTAGTTCATTTTACACAGCATGCACTGAGAGTGTTTTGATTTATACTCATTGTAAGGCCATGTATTCTCACCAGGATATGAGCCTGAATCAATGCACAAGGGCTAGAAGCAAGTATAGACGAATCTGATCAGCTCCTGTGTTTAGTGACTGTAGGCAGCCATTAGTAGGGTCCATCAGCCTTAAATCGTCTTCATTTATTGTCTTCATGAATTTCAAATTCTCATAATCAGTGAAATTGAAGGAATCAATATAATGTAAGCAAGGAAATTGAAAGATTAAAAGGTGATAGACCCCAGGTACAGCAGACTGAAATCGGACCATCACTTGCTGCCCAGATTCGACTATAGGTGGCACATTTGCAGTGAGGAATATCTGTGATCAAAATTCAGATATAATGACTGTCCTTAACACCATGCGTTTCAGGATGTTTAAGGGTGGGGGTGGGAGATTAAAAAACTCAGGAAAGTTGAGAATTTGTTTAAATTCTTTGTAGTCTCATTTACCAATTTCAGAAATTTTAACTAGAAATTTCCTAACTGGCTAATGATACCCTTAATTTAACCCTAATTAAAATCAAAGAAAACAATTTATACAATGCAATGGCAACAGCCAATCAAGAAACACCTTGTTAAACAGTATGCATCTACCCACTACAGTACCTCTTTGAGAGAGAAATAATCAGAAACTATTTGCATGAAACGGTTCATGTGTTCCACCAGTTGTGCTTAGTTGCATGCCACGTGGAACAAAATCATGGGCACCCAATCTGAAAGGCAGTATACAGAACACTGTTCATGTACAATTGTGCAACTTTTACAATGCTGCAGACTATCATTGTCAGGTGAAAAATTTATATGGCGGTAAACTTTTCAGTTTGGTTCAAAGGTTGCACAATGGGTTGTCTTCAAAGTGTTTTCATAACAGAAAAGTGTATTGTATATATCAATGAGTCGGACAATAGGTAAATGAATGGATGCAACTTTATTAGCTGAAAATATGGAAAACTGGAATTTCCAACAAGGTTTCCACAACAAACAGTTCCTTCACTTTAACTATATTACAAAAAAAAAGTGTGACAATTTTTAATTTTTAAATTTAATGTTAAAGTTATTTTTGTGTTTACTCAAGGCTAGAGTGCTATTGCTATTGCTATTGTTTATTTGTGGGAAACAATAGCTTCAAGATCTAGGTCAAATTTACAGTGTACAGGCATATAAAAGATATTAAATCTTTTCAACTTTTTCAAGGATAGGAGGCATACAATAACTTTTCTCAGTGATCATCCTTCTTTTGAATGTAGGTACAGTAGCTGCACTTCTTTATGCCAGTCAGTTGAACTGGGAGTTTGAGTTTTGATTCCCGACCATCACAAACTGTTAATTTCAACTCATTGACTTGCACTTACCATGCAGTTGCACTTCCCCCTGTTTCCCCCTAATCTCTGGTACAGTAGTTGTCTGCAATTGAAATTTCCTGACATAGGGGCAATTAAAAAAAAAGAAGGATTTGCACCATAGTTGAACTGTATTTGAAAATGAACCGGAACCTGAAGTGTATTTGAAACAGTATTTAAACTTTAATTTTTATCTAGTTTTCATTGTAGAGTAAAAACAAATTCGTGTTGGTGTATCGCTAAATTTCTTCTTATTAACATCTGCAGTAACTTTTCCTTCCCAGTGTTTCAAACAAATTTTTATGCAAAGCTCCTGTAGCTGCAACAAATAGTGCAAGTCACTAACATTTTCTGTTTTATGGTCAAAATAAGGTCATCTGTGTAAAACCTAGTACTTGTCACAATAATCAATCATTTTTGGAAGTCTATAAAAGCCCTACACAGGCTTATGGACCTACTGTAGATGTTAAAGTGCTTGCTGAACTGGTCATTGTCAGTATCCTAATCAAGGCACGCCATTCTCCTTGGCTACAGCCCTGTACAGTGAACTTGGTATTTGTGCTAGCTCATACTGGAGTCTACATGATGATCCCACAGTTTAATGATCTCAAGGTTTGAAGTTCCCCATTTTCTTGGGATATTACACTACTAGACTACTAGTGTGTCAGTAGTTTGTTGGTGATGATTACGAGATCTGATTCCCTGGTTTTGCTGTTCCCAGAAATGATGGTGTTCCCACTATTCATGCTGCTAGAATTGAATAGGAAGTTTTAGCCAATGTTACCGGAGAAAAAGGCATTTTCTCGGGTGAAGCTTGTCTCTGTAATTGCGGCATGCAGTTAATCCCGTTTAAACCAACCTTGTGTCTCTATTGAGCAAATAGTCTTTGAAGGAGGCAAATGCCTTTAACTTTATTGATCTCAGGATGCCTGAACAAGAAGTTCTCAGGTAGATTCTGGATTGTTAGTAGTTGCCAGCTTGAAATGGTTAAAACTTGCTATTCACTTCAAGCGTCATGTTGGGAACATTGAAATCTGGTAACAATGACATAAACCTCTTGAAATCTGATCATTTGTTCCTGTTGAAATCAAAGTCTTTATATGAGCAGTGGTAGGCATACTGTAAGCCATTTCATTTTAATACACATTCAGGAGTCAATTCATTTGAAACTCTACTAGTACTTGGAATTCACTTTATATTGCAGATGCTCTGTGAAATTGTGAGACTTGAAGAGTTACCTTTCATTCCAATTAATCGGCATTGTCCAGCTTTTTAAAGGAAAAATAAACCCCTCTGCATATCATCCAGATTTTCTCAAAAACGAATACTAGCCATACTGTAGGCTAGACAAGCAGCAGGGAAACAATTTTTTGTTATACAATGCAGACGGACGGGACTACAAAGTTGTCATTTGCTTGCCAACATTTATTAAATAGCAGCCAGGCTTCTATCAGGAGACAGTTCAGTATAGTGATACTAACCTACATGAGACGGTGCTGGAGACTTGCTTCTAAGTGAAATTTGCTTGAAATATTGAACTCTTTGATTTCTAGGCATGTACAGTACTAAAATCCAAATTTTCGGCAAAGGAGAGGGGTGGGGACGCCTAGTGAACATTGAACAACCTTGCCCACAGTACAGGGGTCAAAGGGAGTGTCTTACAGTTGATAATGCATCACATGGGAACCAATAGACCAGTGCCAAGTTTCTTCAGAGAGCAGTATTGTGCAAAGGACAAAGGTGAACAGGTAACACTTTTGTCTTTTAAACTGATGGCAGGATGTAAACAAACCTAAAACAGTATGCTATGCAAGGCTGGCACATCACTTACAGTACTGTACAGTAGATATTTTGTTACCAGTTGACCTTATCATAAAAGTCACTAATGCATGTGCAGATATGAACTTTGAACTCATCTAAAATGATAGTCATATCATGCTGTAGCTGAACATTGGCTATATTTTAAAAAAGATATAATTTTCTTTCTTTTTTCTTCCCAAACAGTTATCTAGCGGTGGCACACCACTTTATGATTCCCTGTCACTTGAAGAAAGGAAACGTTTGTTACTTACCTCATGTGGTGTAATTTCAGAACACACAAAGAAAATGTGTACAAAGTAAGTTATGCAAAAATGCAATTTGGCTTTGTTGTATGGGGTTTTAGATGGCAGTGAAGATGTATTTGTACAGGATGTCTCAAAAATTTTCTTTTTCAGCTTTTTGGGTCAGTAGATGAAACTTTGGGTTCAAATGAAAATAAAATTCAGTCATACATTCGAGTTTCTCTCCTCTTGATTTCCATAGTGGTCTGAAGATGTGAGTATGACAGACTTTGGATATTTGATGAAAAATTTGTTGAAACATGGATGACTACAATTTTCATAAAAATCCAGTAAGCCTCGACCATTTCACTGCTCAGTTTTTATTTTACCCTTGTATACAGTATCATGAATTTATAAACATGAGCTGAATATGCAAATTTTGTTGGTGTAGAGGGGAACTTACCAAATATGGCTCAAATTATCCTTTCTTTTTGAAACTTAATTTCAAGGACACTTGCAACATTGTGGTATGCTGGTGTAACTAAAGAGCTGGTCACTGGTACTGCAATTTTGGATCAAATAGCAGTCTGATTTTTGTGAGTTCTAGTGAAAGCAGCAATCAGAGTCTGTTTTTACGATCTTTTTCAGGTCTATAATTACACACTACATTTGAACTTTGACCTTAAACTAACAAAAAATGATCTGTAATCACGGTCTAACGTGTTACAACTGGAGACTGGGTAGCCTTGTAACACTGGAATTTTGTTACCCGACAAATATTCAGAAATTTTCCATTCAACAGTAAGCAACACAAAACGAACACTTTTTTTTTTTATCCTGAAAGAACTCTTCAATGTTTCTATATTCTGGAAAACAATCAGTACAGAAGGGCAAACAAGGTGCTGAAACAAAAGTTTAATATTCTCTTTCAAACTCTAATAACCCCTTTAAAACATATCTACACCTCTTGCCATAAAGAGCCGAATGTTTTCCAACTGGTGTTAATATAATTTGTACTGTACCAGAAGACTTTTTTTGTAAAGTCACATCAGCATTGAACATTTATCCGACACCCGCGCAAAAACCCGATTCATTTTGTAACAAGTTCCGTTCTGTTGGGAGTTTATTTACGTAATAATGACAGAATAGTTTATTTTTGGGGCAAATTATGCATCAGCTATTAATTTTTAATTAAGCATAATCATCGTTGGAACAATTCCAAATTTACAGAAATTTTTTCAGACAAAAAGATTGGATGGAAAATCGCTGTAGTGTAACAAGACCTTTATGGTGGAAGTTAAACTTGCCTGTGTGAAAAATGTAGACATCACTCGTTAGAGAATGCTTATAGAATTAAAGAATGAAAAAGAAATGCTTATGTTTTGCAGCCCCTCATGTTGTATTATCATGTGCAGTGAGATTTTTCATAAACCTTTAGCTTTAAAAAGGGCATAATCTGGAAAATAATAAAAGATAATGAAAATAAATCCAGTCACAAATAATTTCTACAGCAGTTGACTTTAACAGCAAGTAGGAAGAGGTTATGGGACAGATAGTGGAACAACCTAAGGATATGGGTCTATCAATTTATAAATTGATATCCTGGGGGAGGGGGTTTCCTTGCCCCTTTGGAAAAAGGGAATTTGGAAGTTGTCTATGTGGTAAGTAGTGCTGTACTTAAAGGGCAAGAGCAGTCACCCCAAACTTAACTTGAAGCAATCGCTACAGTAAATTTCACAATTTCTTTTTTATTTGTCCTCAAAGTACCTTTCAAAATATGTAGGACTTAAATATTGCATATTCAATATAAACCAAGCAGCTAATCTGAGTAAATTTCACATTTGAGGAGAAAAAACTCTTATCATATGGCTCTCAAGAGCCAATCATGAAACAGTATAGTCTACTACACTACTTGAGGTTGGGAGGACTGCTCTTGCCCTTTAAGCTCAGCTTTAAAAATGTGGCATCAGTACATAATGTTTATTTTTATTTGCAATTTTACACGCCTCATTTACAGAAAGCTCACTTTTTATCATTTTTGAAAAAGTGAGCGGGAGGGGGCTTTTTAGAAAAGTCCCACTTTCAAAAAGTGCATGTCCTTTTCCCACATCGACCACTATCCCTCTGTCCTTCCTTCCACTCAAACATATCAGCTACAGTGTGCTCCAGTTAAAGGCATGTTCTGGTGACTTTTCACCTCTGTCTTGTAAGAAAAACGAAAATATTCCACACCAAGTCCTTCAAACCCTATCACAATACCATTTTTTCAAGATATCTCACTCCAAAGATTGGTTATTTCTGTTAAAAAATACCTCTGCTTCTCAACAAAGCCACAGAAAGCTATGTAATGTGGGCACATTGCTTCAAATTCCTTTTGTTTTTCTTTATAATTGAACATCCTGTTTGTCCTTGAAATTTGACACTGTTGGAATGTTTAAATACCTTTTCCTGTAGATCTAGCAATATCTTTCACCATTCATAGATTACAACCAACAACATTGCTTAATATTGCCTGCAGCGGTAGCATAATTATAAAATGAAGTGAATGCAATGTCAAATTAATGTGCCACATTTCCCATGATGCATCAAATCCCAAGAAAAATTTGCAATACTTCAAAAATTTGTATCTTCTGAATGCTATAAGCTATTGAAATGCAGTTTTCACCTTCTGAGAGAGAATATATTTCTGCTTATTTTGAAGTTGACAAATTTCGTCCCCAGAATATGCCTTTAAGAATCGATTTCCTGCCATCAGTGGTTTACCTTGTGATATTGCAACCAGTGACCATGTGCAATTATATGTACTGTATTTGTCGGAATGAAAGATCTGGTGGCAGGATATTTACTGCTGTATGAATTTGAAGCAGTCCTGTTGTCGAGTCTGGATTGGGACTCTGATTTGAGAATTTGAAGGACTCAGCCAGGATTGATTTTTGCCCATTGAGAAAGTACAGGGACTTGAGTCCTTAAAAGCTTAAAATTGCCAGCCAAACTTGTGACTGGAATTTTCTGGACTTGACTACAGCTCTGCTTGAAAGTGGAAGGACAAATTCTCTTTCAGCATAAAGTTTTCATTATCCTTTCCTTGAACACATTTATTGTGATTTATTCCAGGTCACTTAGATGCCCCCAACACTCAGAGGAACAAAGGCAAGCTGTTAGGAGATACCTCCTTGGTCTAGAAATTGATGATGGAGTCAGATTAAGAGCTGATGGGTAAGACTTCCTCTTCATCTTTTCAAGCTTTGAATGGAAACAGAATTTGTGTCATTTTTACCAATGAGTGAATGAGAAATAGTGAATCAAATTTTTCACAAACCTATAAAATAATAAGTTTTTGTGGACATGATACAGTATATATTTTAGTGTAAATTAATGTTGGGAAACATTTGCCTGCAACAGTTAGATTTAGTGGTGAGAACATCCAGCTTTCAGCCAGGAGGTTTGGTGGGGTTATACTGAAGACTTTAAGAATGGTACTTACTGTCATTGTGATTGATGGTAAGCATAAACAATGGAGTAAGGAAAACACTGAAGCCAGTAAGCCACAACTGATCTTAAAAAAGGCTGTGGCCTTTTTTTCCTAAGTACACACCTAAATGTGTGGATGAGATGACATTGGAGTTGTTGGGCGTAGGTGTCATTTAATTGGATGAGAGGATAGAAATACACTCAGGAGGCGTTATTTTTCATCATATTGGTCTGAGTTCTACAGTAGCTAGAGCATGCTTTATGCCAGGTGACCAAAACACTTTCCTATGAGAAGGGTTACAGTGAGAAATAGGTTAGTTAGATTGAGTTTTATGGCCCAGCTTCCAACCAATTGGTTCAAATCTAGCCAGCCTCGGCCCTTTTTCAAGTTGTGGCTCATTGGCTTATTTTCCCTAATCCATTGCTAATGCTGAGCACCAAGAACAATAGCAGTGAGTCTTCAGTATGAGTGGGCCAGGAGTTGCGCTCCTGACCTCCCAACTGCCAGTCTGATGCGCTAACCACTTGACCATGCAATGAGAAGTAGGTGCATTTAGGCAACATAACAGCTTTCTGTTATATAGTCTGTGGAAAATCTTTGCTAACAGGAGCAATATTTTTGACAGTGAATGCTGTTGCAGATGAGGAGTGCCGGCCACATTAGGAAATCCCTTGCTTAAAAATCAGAATGTCACTCTGGCAAGACCTCACGAAGGTTAGGTTAGGTGTAGTAAAATTATAATTATCAGCAACAGGTCTTTGTTGGAAGAAACCACTATAATATCTAAAATGACACGTAATCATAATGATTGTACAGCAGATAAAATTCCAATGTGCAGTTAAATATCTCTTATTTGAGATTTTCTCAAAATGTCCAAGATCAGACTCACTTAGATTAGGTAAGGGATAAATAGTTCCAAATGGTCCCAGAAGTATGTGGGATCTGAAGTTTTAAGCAGAGAAGTGCCTGGTGTACTCTTCTGAACCAAATAAATTTTAAGGCCTTTTAGTCAGTAGGGCATACCTCAAAAAAGGCTTTAAAAATGGAATTCCGTGCAACACAAACGGGGATTACCTCAAAATCCGCCCAGTTGTACTTTACAACATAAATTTTCATATTTTGATTTTCCCCACGTTTAAAAGTTGCACACTGTTGACTTTATGGACAAAATGGCCGCCATAGTCCCATAGACTACTGTACTGAAGGAAAAATATATGTTACGAACACATTCAAGCTACAAACAAGCAGATTTTGGTCCAGAGTACCTCGCAATCTTTTCTCACTCACACATGACCTATTTCTGCAAACACTGACCACTCCCAGGGTCAGGGAAAAGGCATAAACATAAATAGAGGGCGCTATCCAAATTAAAGCAATACACAGAATAATGTACACAATAGCTCCAGTGTAAACTGTTTTCATTCTGACCTTTACCTGGCAGGTCCATGGAACCATGACAGAAGGGTTTAAACGAATTCAGTAGAACTATGCATGTTGGTCAATGGTCTCCTGGGGTCAGACCCCCTCTCCTTTGCAAAATTTGTGTGTAACAAAAGAATCTTATGTGAAAACTGTGCAATATTTTGTCAAGTCTTTGTTCTGGCATTTGCACATTTATTTTCTTTTTAGATTTTAAGTTGGTTTCCTCGGGACATGCAAAACCTAAGGTGTCTTGGAGAGGAGTCCTGTAAGAAGCCCCCTCCCAACATTTGTGTATAACATACAACTAGACACCTCAAGTAATTGGGGTGCAAATATGATAATTTCATTAAAATATGTTCACTAATATGGGTAAACTTATTATTTTTGCTACTGGTAAGGGGTGTTACTATAAAGGGTTCAAGGGGGTTAGGGCCCAGAACCCCTCCCTGAATTTGTAAACTGACATAGAATCAGGGGTTCTCATGCAAGGCAGTGCTAATTTTACAGAATGACAACTTTGCAGAGGAGAATTGCAATATTTTTATGCTCTGATGGGTTTACAGTTACACAGGGAACTTTTCATTTTGTAATTCACCAAAGATTTTTACATGAAAGGGTTGGGCTACATTTTGTTAAAACACTTTTTTCTTCTAGAAGGAAGGTTTAGATTTAAAGGTTATAGGCACGGAAAGGAACACAACAAATACTTCTCGCTTTCTTTCAACTATCAATCAAAGAAAACAGTGCTTTTTTATCATGAGGCAATAATGGAAATTATGGGGTCTACCTGTCTGTACAATAAGTATATATGAGCACGAGCCCCCCCCCCTTCCCACAAACCATGGTTTGTTGCTAGAAAAATGGTAATGTTAGTCTCTTACTAAAACAAAAAGAACTTTAATAGAAACCACAGTTGACCAACCTTTGTTTTAACATATTTCCCCCTCCCCCAACTCAAATGCACAATACTTATGTACTGTAATTCCTGCAGTTTTGAAGGGAAGCTCAAAACTACTAAAATTCGTATTCAAACGAGATGTCTTAGTTTCAGGTTAGTGGGTCAAAGTAGAATGGAATACTAGCACTGTTGAAAACATAGGTGTATAGGGTGGAGGGAGGGGGGGCTGGGGGATGCAGCCCTGTTCCTGCAGGGAAATTACTATTTTCAGGCAAAACAGTTGTATTTTTCAGGCATGGGTGATTAAAATTTTGGGTAAAAGCCTAAAAGGGCTCTACCCCCTCCAAATAAAAGTGGCCTAGTACACCTATATGGTGGAAAGTAACGGAAAGAATGTTCTTACAGGTACCAAGGAATGTGGATACATCCCATAAGTCTTTTATATTCAAGATTTCTGCCCGCAGTCACACACTCTGACAAGAGAGTTGCTGTTTAGGCTCCTGCCAAATGCACAAGATAGGCGTTAGTATATTTCCACCCCGGTTACAATTCAGCAGCTACAACAGGAAAGGGATATTAAAAAGGCATAATGACAGTGTTTTCTGTT
The DNA here is from genome assembly GCA_037179385.1 of Holothuria scabra. Classification (NCBI taxonomy): domain Eukaryota; kingdom Metazoa; phylum Echinodermata; class Holothuroidea; order Aspidochirotida; family Holothuriidae; genus Holothuria; species Holothuria scabra. Next base: position 29,704,748 of record CM074187.1, read on the forward strand.
AGCTGTTTTGTTAGGGTGACCCACCCGGACAAAATCTGCAGAGGTTTTTTAGCCCACGGACAAAAAATGTGCCACCCGGACAAAAAGTTCAGCCACCCAGACAAAAATTATCTATTTGAAATCTCCAAACAGAGAAAACAGCAATCTCAATGTGGACATTGAGCAATGATAATCACAAATGTTACTAGTCATCAGAGAAAAGTATAATGGAGCATTATCATACTAGTATAGGCACTGATTGAGAGCTAATGCTACACAGATAAGACCCCTAGCTTCATTGAAAAGAAGGAGGAGACTGAATTCATGGAAGTACTACCTCCGAGGTAGTACTTCCATGCTGAATTTAAGGACACACGTTCACATGTAAAATGCTGCACTCCTATGTTTTGAAGCCCATGCACAGCAAACATGCCTGACTTCAATTCTTTAATGACCGCATGTAACTCTGTGTGTGGTTCAGTTCAAGTTAGCAGTCACCCAATCCATTATTCACACAGTGCACTTTTAATAATTTAGACAACCCCAGGAACCACATGAAGAATTTTAAATTCTGAGAATAGGGGCAAGGTGAGCCACCCTGTGAGGCAGCGTAGAGCACTAACTTCAAGTATTGCTGCACCATTGTGGGACTACTACGGTCGCCACACAATGCATTGAGTGCACACTCTATGGCTAGGCTAGAATGTTTATTTTCATCCGGCTAGCCGATTAGTTCACAAATTAAAAATTTTATAGAGGAATAGATATACGTATCTTCGCTAGTCTGATTCTGTGATGAACGTTTCTTCCGCTCAGTTTTACCTTTGTCACAAAACCGCCGACAACAATCTCGGTGGTACCCGATGTTTCGTGCAACAGGTACGTGTGAAAACAAGTGGAGGCATTCTTCGATGTTGTCGAAGTCTAAACCAAGACTCGTAGCCGTACTGTCGACAATTTCGGCTTCAGGGCAGTTGAAGTGTTTCCATTGTGCCCCATAACTAACAAACGTTTCCTAAGATGCTTTTGTAAATGTTTTAAAGTTGGTTGTTGCACTGGAAACAATGTGCATGGCACAAAACTCCTGATTTTCACCGGGTCAGCGTTTGGCATGGGGGCTGCCATTTTGTCGTCTGCTTCTTCTGTGTAACTAGGATGCTACTGCCTTGTCATTGGTCAGTCTCCTCCTCTCCTGATACGTGATTGGCTGGTGACCAAACGATCGTAGTAGATTTAAGATGAAACTTTGGCATTGTTTTTGCCTCTTTTTTCGTTGCTGCACACTTTTTGAACGTGGGGAAAAGTCATTTCGTGATGAGAAAACTATAATCTTCCTTTCTGGGTTGTTCCCCAGTAATCCCCTTTTGTGTTGCAGGAAACAGCAGAAAAAACAGGTACGCCCGACTGACTATTTTATATGACATTGAGAATAAAGTTTGAAAGACAATCTCTATTTTTTGGAGTAAATAATAGATCATTGTGTTTGAAAATGCCCATCTATTAACAAAATAATGGCTACTGGTGTTAAAGCTTATTTATTTGTGTTATCTGAGAAGAAGACCCTTAATGCATTATTCATTGTTCTTTGTTTCCTCTCTCTCTCCAGAACTGTCATAGATTCTGATGACATCCAAGTTGATATTGACACCTACCAGGATGGGGATGGTCAAGCTCTACGAGATACTCTTAGCAGACTACGGTGGGAAACGAGCAGCTCAGGGAATCCCTCTCCCACCGACTCCACCTCCACAACAAGTCAGTCATGACTTTGTTTTGCTCCTAAGAGAATCTTACCCTTCCTAACATTTTAAATGTGTAATTCCTTAATGTTCATGACCCAAAGGACTCATTAGCCCAATGAGCTTTCCACCTATCCCTAGAGTTGTCTTTAGTCTATTGAGCAAACAAGCTCCAAATTAGTTCCCATTGGCCACAAATTCCTTATAAATAAGTTGCCAGAGCCACTTTCTCCTAACTATCAATTGAATCTATTGTTTAAAAGATTAGATATGCACCAGAGCACAAGTTTTCAGATGAACTCAAAAGACTTGCCAAGACAGCCACATGGAGAGATTTTTAGTTTCCAGAAGGTGTTACATTCCAGTAATGGGCATTGTGGCAGCATGTTGATTTGAACGGAAATATTGTATTTGTTATACAGAAAAGAATCAAATTTTAAATTTGATATTTATAGACATAGCCAGGTATATAGCTGCAGAAAACTTAATACCAGTGGGAGATACAGTTCTGACTGAGAGAACATTGCACCAACCAAGAGAGTTGCTCTTTGACTCTCACAACTGACTCTCACAGCAAACTCCTGTTCACTACAAAAACAATCATTGTAACAGATTATACAAATGGCCCAATTTTTGCACATAAAACATGTAACAATTGAAGGCATATTCTAGTGGCTTTTCACCTGAGTCTTGTGAGAAATTCCATGCCATGTCATCAGGGATTTCAGGGTTGTACATTGTTAATTTTTTTTTATTTATAAACAAAATGGTATTTCTTTTGCCATTGTTTGTTGTTTAAATCCAAAATTAATTGAGTATGGATAAACCATGGAAGTTATATACTTGGGATTGTCGACACCGACTGGGACAAAAAAGCGCACCAAGATGATCGACCTGAAGCTATAATCGTCTGATTTGACAATGGCTCTGTAATATTTTAAACAAAAGTTAGACTTAAATCAGAAAAAATATCATATTCCTGCAAGATGTGAAGTGATTTTGACCTTACCTTGCCATATTTCAAAAATATTTCAACTTTCTTGCAAAATCTGGGAATTGACTTGAGCAAATCCAGACTCTCACACAAAACCATTGCAGACGGCCATCTTGGTGCGCTTTTTCTCTCACGTACGGTAGCGACAATCTAGCGTACAGTATGCTCTGTCCATGTATAGGAAGTTGGTGGGATGAAAAAATTTAAAAAACTCTGTGACCTGTGCATTAGTATACAAATAATGAATGTTTATGAGTGCGATAGCGGTGAATTATTTCTTGAATTGAAAGATTGCCACCTTCTGTTCAACGAGGCGAAGCCGAGTTGAATAGAGGTGGCCATCTTTCAACGAAAGAAATAATTCAACGCTATTGCACGAATTAAAACATTCATTATTTGTTTTATGTAACACCTAACTTTCTAAATATTCCTTGGCTAGAATTTGATTTTGCCTAACGTTAGCCTACCCCAGTCTGAGTTTTGTCCTGTTGAACGAACGCTAGTACTTGCGTGTATGTATTACTCGTACGATATAAAGCTGCAGTGAACTTGCGTACATCGTACTGTTTGTTATTTTACTTAGCCTAGCCTAGGCCTAGGTCTAGGCCACGATCTGTACTACTGTACGTAACTCTCAATCAATGTAAGCCCGCCCACTCGCGACTTAGCCTACGTTCCGATAAAGTAGTAAATTAGTAGCCTAGGCCTGGCCTATATTTCATTTTCTTTTAGGCCTAGGCTAAACACCTAACGTCTGAAATAGATTTTGGTCAAAATTTGATAAGATGGCTACTTACTCGTACATTCAAGCATTCGCTGTCAAAAGCAGTTGTAATCCAAAGTGAAAACTTTTGGCGCGGTAACTGTATTTGTTTACGTTACGTACGTGTGCCATCGCGTCTGCAACGTACTTGTATGTAAAGCATATGCAATGCATGGTTCACAACGTGAATTATCAGTTCGCAGCGACCTAGTTCAGTGTGCACGTACGAACTTCGTATGTAGGCCTTTGTACCGCATAGCCTACTATCAGCACTCTCAGGACTACTGTGCTATTGCACGATGGGGACTACTATTGCACTATGGGGACTACTATTGCACTTTGGCAGGATCGAATCGTGCGGATGGTGGGGAGCCAATGACTGGCATGTGACCATCAATCCTCCAATCAGATGAAGACAAATTAAGAAGGTGTTATATATAAGAGAACATTGCACTCTCAAGGGTAATGAGGGGGAAATTGCTGGATTCTCATGCATCGCTTGCAACAACCTGTGATCATGCATTATCATGTGTTAATGCACAGTCTGTTGAAGCTTAAAGGGCAAAACCTCTCACCCCAAACTACAATTTTGGTATGCGGGTACCGAAATTCTCAATTGGCTCAGCTTTTGATTGACAGCTAATTCAAACAATTCAGAGTACCAAAGCTTATATTACATAGCATGAACGGTACTCAGAGTGTTTTGATTTTATAAATTGAGTTTTTCTGTACTCACCCTGAGGCAATAAACTGAGATTATGTCTGGATGAGGATGAATATCAGACAATTGTGGGAGGGGCTTCAGTAAGAAGGTTAGGAGAATTGGTACTGTTTGGGGTGAGAGAACTGGGCCTTTAACTTTTAAGTGTCAGTCACTTAACTTGTATTCCTGGTGTTTTAACCGACTGGAGAGACTGCAACCCTGGTTACTCAAAGTATCACAGTACAGTATATTAGCCTTCTTTTCAAGAAGTAAGTTTCCCTTGGTTTCTTTGAAAAAAATGTGCTTTTAAATGAGAAATATAGCCTTACCATTGCATTAGCTGTGAATGGAACAGGTATTTACTTATTTTTTGTTTATTTTTTATTCCTGTATCTCTTATTTAAAATCCAGATTCCAACGAGGGTCAAACAAAGAAAAGAAAAAAAGGTGCAAAGTTAACGCAAAGAAAAAAGAAACGTCCCCCACCTCTACAACTTGTGCAATCTTCAGGGCACAGTGATGTAACACAGTACGACATAGCTAACGGATGATGAAGCTATGGGACGTCATTATATTTACAACAGACTGTAAACACAGACTCGTGCAGCAAAAATATGCAAACTGGCACGCTAATTTTTGAAAGTATGGAGCTCGGAATATAATTCTTTAGATGTTATGGATGTGGTATGACCATGTGACGCTGTCTTGGAACAACGCGCAGAGGGATTGCTGCAGTTTGGTTGTGAGAGTGGAAGGATTTTGTTATTTCAGAATGGCATGCTGCCTGCAAAGAAGAAAATCAACTTTCCAGGCCGTGAAATCTTGAAACAGAGAAAAAGGAGGAGAATTTTTATGGAGGAATTACCAGAAGCAAAAAGGAAGAGATGTGGGGGAGGGGAATTTTAATGAAGATTTTTCACCAACAGTTTTGTTTTTGTGTTCTTCTGAAACAGATAGTATTGTGCTTTATGTTTGCAAAGATATGGAAGAAATCAAAATTGATGTTGAGCAATGGTGTGGAGTAATTAATAAATTAGAGTTGGTGTCAAAGAAAGCAGTCAAAATTGAAAGGATTTCCTTGATGTCTGTTCTTTGTGAAAAAGACAGTTTTGGAGAAGGGTGGGATGTATATCCACAAGCTTAGGTGTACTGGAGACTCATGGCCTTAGTCTAGTTAGAAACGAGTTTTTCACTGTCATCAGGCAAAAAATACACAGGATCTGGGCAGAAAGCGCCCTTTATTATATGTTGAGTTTCGTTGGGCTGAAAATTTGGGCTGAACAATTGATGGAAATCAGTGTAGATGAAACAATTAATTTTTGTCGAATGGAACATGTACTTTTTTTCCCTCAAGTTAATTCACACCTGCAATGAGATAGACCTGTAACCAGATGGACATACCTCTGGGCAACCAGTTACCTTCAAAAGGAGGAGCAGTGTGATGTCAGACCAACTCATTGATATACATTGACTTCAAATTTGGAAACAGCTCTGCCATTTGAAATCTCTTTATTCTTGAGGGTATTCAAAGATTTTTTATGATGTGATTTCCCCATAAGAAAATATCTCACTCCCATATGATGGCATTTTCATTTTTTTGGAACTCTGCATTCAGTTCAATTGAGATGAGTGATCAACCCTTTCGGCTTGACAACCTTGTCTTGGGTTGGGCAGTCCTATACCATGTGCCCTCTCTTCCATGTCTGCACCAAAAAGTGTTAACTCAAAGGGTTTTATGTGTAAATTGAATATTCCTCAATTTGGGATATAGATGGGTTCATTGGAGCAATACGTAATATTACAAAATTACGAAAAGCAACAGATACTTCTAACTTGTATAGAGAAAGGAATTTTTTCTGAAAACTCTAACCTAGTACAATCCTCTGTTTTTACTACCGGCAACTATTGGCAAGATGAAATGCACCTTTACTGTAACAGCCTGCATCCCTCTTCTGTCAGGCCAGCTGGCTATATCCTCTTTCACTGTAACACAAGCCCCCATATCCAGGCATGATGGTGACTTAAGGGGCAATATAATTGGCAATATAATTTATGGAAATTGTAAAACCGTGTTTGTATGCAGCTAAATGCAGAGTAATTCCTTTAGAGAGAAGAAGGAGGGTGGGAGATGTGTATCAATCTATTTTGCTCATACTTACCTCCCTTACAAATACGGCTGGACAGTTCATCTACTGTGGGATGTACATGAGCAATGAAAGCAATCCTTCCTCCCTTTAAGATGGCACTCTACTTCAATCCTGTCTAGTATCTATGCAAATTCCAGTGGTTTGAAATTTTAATTTTTTAAGTCCTGTACTAATTCCTGCAACTTTTTGTGGGCCATTCTTGTCATGTGCACTGCATAGCATCTAGGGAAATTGTAGAAAACACTACATTTGAATCAAAAGTGTTCGGAATGGCCCTAATAATGCTACCTTGCAGAGCGAACAAAGTTTTGTATTCAGCTCATCACTATGAAGAAAATCTGAGGGGCGGCAGCCACAGAGGTGCTATACAAGTGCGTTATTAATAGCTAGGTTCAAGTTTTTCTTTCATGTAAAACATTACTCTTAAACCTTCTCCTTAGGGCAGTAGTATTTTCATTCTCGTTTTTGCTTCAGTGGAAGGGGGGGGGGGATGGGAGTGTGGGGTATGCCAGGACAGTATTTTTGATGCTACCCCATCATATACCCACAATGATTTGAATTATGTATGGAATGAGGGCAGTATTGCAGTCAAAATGTGATATAGAAGAAAAGAGTGACAAAGAATCAAATGCTGCAACTTACAAGATGAAAGAATCTGTGCAATGACGGGTTCATGTATCAGGACTAAACATTGCACCAAACTGATGGTAAAAGGTGATGTTTAACCAGTGGGGCTACCGGTCGAGTTAAATTCTAGAGGAGTCTCATATATGGTTCCTACCAATTGTGCAAAGCACAAATCCTGCTGCAATGTTTGTGAGCTATACATCACTTATTATTGTCGTCTAGGGGTACTTATGCTCTATTAAGTTGTAGTTCTAGAGCTGAGTGTTAAAGAGCTCCTCCGGTGATTTTAAGTACTCTGCAAATCATTGTCCCTGGACAGTGCCCAAACAGTGCCAGAAAGCAGACCAGAACCTAGCATTTATTGATATAAAAGAAGCTAAAAACATTAGCTGGGAAATGATATTGCAGAAGAAAGCCTTTCCAAAGTCTAGAATATCTTTTTGGGAACCCAGAGCCTTATGTATGTGGCTCTGAAAGGAAATAGAGATCCCATAGTGGACTACCAGTGCACACCATAGGATCTATATTAGGTTAGGAAGCTGAGACAAACATGTTAAAGCATCTTCTGTTGGATAGACGAAAACGGCTGGCACTCCTATAGATGAATCCGATTAGTGCTTGTGTTTAGTGACTGTAGGCGGCAATTAGTGGGGTCCATGAGCCTCTTAAATCATCTTCATTTATTGTCTACATGAATTTCAAACCCTCATATTCAGTGACGTTGAAGAAATCAAGATACAATTTTGTGTACAACCATCCATGATAGAGGACCAAAGAAATTGAAAGATTAAAAGGTGATGGACCCCAGTTATGGCCGACTGAAATCAGACCATCACTTGCTGTCCGGAATCGTGTATAGGTTTTTATCAAATAAATGTCTCTCCAGATGAACTCATGCTTAACCTATCAGATTTTGAAAAAAATGATGATTTGTTGACTGAAGCTGCATGCATGGCTGAAGTTTTAAGTAGATATTTAATTACTCTCCAAGATGATCTGTACTGAAATAAACTCTAACTGTCTCGCAGATGAATTAGTTACTAGATTTGTTAGAAGTTACAACTACTATTAAGAACTGGATAACCCTGTTAATACAGATCGCTTGCAAAAACTTGATATTGAACTAATAATCATGTCCACTCTTTAATGGGTGGCGCCCTTCATTTTCTGCTCTCATGGTTCCAAGTATATACCATAAGTTTTATTTTTAATATGGAAGAGGACTATCTTAGCTTTAGCTAAGTTGATAAGTTAACATTCTGCTACTGATTTCGTCGACAGTGCAGTCAGTTTTCATGTCTAAAATGATGAAGTGTTTTTCATGCATTAACTCTTGTCCAGAAAATGTAGAAATATTTTTAATTAAATCCTTGCATTTCCGGGCTTAGAATAAATAAAAAATTTTCTTAGTCAATGTTCTCACAAAGAGGAAACTTTAAAGTATTATTAAGTTTTTCTTTGAAGTTGCTCTTCCTGAATACTCAATGCTGCTTCGAAAAAAAATCTCACGGGTAAAGACTAAAAAGCCTTTATCTCCAAATTGAACAGTGGCGTAGCTGGAAATTCATGACAGGAGGGGGGGGGGGGCATTTTGAGGGGGCCAAACCTAAGATGCAACTGACATTAAACACATTACTTTAAAAATTTTCTTTTTTGCTTGGGGGGGGGGGGGGCGATGCCACTGAAAGTGTAAAAAATGTGTATTCAGATAAGTTTGCACAAAATGTGTCGTTTCAGATAACCGCATTCAATTTCCTATCAGTACACCAGCAACCATTACACCAATTTACACCAGCAACTACAGACAACTGGTGTGTACTTGCACCCGTTTGGATTGGCGTGTGAATCAGTTACCCTCGTGGCAAAGTCTGCGCCGTTTGGGCATTGGTTTCATTGTTGTCGTCAGTTAATTGGCGTCACATGTCATTGTATTGGAGCAATAATAAACCGCAGACAGGCTGTCAAATGATTTTATGTACTTTAATCACTGCTAAAAGCACAGATGGTATCATGGGAAGTAAGAGTGTAAACAATGTCTGTACTTGTGGCACAGCTACAGAGGGAAGGAGGGGGCACTGAGGGCGACCACTGGCTGTGGAAATTGAAAATCCGGAGATTTGTCGTATGTGACACCATATCATCAAGAAACAACGATCAAATACAATGCTGGTGTCCTAATTTTTTTCAGAAAATGAAAAACTTTCCGTCCCATATAAGCTTTTGATTTTAAAATATTTGTCTAAAAAAGGCAATACATTTCCGAAACTTTTTAATGTCGTCCGTAACAATAATAGTCTTCAGTCGTCAGTGGTTCTTCAGATTTGCCAATAGGAAGTGCATTTTCTTAACTGATCCGCAAGTTTTTTTTTAAATTCTTTACAGAAAATCCAGAATCCAATATTTCTTTCCTGGTATAACAGTGTTCACATAAAAGAAATCGCAAAATCTGGGTGCTTGTCGTCCCTCCCTTCGTGGAAAAAGTCTTGCTATGACACTTGCTGTGACGTCACTATTTTTCGTTCATACTCCCAGTTACCACGGTATCTTTACGGTATTTAGCAATGAAATCTTCTATTGGCGTAAGATCTGTAAGGGTTAACATAAAGTAGAAAAACTAACACCGTCCAACATTTCACGTCGTTAAGCACAGTTATGTCAGATTTGTTAAAGCTTGCGCCATTTTTATTGTGAAAAGTGTAAAAGATGTGGTATTATAACAATGAAAGCATTCTTTGTACACGTGTATGCATATACATTGAAACGTATTCATAAAGAATGGTGAAAAACTTTCACTTAAGTGACATGGGGGGCATTCTCAGCGCCTGAAGCAAACTTAATTTGCCGGTGCCGTTCTCGTATCGCCGGGCGTGACAAAAATGAGAACCAGGGAAAATTCGCAATTTTACCCAACTGTGGCTTCGACACTAGGGGAAACTTTCCCTCTTCCCTTACTTTACCCCAGTGGCTAAGGCCTCGCTACTCCTGCACCGAGTATTATGGTCAAATTTGTAGGGAGTATTCGGTTATGCGGTAAACCTTGATTTGATGCTTCAGAAAGGAATTGACAGTGACTTACAGTTCACTTCTCATGACCAGCGCCCTCTCTTTAAACTGTCTTCTATTCTATGTGTGTTAACTGTAGTTGCACCACGGCTGCAGGAATTGACATGAGATTCATTTCCATGCTTTGTTTCGAATAAGTTGAACGGATGACTGTAGAAACAAAATGTATGTAAGAATAACAAAGGACTTGTTGAGTCTTTTCTAAACTGGCTCGAAGAAAACCATTTGTCTCACTTTGCCGTCATTTATGCCGTCTCTCTTTGTTAAGTTGCTGATCAGACGTATTCAGATGACAAAGTATTCCCCTGGTACCACCAATTCTTATTTGTTTGTTCATTTATTTTTTGGGGAGGCTTACGCGGGGTGCTCGATTTGTCAAAGCATATTTGAAGGTAGCTATGCCACTCATAAAGATGTGTTGCTTTACTGTACATACGAGTTCAGAAGTGAACTAAAACGACTTTTTTCACTGGTGGCGCGATCAATACGATTTACCCTTACACAATACCTAAGCTTTATCACCAATCACCATTGTGACGTTTTGTTTTTTTGTTTTTTCTTACACGATGTGAAAACTGGATAACTCTTTAATCTGTTAATTCATCGTTAACCTGAAGTGATTCATTTCTTAAAGAATATTGACGTCTCGGAAAATGCCACTCTGTTGTTCTATTCAAAGTGGCATTTGTTAAAGGGGATGTACAAGCTATACGTTTTCAACCCATAACCAACATAATTTTGGATATGAGGAGCGACGGCGTGAAAGGTCGTGGCATCATCGTTTGAAGTTGTTAGTCTACTTTGCTGGAGTCTGATGGAGGGCACAGTAGAACATTGGGATTGTAAAATATAAAACGGGACTCGGCAAAGATGTGAAGCTCAGAGGAAATGAGCTCCTTCCATTTTCCTTTTTCGTGTCAAAAAAGGAGAATTGCCCTGGACAAGTCAAGCAAACTGGGTCGCCGTGGCTTCCAGCACGACGTTACCAGAATCTCCGTCGTCACAAGGGAACTTAATTATGTTTGCCTGGTTGCAATAACAGATTAAGCATTTCTCATCCTTCATTTAAAAAACAGGGGACTTTGGGTTCAAGTACAAACAGGAGGGTCATCCCCAACAGCCCAATCCCACCCATCTTCTCCACTAGCATATCTTGCAATTTTTTTTTATGTTAGGTCAGGAAAGATGGAGTTGGCAGTTTCCAAACAACTGGTTCAGGTCGAACCGGCTCCGCCCCTTTTTTAGTTGTGGCTCACTGGCTTGTTTCCCTACTCCACTGCTTATGCTGAACACCAAGCATAATGGCTGTATGTTCCTTTTTGAAGTCTTCGGTATGGCCCGGCCGGGACTCGAACTCCCGTCTTCAAGTCTGATGCTCAGACCACTTAGCCATGCAATATTTGTTATGAACATGGAAACCAGACCCCTTGGCCCTTTGCGTGGTCCTTTGACAGAAAATGTAGAAACATAGAAGCATAGAGGAAACTACTAGAAGAAATGGGAAAGTTAAAACGGTTATGTAGTGACTCCATTTTCAGTGGATTGGCACGACATACCTGTGCTAATGGGAATAATATAAATTGTATTACGATATTTTTACGTTATTCTCAAATCCCAACTCATTTATTTATATTTAAAGGGCTAGAGCCGTCACCCCAACTTGACGTAGTGTAGTGGACTGTGCTGTTTCATGATTGGTTGTTAAGAGTCATGTGAAAACAAAGTTTTCTTCAAATGTGAAATTTACTGGAAATAACTGCTTGGTGTATCTGTTTATGCGAATATGCAATACTGAAGTTATGATGAAAGATAAAGAGAAATAAGACAAAAATTTGTTATTTAGCTGTTGATTCAAAATAAGTTTAGGGGACTGTCCTTGACCTTAAAAATGCAAGACAAGCCCGAGAAATGTATTTGTCGGATCAGGAAAACGATCTTGAAAATGCCTTTAACAGTGCTACTCATGAAAGTGCGCCATTGCCCTTGGAATGAGGAGAGAAAGGAACGTCATCCACGAATTGCGAGTGGTCTAGCTTAACTTCCTTCTTTAACCTAACCTTTCTCAAACAGTTCGTAACAGTTAATTACACATATCGCTTATTACAAAGATGACTATATATTTGGGTAGGCTACATATATTCATTCATCTGTTTATATAAAAGAAGCAAGGAACAGATTGAGGCAGCCGCAAAATCACCTACTGAATTTGAGGGACGGTAACCGTATATTCTCTGCTAAATGATTGCAGCAATTTTCTCTGAAGGGATTTCCTCCATTCACAGGTGACATGGCTCCTCTCTGGAGTATGATCGATTCATTCAGTGGGTCCTTTGTTTCAGCAGTACTGCATCTCCATGACAGCGCTTCCCTCTTGTCTGATGGCTTATCCTTTGGGGTTGAATACTGTATTGTCCTCGTATCGATAGGCCAGAATTACAAATCATGTGTTATAAACAATGACGGGGGAGGACAATTGAACTACCTGCTCATTCTTGAAGCAACAGTTTCTGGTACTTCACATAATACCGTAGGGCGTGTTCTTTGAGATTTGCCATGATCCCACTGTGTTAATATTTATTTAACCATTAGTCGGTATTCATAGTCGACAAGCCTTGAATGAAGGTAAATCTCTTCGAATAAATCCTTTTGAATCATCCGGTTTTATTCAAAATGGAAGAAGACTTTTGGTTTCTAAACCCGTGAAGCCGGTATGATGGACGGTTGCCTCTTTCAGGATGTTGTCGAGGGCATACAGCAGGAGATGTGTGATTTGCAAAGAGATCTCCTTATTTGTGGACGTGATGGAATTTTCAAACTGTGCTTCGTTTGCCTTAGTATCCTCGAATTGTAACAGATCTACAGTAAGCGGAAGGCAGCGTTAATTTTCATTCAATCGTCTCCTTAAGTTGGCTTACGAGGACTTTTTGAACATGTGCCGGTGGGGATGCTCAACTACGAGCACTGTAAGTACATAGGCCTAAGTATAGGCCTAAGTATAGAACTTTTCTTGTCAGTTGATTTATTCTATACAGATGACGTCTGAATTGCATCATAATTATACTGATGTTGCGTTGGATTGTTAAGTTAAAGGACAAGAGCAGTCACCCCCAACTTGAGGTCGGTAGTGTAGTAACGCGTCCTGTTTCATGACTGGCTGTTAGGAGTCATGTGACAAAATTATCTTCCTCAAATGTGAAGTTTACTAATAGTAACTGCTTGGTTTACCTTGCATATTCCATACTGAAGTCATAAAATATTATGGAAGATTCTTTGAAGAAAAATTGTGATAGTCCCAACTGTTATCAGTATAGTTGAAGTTTCAAAATTAGTTTGTTTGGGACTGCTCTCGACCTTTGATGTATTTTCCTCAATTTTTCAAGCGAGTTTCAAGTATTTTTCGCACTTTCATGTTAAAAATATTTATTTATCACTCAGACAGTTCCAAATCTCCCAACTTGCTCACTTCTAGTTCCAATCCCACAACTCTCTAAAACTTATCCTCATCCCAGACACAATCTAGTAAATTGCCTCGTAATGTGATGTGTGTTACCCTGCATCAGTTCATTGTTTCAGGGTCAGTTTAAAAAAAAGCTCAATGTGTATAATCAAAACACTCTCAGTACAGTTCAAGCTGTTTAGTATAAGCTTTGGTACTCTGCATTTTTTGAATTAACTGTCAATCAAAGAAATGAGCCAATTGAGAATTTCGGTAAACCCCCACAAGAATTGTAGCATGGTGTGAGAGGATTGGTCCTTAAAGCCTGCTGGACATTAAGTTCACTTAGTTCTGCTAATTCCTGTACCTTCGAACTGACAATTTGCATATTGTGCATTGTAGGGAAAAAAACATAACAAATTAATGAAATATGAAGAACAGCCAATCATGAACAGTGTGGCTATATTGGATATCCCATTACTCCACATTTTTCACGCCCTTCTCATTTTCCAGCCACAAATTCAGTGGCTACACTATATGCCTATATATCCATGTAGTACGGTACACGTGAAGTTTGAAAACAAGTGCAGCTTTCGACCTTTACCCCGAAGTTATGATATTACGGAAAATTTCACCAGGAAGGTGGAATAACAACTCTTTGCTTGACCACATGCCTATTTTCTTTATAATATGGAGCATAATTTTGGTCATAATTTTGGTTTTAGATATTACACGCTAGGTGTGTGTCGAATTTTCCCCTGGAATTGCAATATAACGGAGCACTTCAAACAACTAGACCATATCGGCGCCGCTCTGTTCTCTTTCAGCCATTTTCCGATCGATGTTTATTGACACCTTTATTCAGAACTCCTCTCATATAAATTGATGTTAATTGATTAACTTATAGTCTTCCAGTGAAGCAAACATCGGTCTGGGCAGTTCTCAACCAGTCGGGACTCCCACAACTTGGACGAACCTGGCAAACCGCCGATCCTACCTGCCCTAAAAACTTTGGCGTAATGGCCGGTACCGGTATAGACGAATCAGGACCGATTGTGATGGTCTGATTTTAGTCGGCCATTGCTGGGGTCCATCACCGTTAATCTTTAAATCTTCATTCTAAGTTGTTCCATGAATGGTTGTCCATTGAAGTGTATCTTGATTTTCTCAACTTCACTGAATATGAGGATTTGAAATTCACGTAGGCAATAAATGAAGACGATTAAAGGCTGATGGACCCCACTAATGGCTGCCTACAGTCATTAAAAACAAGTGCTTAATCGGATTCGTCTATATGATAGTAACAAAATATGACATGGACCGACCTCACTAATTGGCAATGGTGACCTCTTCCTCTTGCCGTTTGTGCACGGCTCCTCGATGTTCTACTTGCAATTTCTCAAATGGAGTATACTTTATTATCCGAGAGACAAAATGGCTGTTATATACCAGTTTTTTAATTGTTCTACGAATACAACAGACAAATTCTGAAATTCGGCACTTCCGACTGGGTCACAAGGTCAAATGTACCTTGACAACCGTTCCGCCCTGTGCACAAGAGCATATTTACACCCAGTCCGTTCAATAGTGTGTTATTTCTGAGTTGGCAACAAGTGCGCAAATTCGAAATGTCGCTAAATATACTCAACTGCGGAGAAGTTGTTGAACAACTTCACGTTCGCACCTATAAGATTCTTAAAATGGTTGTGGCAATTGCCCAAATTGTCTTTTTCAAAGCAAAACCTAGGACGATCAAATTCAAATTCGACATTCAAATTCCCCCAAATCAAATTTGGCTTTCAATACCAACGACCGGTATTTTTGAAAGGGCTGGGTTAAAATTTAATCTTTGAAATCCGCAAATTGTTTTGTTAGGAGGTGATTTTGCGAGGGCTTTGAATTTAGCTCCTGTCTTCGGTTCGGTAGTCAGATATTATATTTTTAATTGTAAAGGGTAAAATGTCCTCACTACAGTAGCCGGTTTTCATAATTTTTTGAAAAAATATCTTAGAGGATGGGAATATATATTTTTATTGAAAATATGGATTACCATGTTTTGGTAATTTATTGGCTCACTTGGTTAAGGATTTTTTATTTCTAATTTAAGTGATTTATTTTGTTGTTCTCCTCTTTTAATGATTAATGAGTAAAAAATGTGTGCATAATTTACATTATGTGTTTTTCGACAATAATTGTTGGGAGGAAAAATTGGGAAAATAAAAAAGGATTATCAAATTCAGCTAGTGATATTAAACATCGGTATGGCTACTGTAGAAATCATCACGTTTTCACATCTCGTGTTACATTACAAGTGGCATATGATCATAAGTTCATCTAATTTAAATTGGGTCAAAGTCTCATTTTAATTGCAAATCAACGTTACTATTTAACAGTGTTTTGCATGATTAAGTTTATCACACGATTCCCAGAATTTTTAAATATAAGGAGAAATTCAAGTTAACCTACTCTAGAGAACAAAGACGTGCTCAGGAACTGTGAGGTGGGAGAGAACAGTGAATTCTCTGCGACTAACACGGGTAAGGGTACCGGGACACCGGAAAGTTTTCCCCCATCGAAACTTACTAAACTCAAACTGGCGTCTTCTAATTCATTCTAAAAATAAACCGGTTTATTTACCCACTAAATGGTAAATTTGAATCCCTCGAGACGACACTCCTATAAACACATCTTCATGTAGTGTATATTTACAAAAAAAAAAAAAAAATCAAAATTTCCATGATAATTTGTGTAAATATAAATCACGTGTAGGTGCAAATATCGTATTTACAGATGTATAAACAGTCACGTAAGTGTGTCACTGTGGACAATTTGCATTATCCCATTTTGTGGCAGATAAACCTATTAGGGTTTATTTTTAAAGTGAATGATCAATAAGACTGTATGAAGGTTGATGGTGTTCTTAAGTTTGATGTCAGGAACTGCAGTTTGTTTGGTTTTATCACAAAATAGAAGTATCTAATGAGTTTCAATTGAGGGTTGACAAGTTTTAAGTATTTCCTGTCCTGTAGGATAGGGTTCCCTGTAGAGACGAATCCGGACAGAAAGTGATGGTCTCATTTTAGTCGGCTATAACTGGGGTCTGTCACCTTTTAATCTTTCAAATTCAAATTTACTTACCAATACCATAGATGATTGTACACTGTAATGCCTCTTGATTCCCTCACTTTTACTGTAAATGAGGGATTGAAATTTCATTTAGACAATAAATGAAGACCCCGCTAAAGGCTGCCTACAGTCACTAAACACAAGCACGTATCGGATTCGTCTATAGTCTCGACCCCTGTCCCCTTTGAATAATTGTTGCCTTTTATGGAGCCAAATGATGCTAAATCTGAAACATCTTTAGGTAAATTTGAACACGTATGAACATGACTGTACGGGTCAGGGACCGGGGGACTGGAGCCCCCTGGCAAAAACCTTGCTGAATCGGGAAGACTTTGGTGCCCCAGTCGGGCAGAGATTACGCCCTGGTTAGGGACCTGGAGCCGGGCAAAAGAGAGAAAGCGTCCCGTACGGCCATGCGTGTGAAAGTACACGCTGATGTTGCTCGGTTCGACACGGTCAGACTATTTCCAGAGGTGGAACGTGCTCCTCGACCACTTAATTTATTTCACACGCAATTGAAAGAAAATTTAAGTGCAATATGACTTAGATTATTCAGTCATTCAGATGTAAGCTTTGAATTATACCATTCAAAGCATGCAAAAAGTTAATTTGAATCCCTTATTTTCCAAAAATCTTTCAGGCTTCCAATGTGTCCTCGGTTCATCTTGAAATTTTTTGCCTCTTTTAAAAATATTCTTCAATTAATATTTTAACACATTTGCATGTCTCCTTGAACCGTCACGTAGGCTACGGTATACAAAGAAAGTGGTCAAAATGAACTCTAGCTAGTTTTCCTTAGAAGAGAGGCGTAACGTTAAGTAGAGACGTCATTTTTTATGTTACAAGACGCTCAACAAAAGTAGGTCAATAACAGTATTTGGGTATTTTAGAACGCTAAAAGAGAACACATAGCATTGTAACTGAGCTCGTGATGTGCTAAAATATTTTAAAAACTAACCAAAATGAAGTTATCAATGTAAATTGCAAATATGTTAGTCTAACGTAAAATTCTAGAGTAGTAATAGGCTTGTTTTAGTTCACTACATACTGAAAGATACCGCTTCAATATTATAAATGACGCATATTAAAAACAGTGATTATCCGTGAAAACTTCATAACCGATAAATAACGGGAAAAGGGGTTTGAAGAAATACATGAGAGATGAAAAGTAGATATAACATCAGTAAGCATGTTATTATTCGTTGATCCAAATCCATGTGAAACAGGATATCAGGGATCAAAACGAACTGACGAACAGTTCAGTTTATAAAAGATGATTTTTCTCTGAACGTCCATCAATTGAATGTAACCTTAATAGACAGATGAAGACCCGAAATCTAAATCAATTATTTATCAGATTTGCAATAAAACGATCACATCCGGGTGACCGTTCCCACCAAATCTGGCCAATTATATGATCTCGTTTCTGACCTGACTGTCCCTCCAATCCGGACTGTTTTAGAGTGCAAAAGCAAACAGTTCTAACTCTAATTAGGATAAACTACTATTGACTAAAAAAACTTAATTGCTGTTTCCGAGATGTAGCTACTTCTCTTTCGTATATGGGTGATTGATGGCGAAGGATCCGGGGCATTTAAGTTTTGGATCAGTCACGGCATTTACTCTACATATTTTTCATATTATATGGTATGCTGTATCATCCAACTCAGTTAGTTATTGGGAGATGCCATATTTCAGAAAAGATCTAAAATTGTTTAATACCACTTCCAATTATTTTCCTTCACTGTATTAGTCAAGATATTCTTTCCTAAGGTCACTCTTTCTCAACCTTTTTCCCCAACGTACTTCCTCCCTTCCCTGTCTGATGATGATTATCAGGTTCTTTGAAGGGTGGGCCAACAGCGTCTGGAGAAAAAAAATCAGGTGGTGAAACCTTTGATTTATTAAATCGGGGGGGGGGGGGGTGAATTCTTTACATCTAGAAAAGAGCTTAATTGCTAAATGTTGGCTCTTTTTACTGTGGTGTATCCAGGAATTTGCCAGGGGACGAAACCTGAAGGTCAGCTGCCTAAGTGTATAGCTCCATCATCCATTATTTTTGGTACCAAGAGACCAGGAAATTTTGGTCAACATTCTTCCCAGATCCCTGAAAATGGCATTTTCCACTTTGTCTTGTGAGATGCATCTGATCATGTTTATTTTAAAAATCTTATATCCTGGAAATTTACGAGAGCCGGACATGTTAAAATGTTAATGTTACTCCCTCTCTAAGTTTTTACGATTTCTATTTTCATTTACCACACACAGGGGGTTGCTCCCTTTCTCCTCCGGACGTCTATGACTTGAACATCTTAACGGTCACTGAAACTTCAAAGAAGTTACCTAAAGTAATATAATTGTTGACTGAAATGAAGCATTACAATTACACAGTAGGCCTACGTTGACCAAGTTTATCTGTTTAGTTGGCCTTCAAGTCAAAACCCCGAACTCGATTTCTCGTATTTTTACTGATTCTTTTCAGACATATATGTGCAAGTTTTGCGGTACTCGATACTGTAAGGAGTGTCTGAGGGGAGATTTCTCAGGTTCAATGCTGGAACCAACACGATGTCGTATTTGTAATCAGGTAAACGAAATGTAGCACATAGCATAAGGATGACATGTGTACTATTTTCACATACAGACTTTAGTACAAAGGTTATTGTTAGAAACCTATATTTACTCATCCTGTACATATAAGTTAACAATGTGACACCACTCATGTATGAACGAGTGGGCCAATAAACAATGGCGCAGGCGCGTGTAGAGAATTAAAGGGCAAGAAGACCAAGTTAAGGGCGCTACATTTTGGCAAAATTTAGCCTACTGTTGTCCTACTGTCCTAGGTTCGGCCACCCCCGCGAAATAGGGAAAAGCCAAGGAGGAAGGCATATGGCCCAATGCCCTCATGGTTACAGGCCTGCAATAAAGAATAGTTTTTAGAATTAGGCTGAAATAAGATTGGGGGCTACGGGTCCAGATGCAGGTCATTTCGGTCTAATTACGTCACAGGGACTTCTCATTCTGGACCAATCCATAGTCCCAATAACGTATAAGGAGCTCAAAATCGAGCCATGTAGCCCCGACTTTCAGACTTGGCGTTTCATACTTTCAGCACTAGTAGTGAATATCATTCTGTGGCGGCCATTTTTTCTTTAAATTTACCTCGCAATACCACTGCAATGGGAAACATTTTATCTCATTGAAATACTTTCAGATATTTAATTATCTCGGGATGAAAAATGCATCCAATAAAATGGAGTTAAATTGTACTTAGAAAACATTTCACTGAGTGGTTTTGACTCCACAGTAGTGTGCTTCATTTAAGTGACATTCAGATCCAAGTTAATGAAATGCATTTTATTGCATTTAAATCATTTCACAAGTAAACTTTAATTTCACTTACGTAAAGTACAATTTACATAGGAGGAAATAAAATTTACTTTAAATTAATTTTATTCCATTCTTATGGGATTTTATTCGGTTTAGTTTAAGAAGACTACACGTTATTTAGCATACTCTACTGAAGTGAATTTTTCTTAAATTAAATGTATTCTTCTGAAAGTGAAATCAATTAAGGGGGTGTAATGTGGACAAATAACAGCATACGTTTGTCAAATTTCTAGGTTTGTTGATACGGCATTTTTGCACATGACATTCGTTTCTTTGACGTTCTTAATTAAAACAAATTTGGGGATGCCCCCCCCCCCCTGTTTTGGACAAAAATTGGGTTCTTAAGGTCTCCATATGCAAAATGATTCATTGTTTGTGCCTTAAACGTTATAAATTTGATAGTGATAACATTTTGTCCATTAGTTGCTACTATTTTATCCAAGATTCTAAGGACGAAAAAGATGAAAACTTATGATAAGTAACGACAGGTGTCTTTTTAAATATTTTCATCATTTCTTTTTTCTTTTTTGTTTTTGGCTCAAATTGGTCTTAAACACCGACCCTTTGAAGTACTTATGTTATACCGGTAACCACAACCGTGATAAGAAGGATGATCACTCGAGTATAAAATAGTTAAAATAGTGCGGTTTGAAAGTTTTTTAACTAGCGTAAATTACATGATTGTTTTTTTTCACCTCATCAGTTGGAAAATGCTTACGCTACGCTGTAAAAAACAGTTTTAGGAATTACCCACTCTCTTCACCTCCACTTTGGAAGCATGTGACGATTACACTTTAGAAACGTTTAGAAATTAAGGACATAATGTTGTGGAATTAAGCACGTAATGTGTAGGAATGGAGCACATCATGTGTTAGTGTTAAACAAATAATGTTTAGAAATTTATCACATAACCATAGGTCTTATGCATATTTAGCTATGCCCTTAAGTGGGGAGTAAAATAAAACTGGTTTAATAATTCCTGCACACGTTAGTATGTTTACCTAGAGGTCCTCTACCTTGAAGTATTCTGAAACCATTTACTAAACATTTCATGTTGCTAAAACTAATTTAAATAAAAGGGGCATACATGGAATGAGACAGCCAATGATTGAAGATTATCAAGAGGTTCTACGGCCCAGTCAAAACCATTTTTTTAAAGTACTATGACCGGCCAAGGCCGTTTTTCCCTTTTCCGGGTAGATACGCACTGTCTAACAAGGTGTCTTTTGATTGCCTGTTGCCATTCTATTGTGTCGATTGTATAATATGTTAGGTTAAGGGATTAGGTTAGAGATCAGTGCTATCGTGAGCGAGTTAGAAAATTCCTTGTTGAACAGTGAGCATCGCCCCTCTTTTTCCAGTTGCAGCTTCCTGGCGCTTCCTCCTATTCCATTGGTTACGCTAAAGAACACGTACAACGGCAGGAGATTATTAAATTTCTGTGTCAGGACTGAAAGTTGGAAAAATCTACTTTGGAAATTTGAGAAAGAATTGAATTCATCGGATGACCTTTGCTGATCTCTTTTACAACCGTTTGTTTTCCATTTGTAAACAAACGCGGTGCCCCTGAATAAAGTCATGTTGCAAAAGTAATATTTATATCACAGTCAGATTGTGATTCCTTTTTTTTCTTACAAAACTAATTTCGATTTCTTGGTTTTTAATAACTTTCAGAAAAAATGTCAAGGAGTACGTGTCGAGTTTAAAGAAGTTGCAAATAAGGAACCCAAAGGAGACAAGGGATCCAAAAGTGCCCCAGTAACAGGAAGAGGTAAATCGTCAGCCAAATCGGGAAAGTCATCCAAATCAGGAAAAAAGAAGAAAAAGCGATGAGGGGTTCCTGTCTGTGTTTGCAATGACTCTTTAGGTTAACATTAATTGATGGATAATGCCGGAATTGGCGTACATCCTGGTTAGCTTTTTTGTTGACAGACACTTATACTGTGAGACCACGTGACATCAGAGTAAAGCTGCTTATGTCGAAGACGTGTATGCGTATTGAACTTGACAAACAGCGAGGTGAAGAGTTTTGCCTAACTGTTAGTGACGTCAGGACAATGGTTTCCATGAGATGGACAACCATTACATAAAACTCGCTGTAACTTGCCCAGCCTGGAGGTGATGTGTCTATAGAAACCGTGCTGCTACTGAAGAAACTGCTGTAACTTTCCTAACAGTTAAGAACAGGCTTCCTAAAATAGCAGCGCAAAGTGGCGCGCCACGTGGTTTGGAGTGGCGCGAAAACTACTGGGAGAATATTGAAAAATTTAACTTTTAATAGTTTTTCTGACAAGAATTGTTCTGTCTCAAAAATAGTTACTGTAAATAAATCTAGTACTTCCCACAGACTGACTTCACATTCAGACAAGGATTTAATAACATCCTGAAATATTTCTCATCACAAAATGCAAAATCATCGACACTGTTTACATTCATTAGAGTCAGTGCTTGTTAAGTTTGTGAAAATTTTTAGCTGGGGAAATTAAACAAACTTTGCACCATTTTGCATGTAAGCCCTTTCTGAAACGCAAAAATTTCAAAAGAGGACGCGGACAACCCCAGGACGGCGATCACTGGCGTATTTTATCATTAATTTAGCAATGTGGTGCTTCAGAAAATTTAATCGAGGGAGCCTGGTTTAGAAGCAATCATTTTGAGTGGACAGTTCGATGATAATGAAACTGACGAAGCAATTTAATTTTTTGAAGGTAGAAATTTGCCTATCCAAAAGATGTATGCGTCCTATGCTTAATATCACTGTAAGCATGTAAACACTGAGTCATATTTTAGCATTTGCATCTTGAATTATCTCAAGGTAACAAAGTAAGAAAGTTATTAACAAATTACCCCTCAAACACAGACACTCATCTCTCTTGGGCTGTGTTTTAATGAGGTTTCAAAAATTGTCAATTGGTACTGCTCTTGATTAAATTGAAAAGTTGCAGAACAGCTTATATTTCATAATGTGCACACTAGTGTCCTGATTACACATTAGTGTCTTGTATGATTTTTGTGCACAAGGAAGAGCTCAAGACAGCTGAGACAGGGAGGGGCTTAATGTAACAAGATTGAGAGCCAGTTAGAACTGTCTAGAGTAAGGAAGATTTTTCTTTAATGGTCGAAAATCTCTTTGCCACGATGGTTCTATATTTTCACACATCTACAATGAGGTGTTTGCTATGTCTGTGGTTGTTTTATCATAATACTGACTCCATTTAGATCAAGGGGTAGTATGGATATGGCAGAGTCTTCCGGCGAAATAGGTTAGTACCCATACAAGCATGAGCGTCCGCAGAAAAAAAGTCAGGGGCAAAATTTCTAGGGGGGAGGGGAAAAACCTCCAAGTCACTATGAATTGACACAAAGCATGCGAGAATGGCATTTCTAAAGCCTATTTTTCGCATAGAAACTTGGAAAACACGTTTTGTTCGGGTGTTTGCTTTGATTTTTATACATTTTTTCAAATTTTTTATTTTCCGGGGGGGGGGGGGGAGTGCTCCCTTGCCCATACCTGCGGACGCCCATGCATACAAGTAGGCCGATGTGACACAAAACGAAATGTGATTTACGACTGTAATGTTATATGAGATAGTTAGTTAAATGGAGTTTTACGGCTGTTTCGTTTCTACCAATTGGTTTAAGTCGGACCCACCACGGCCTTTCTTCCAGTTGTGGCTCAGCAGGTTCAATGACTTATTTTCCCTAGGCCACTGCTTATGTTGAGCATCAAACACAAAAGCGGTAGGTTCCATTTTGAAAGTCTTTGGTATGATCACCCTTGTGATCCGCCGAACTGCAGACCTACTACAGACTGCAAGTCGGATGCTCTTGCCGTTTGGCAATGCAGTCGGTCTTTGGTTGGGATAAACAAGCTGCTCAATTTCGGGCTGCATTTTTGTATGCAAAGTAAAATTATTTAAGAAAAAATGTATGCATTTATGAAAACAGTGGAAATAAACTTGAAAAACCTTTTTTGAGGCAGGTAAATGTTTTGTTGTCGTATTCAATTTACAATAATTTATTTTTTAAGGGATTTCATAAATTTATCCATTTGTGTTGCAACATATTATTATGTTGAAACTCATAAATTTTGCAGGGTTTTATTTAAGGAGCAGTCATAGTTTGACACAGAATACTAACCTTTTGTTCCAGCAACTAGTAATTTTCTCTTTTTTAACTGATTGTTTACCAGAATCAGGAGTGGATCCAAGGGGGAGGGGGGCTTTAACGGGCCCAGCCATCACTTTTGCACCACATTCACAATAAAACATACGGGGAAATTAGCAGTGCAACTCCCTCACATCCCTGTTTTCTCTTAGATCGGCCGCCCTATTATGAATATCTCGATCCACACCTGAGAATATAGAGGCATTGAAGAGGTCTTTCAGGTTAAAAGAAACGTTTATTTGTGTTAATTAATTTTGAATAAAAATTTCTACTGAATATTTGCCGGGTAAAATATCCACACAAATGGAAGACTGAAAAGCCTTCACTACACTGTAGACAACCACCACGTTGGATCGCAATCCCCTCTTTTTTGTTTTTCACCATGCCCCCCTCATATCCTCCATGGGTGGTACAATTTTCTTCAGAGGACACTTGTGAATAACATTTGACATCATTACCATAGAAAATATTGCGATGGATATCATGAGTTGAGTTATATAGTCAATGATCTGGGAGAACCCACCATGCACCCGTCATATCCTCCATGGATGGTAAAATGTTCTCAAGAGCACAGTTCTGAATCTCATTTTACATGATACTACAGAGAATATTGCGATGAAAGCTGCATTTCAACATTTTTCCAAAAAGGCTAGCGCTCATTGGGGAATTAATTATTGTATATAACTAAAACTTAATAAGGTTTATGAGCTATATAGAATAGTAATTCCGCTGCCTTAAGTGGTCGTTCACCAAAATCACTGCGCTGTGTGTCTCGTTTTTGTTTGTTTGTTTGTTTGTTTTTGTTTTTTGTTTTGTTTTGTTTTGTTTTTTGTTTTTTTGCTGGGCAGTCGTTCAATTGTAGTAGCTTACATTTAAAGGAGGTGGTGTCGTGCTTCATATCGGTTTCAACCAGCTCCGCATAATTAGGGTCGTCCAGTATGCATAATTCTAACGCGTCACGTGAACAACAACTAAGCATTTCAAGATAAGAAAAAACCATTATGGACAACCAAATCAACACTGGATCATGTTGCTATAGAACCGTACCGTATCCAATTTGAAATTCAAGATATTCTCCTATAAAAATCGTTTTTACCCATGTCTCATGGACCCGGGACATTTGACGGGAACCCCCAACAACTCCTCTAAACCAACATTCTTTAGAATGTTATGGCCCCTGGAACTTGATGTCAAGGGTATATAATACAGGATTGTCCAACCTTGCGCAACGGTGGACCACACAGTGTAATAGTTGTGATTGACGAGAGGCGCATGCTTAAGGGCCAACTCTCTTTTTCAATTTTTAACCGAAGCCCAATGCAACAAAACGCAACCATTGAGCTTGGGAACATCGATTCATTTTCGTTTTTAGTCAGACAGATCGATAAATGTAAGATAAAAAGACGGTGCGTGGCAGAACATTCGGGTATTTTTTTCATATTCCTCTGGAGTCATTCTTAGCCCCTCACGATGTGGACCGCATTACAATATAGCCCACACGTGGGCTATACAGTTTTATAGAAAATTGGGAGTGTTCATAGCATGCTGTACCGGATGGCGTAGCCTAAACTTGTCCGTCACTGAATCTTTGTACAATAACATTTGGCACTATAGATCATTATATCTGACGGGCCGGACGCAATCTTGCGGTGGGCCAGACCGTTGCCCGTAGGCCGTAGGTTGGACAACCAATGTAATGGTAACTAATTTGGGTCCCATTCATTCACAACGACTAATATAAACAAAATGGTCGCAAGTTTATGTTATTTGCCACTAACTAAATGAAGTGAAAGCGACAAAGAAAGTATTCTTTAAAAATATATTTAAGAGGTCTACCCTTGAAATTGGTTCGTGATTTGTTGACAAAAAATGCAGACGTAATGTTTGAAATATTGGTGGGATTTAGGTTAACCTGAAAGATAAAACGGCCACCAAAACTGAAAAAATACATGAACTTGAAATAATGACGAAAACATTCGTCAAAAAAAATACATTTTGTCAGAGATGGTCTCTCATATCTTTCTATATTTCATGCCAAATAAACACAAAACTTAAAACATGTTGAAATTCAGTTCACCCATGGTGGATGAATGAGTAAAATGGCTGCACATTGTATAAGTTTACTGTATATAAATATTCAGAAAATAATCCTTACAAAATACTTTCAACACATTTTTGCCATATTTCAACCCTCACGTAGACTAAATATCCAAAACGTAATATTTTGGACATTTCTTTCCTGATCCAGGTCAAAAAATCAACCACTGCGGAAATACAAATGTTCGATAAAATAAAAAAATTCAAGATATTAAAATAATACTGAATTCAATTCCTAAAAGTTACATTCTGCTCACAAGCTCCTTATATCTGGCCTATTTTATGACAAAAAATTACGGAACTTACAGCAAACTGGCTAAAATTATGTAAGAAATTATGGAAATAGAAAAATATTCATACGAATGATATTTTACTTATTATTACCAAAATTCAACCGGAATTTATTCTTTATATTTCACGGCTGATCCAGTTCAGCCAAAATGGTGGTAACAAAAAGCGAACACAAAAAACAGTAAAATCATTAAATAAAAGTGGTGGCCAGCCACTTAATTTACAGTTTCCACTACTTGCTCGAGCTAAATAAACAATGAAATACCCAGAATAATATAAGATATTAAGTTTCAAATTATGGATACACATTAGGTTAACGTGTGCTAAATATATTTGTATGGAAT
This sequence comes from Holothuria scabra, assembly GCA_037179385.1. Taxonomy (NCBI): domain Eukaryota; kingdom Metazoa; phylum Echinodermata; class Holothuroidea; order Aspidochirotida; family Holothuriidae; genus Holothuria; species Holothuria scabra. The sequence goes on from CM074187.1 coordinate 29,731,617, forward strand.
GTTTTCCTTATCATATATAGCCTATTGTACACACAATTGGGGCCATTTTCCGTCATCTTGGTTGGCCTGGATTCAACAAAACTTTTTGAAATAAAATTTCAGATTATTTGGCATAAAATAGGACAAGATATATACAAGCAAACTGATTTTTATTTTCGGCCATTTGAATTTCAAAATGGCTGCCATTGCAATATGATTGATTTGCTAGTTTAGTGTTCTTAATGGATCCCTTGACCTTGAAAGTCAAGCATTTGCGATGTTCAATCAAAAGGGACCCATGACAAAAGTGATGCTACGAATGATGAATCTGGGGGAGCATGGTGGGTATTTTTAGCGTATGGAATATTGCAAAAATGATCGAAACGACGGGCATTTTGAAACTACTGCCACGGACTTGCACATGAAAATTTGAGCAAACACTTTTCTCTGTTATTTGCTCTACATTATATCATTTTTAATTAAATATAATATAACCAAAAAAGTAAAGCAAGTTACAAAATGGGCCAGACTATTTGCTGATGTCCTTTCCAGTGAGTTGTCTTCATGAGGTAAACACATTAACATCAAGACGAGCACTGAGGTAAAACCGGAAGCACTACCATTTTTGACAAGCATTAGTGATAGAACACGATTGAAATAGATCCAAGATTGGACATTACACCTCTTAGTACTATATATAAGAATATAGCTTAGGTTCCTCTAGCGTGATGGGAAACCCTAGGGGCTTGAGGTGGGGGTACACCCTGACTTTCCCCGAGCAAGTCAGTGTCAATGAGGGAAAGGTCTAGTTGCGAGGTTAACTTCAGTGCCTGGTTGCCGGCCCTGGTGGAGGGTCCGATAGAAGAGGTGTCCTCCGGTCTTCTGAGACATCTTCGAATATTTGAGTAAAACTTCAAGCAACTTCAAGTCCTGCTGTCTGGGGTTTTCGATTTTTCAAAAATATCTGTGCGCTCCAATTAGATAGTCTTTTGGGCAGGGTTACATTTTTCGGACAAAAGAAAAAATAATTCCGTCCCCTTCCAAACTAAAACGCGCCTGTACGCCTAACTCAATAGAAATATAAAACTTCAAATCCATGGGAATCCAAACTTTTTCCGCCAGAAATTTTCCAATATGGTCCAAGGGCCTTAATCTGCCTGATGATATTCAGTAACTCCAAAAATGCAGATCACTCCCTACTAGATTTTTCTTATAAGAAGGTCAGATGCTTCTATTCAAACCCCTAATCTGTCATAAAATACATGAACAACCACTCCTCTGCTTTTGTAAGGAAAATTCAGAATTGTGAGTTTCCTTGAAGAATATGGTCTCCTAGTAAGCAAAATCAAAAAGATGGTCCCGGTGATTGAAGTTATCAGGCTCACATGTTTTATTGTGGACCTGGAGATGAAGGCTCCTCGACGAAATTGAATTTCCTCCACAACAGGGGGTGCAGTCTTCCCTGAAGGGGGTATAACCTTGCGAGCAAGGATTGAAGATGGGATGAGGGATATCAGAGCTAGTAAGAAGTGATGAAAACCGATTCAGACATTCATTAAAATAGCTTTACAAAAGAAAACTAAATAATTCGTGAGAAAAAAGTTCATGATTATCCATCCAGTAACTTCAGTCCTTTACGTTTTCCGTTTTAGGCCTACCCCGAAAAAATGCCGTTCTTCCTAGACGGGGGATGAGATAGGACAAAGTACGTGGAGTGAGGTTTAACAGAGCTAAGAAGAAGTGATTGAAAGTCCGATACATAACTTCAGTCCCTGCAGGTTATTTTTATTATTTTTTTTATTATTATTTTTAGGCCTCCCCGACGAAACCGCCGACCTTCCCCGACGGGGACCAGTGTTCCCTGACGGTGGGCCATGCCCGCGGCCTCCCCGCTGGCGCGACCCCTGCCAAAAGTGCAAAAGGTCACCGCCCTTGAGAAAAAGATTCCCTTATGGTCACTTGCCAAAACAGGGAGCTTCCAGTCGCCTGACTAAACATAGAAGAAATAACTTTTAAACACTTATCCAAGTTTTTTTCTTATGTGGCCATCATTGCAGTACAGAACTCTTTCTCACAGGGGAGGTGACTTTTTCCCGACTCCAGCTGCCCAACCAGAGTATAATCTCTGCGCCAGTGAGCGACCAAAATCCTCCCAATTCGGGAAGTTAATGATCATTTGTGGGGTGTCAGTCTTCTACCCGGCCCCGTCCAGTACGGCCCAGGTGGCCCTGCTCATCAAATCAGTGCCAGTGCGTGCTACAGGTCTTAACTCGCAGAATAAAGATAAAGGGCCTGTGCTCTCACCCCAACCTACAATTATCGCAGTAGTCTGCAAAATCTACCTGTTGGCTCAGTTCTTTGATTGGCAGCTAGTTCAAACAATGCAAAGTATTAAAGCTTATATCACACAGCATAAACTGTATTTGGGTGTTTTGATTTATAAATATTGCTCTTTCATAGTAACCCTGAAGCAATGAACTGAGATTGCTTCCGAAAGAGGATGAATTTTAGACAATAAGGAAGGGCATGAATAAGAAGTTTCGGAGAATTTGGTAGAGATTTGGGCCTTTAAGCCCTTTTAGATGGAGTGTGTGGACTCATTACATGAATTCTTTTTTCTTCAATGATTAGCCTATTTTTCAAAGCAATTGGCATTTTTGAAAAGTAAACTATGTGTTTATAAAGGTAAGATCACAAGGCGAGTTTCAGTGAAGTAAGCAATTTTTCTGTAAACTGGTAAAGGCGGGGGGGTTGCAGTATGTTGAATGATTGCCGGTAAAATGCTACAAGATTTTTAATTTTACAGGAATAGTCCTGAAAGTTGAATTGTGGTGGTTAATGGGGTAAAACTGAACATTTTGTGTCTTTACATGCAATCAGATGGCATGTACGCTACCGGTCGGCCTACCTATTCGAAGTAAAATTTGTTTTTAAATTTGCATACTTTTAGGAGTAAAATAAAAGAGCATCAGTGATGGGCTTAGGGGCACGAGAGCATGTCAAATTCTGGCCGGTCTCGAAGCGAGACCAGGAAAAACCGGTCTCGAGACCCGGTCTGGAGCACTGCAACACTGGTGGCCACTGACTACATTGTGAATTGTGCATTGAGAGGTCATGGACGTCACTAGAATTTTTTAAAAGGGGTCGTATTTGAGGCAAAGAGGGAAGACATCGCCGCGAAGCGCAACGAAGGTGCGATAGCGCGAACATTACGGCTTTGGGTCCAGGGGCCCGCTCAAGGGCCCCCGGTGGGAGTCCAGGGGGAAAAGCCCCCGAAAGCTCTGAGGAGTTAGTTATTTCAAATGCCTCTAAATGTGGTGAAATAACCGTCAATATTACTAGTTTGGTAATGCCAAAATTATTATTCCATAAAGGTTCAGACTGAGCTTAACGGGAACCAATGGATGGGGATCAAAGAGAAATCTGTATATCTTAAAATGACGTCGGGAGATCCACTGGCTTGGTTAAAGGTAAGGAGCAGTCCCCCCAAACTTATTTTGAAGAAAAAGCTAAATAACTCCATTTTCATCTTGTTTTTTTTTCAAAGTATCTTAAATTACATTTCATTACCTAATCACTGCATCTTTAAGGTAAACCAAGCAGTTATTTCTGGTAAATTTCACATTTGAAAAGAAAAAACATTGTCACATGACTCCCAACAGTCAATCATGAAACTGGACAGTCTACTACACTACTTCAATATGGGATGACTGTTCCTGCCCTTTAAGGGAACCAACTAGAGTGGTAGCAAAGTGGTTTTGAGCAAATTAAATTCTGTAATGCAAAGAAATTTAAGAAAATCATTCAAATCTGCATCGAACAGCGTCTCTTAAACTACTTTTAGATATCAGGCTTTACGACACAAAACAGTACGGTAATTGTGCACTATGTGATTTTACCAATGTACTTTGTTCTTTTCTTTTAAAAGGAGGGTTTAAGGTCATTACAGGATTTGGTCTGTCAGAGGGGTACTTATTTTAAGCATTTTGGTGAAATTTGCATTGAAATCCGATGTGTAGTTTTCAAGATATGAGCACGTTAAGATTTCACATTTTCAACAAAAAGTGAACTTGAAGCAAGCACATATGACATCATATCCCCACATTACTAAGTGCACAGTCTTTTGTTTTTCTTTAAACTTTAGAGTTGATTTTCTCCACAAAAACCCACATTATTAAAATGTGATTGCCTAAGTGGCATTAGAACTTTACAAACTTTGCGTCCCCCACAAGGAGGTCCTATTCCAGTTAACTCCAAGGTCAACACAACAGTCCTATAAAACAAAGGGAAACAAAGCATTCCTTGTCAATGTGAGGAAGTGATTATAAGCTCTGCTGCCCTCAAACTCACTTTGGAACACAAATCTACTGACTTCATTTACTAATAACTTGAGAACTACATGTCAGATTTGAATGGAACTTTCACCACACTTAGTAGTTTTGGTTCCTTTTTCACATATGAAAATTGAATTTTTGCTTAAACCTTCCCTTTAACCTTTCTCATTGAAGACCCAGAAATAGTTTCATTCCATTAAAAAAGTAATGGAAAGGTACAAAAGAATTCTACCTTCTCTACCATCCGTTTTTGAAAATCCCGCATTCTGATTGGTTGAACACTTGCCTGTTATTTCACTACACACGGTCAATAAATGGAAAAACAGTGATAAAGATGAAGTTTTTCACATATTTTCGATGTTAGAATATAGGAATAAACCACATTTGTCTGACCATTACTGTCTAAAACGTCTCGACTCCAAATTAGCAACATAACGGACTCGACTTCGCCTCATCCGTTACGGTACTTTGCCAATTTGGAGTCTCAACGGTTTATTTATCATAATAGTCAGCCAATGCGATTTATTCCCTAAATATCGGTATCATCATTTCCTAAACTTGAAAGACCTTTTACTAGACAGGTTTTGGTGAGCTAACTACCTCTTCATAGCACAATCCGATCAGGTAAAAACAACTTATTACTGACATAAAGCAAAGTTGAGTCAAAGGTGGATATTTAACACAGACAAGCATATGGTATGTATTCCGTGTGGTATGTAGGAGTTGATATGCTAGACAGGGCATACTACTTTAAAGGTTTTTCTGTGTGTAGTAATGTTAAAACCTTCAGAAAAGCGGACTTCACTACAACAATATCATCATTCTTGGAACTATATTTTTCAACGAAATTTTAACTTGAGTCAGTTTGAAAAATCCCGCGGTTGCACTTCCGTTTTAATATTTAGGTATACTGAGCCTATACTGACATGATGTAGCAATACCCACCAAAGAAACAGAATTCAAGAGATGAACGTATCGTTCTGATATAGTTTCAATAAAAATGATTGTTCCATTAAAAGAGATATCATTCATAGGTATTTCATGAAAGGAACTATTACATATATGATTATGATACCATGGAAAGGTGTAGCTACATATAGCCAATACGACTTGCTAGCGGACGGCCCTTTACAAAAAGTAAGGGATGAAAAATAGTAAGTTGGGGGACTCGATCTGTAATTGCAGGGAGTTAGGCATTCAAAGTCTTAAAAGAAATTTATACTTTGCAATAACAGAAGAAATCCCTTCTCGATTTTTGGCACATCCTTTAAACGTTTCTGTAAAAAAGAAAAATCTCAAAGGGGATTTGTTCGCGACCCCGACCCCCCTTGGTGACGCCCATGGTACAAGGTGGATCTAAATGAATTTTCAGGGAGACTTATGAGAAGACATTTACACTGTATCATTATAGTATTTGGCATTTGAAAACGTCAAAGCGTTTTCAACCTTCGCCCGAATATTTCACATTTCGGGCAAAGTTTTTGCAAGACTACAGTATGACTCGGGCTGAAGAGGATTTTTTTCACAAGTTACCCGAACGTAGCGCATATCTTAATTCTAATCTTTCCTATTTTCCAAGAAAATTTTGATTTGAATATATATCGTTTTCCATTTTTTGCTCAAAGACGTGATAGTGTGAAAATAATCGTCCATTAAGGGTATCATGTAACACACGATTTTAAAATGCTAAAGAATGATTGTTTCTTTTAAACAATATGCTTCCCACAGGCGTACGAGGTGGGGCGCAGGGGAGGGGGAAGTAACCCTCCCGCAATTTGGTCAAAACAGTAGGTCCATTCGGGCAAAACATGATAAAGGGCAGTGTAATTTTTCGGGGAAAACTTGCTCTTGCCCTCCCCACAAAGATTATGCCTATATGCTTCCCAAATGTGTCGCAATTTTTATCTCTTTGACTTTTAATTATGTTACTTTTACTTTGATATTTTTTATTTGGGAGACAAATGGTTGAACTAATTTGGATATCTGACCATTCGGGCATTATTTTGTGGAAGACTGTTGTAAAACTAACGAACAATAGCTTTTTGCGCTACCCGAATGTGTAGCAAACTTTTGGAATCTTGTTGATTTCCATAAAACCGGGGGGAGGGGGAAAGTTCCCCCTGGGGCCACCTCTATGGACGCCAAATTGAGATCACTAAAAAAAATGTTGGACCTACCATTTGCCTGAGTCATAAGTGGAGCCATCGGGGCCGTGGAAAAACGGGTTCCTCTTCCGCGAGGCTTCTCCCCTCCCCCGTCGGGAAAGATCCAATCTCGTCGGGGTACCTTCATTCATAACATAAAAGAAGCCCGATGAACCTCAACCTTCTCAATTTTGCTTACGAGAAGAATATTTTTAAGGAAACTGGAAAATTCGCAATTACTACGTACATAAATGAAAAAACTTCAATATTAGCTCCAGATTTTCAAATTTTCTGAAAAGAAAGTCAAACAATTTGTCTGTTTTCACCGTACAACAAAATATGAAACCTCAACCTACTTAGCCTCTCTTTTGCCTGAATGAACTTGGCCAGATTGATCTTTAATAAAGACTTCAATTGTTCAATTCTTATTTACAGATAAAACCCCTGCCTTTTTTAATTTTTCTGCCAGAAAATTCCTTCAATATTTAAAAGGTAAAGAGCAGCCCACCAAAAACTTATTTCGAAGAAAAATCTACCAGCGGGTCTTAATTTGCATGATGATATCCAGTAACCCCAACAAATACTATTACATGTTGCCCCTGTGACCTATTTGACTTTCGTTTTGAGAAGGCTAAAATTCCCATGGCAAATCTGTCTCCAGTATAACCTGCAGAATTACAAATATTTCCGTACAACAAATAAAACCTTAGATAGCTTCAGTCACCCCTACAATCTAGCTAGTAAAGGCCCAATTCTCTCACCCCAAACAGTAACATTTCTCAACACCTTCTCACTTGTATTAAGAAGAATCTTTCAATATTTTCTAATGTACGTGATGATGGTCCTTACATTACAAACTTGAAAACAAAAATTAAGTTTTAACAAAAACTTTAAATTGGCTTGAGAACTTGCACTCCGGATTTTCAATGAGACCTATTTCAGTTTTAAAAAATTAAATCTGCAAGCGCGTCAAATTCAGCCAGTCACGTTTTAACGGGAAAATTTGTCAGCCCAGACTTCCAAATGCTCGCCCCGCTGTGCGTCGACTAGACTGGATTGGCCCTACAGACCCAAGGCCATAGTCAGCGAAATCCTGGCGTTACCTCGGCCTGCGCTGAGAATATATTAACCATTTTAACTTGAGTTGGCTAAAGCATGCATATAAGATTAACCCCTGGAAGATGTGTCGGGCGTACATCGGGCTCCAATTTCAATGAATAGTCCAGAACCAATTAACTTGAAATTATTTTCAAGAGGAACATATTCTAAGCATTCTGGTAAAATTATTTTCATTCATTTCCCATGTTCGGTTCTCAAGATATTATCAATTGAAGTTGACACATTTTGCATGAAATGTGAATTCGAACTTGAAGTAAACAGGTGTGATCGATGTTATGGATTCACCTTGTTGACCAATGTTTTCTTTTATTTTTCTTCCTCAGTGTTAGGTTGACTTTGAATCTAGGGAAGTTATCTTGCCCTTAAGGCACATGAAGTTCTCAAAATCCCATTGCTCACGATGCGCTGATGGTATATAAAAGTTTTGTCGCATAAAATTGGTGGTAAATTATCAATAAATAAAAACCATTTGCCGACCAGTGAGACCATGACATCACGCCTGCTTGCTCCACTTGAAGTTCATTTTATGTACAAACTTTGACACATTCAATCGCTAATAACTGGGAACCGAACATGACTTTATTAGGTTGAGACCCTTTCTGCCTTTCGGGTGCTGGTTGATTTACTGACGGAAAACAATGCATTCATACGCTGGAGACCATACACGACCATTCCTATACTTCGAATAATTTTTCCTTCAATTCCACCCTTAATAACAAGTTGGCTTATGTCGTGCCTCACTCCTGTCCATGACAAGTGCCGCTGTAAACCGATTTTTTGCAACAAGCCCTCATTTTACTAGTTGGCACTGGCGTCCGGGCGAATTTGTAAATGTCCACAAGGTCCGGATCTTATGTGTTTCCCACATGACCCCTACTTCTGCCTTGCGGTTCAAATATTTTGGGAGATTTACTCGTAGTATTTTAATTTTGACTACGTAATATACCAATGGCTGAACAAATCAGTGGCGTAGCCAATGGGGGGGGGGGGGCAGGGGGTAAGTTGCCCCCTGAAAAATATTTTGGGGAAATTTGTGGAATTTGGGGAAATTTCAAGTTGACGAAATAACACTTCCTTTTCCCATTTCTTTAAAGTTTTCTCACTATAGGAAATCGTGAAAGATTTCTCATAACTCGAATTTCCATGCAACGTATTTCCCCAGATCTCACCTGCGTCACTGCAGCATGAAGCGCGCTTGACTCGCGTTCCACAGAAATGGCTCTATGCAGCCGCGTGAAAGTTCTCTGGCACACAATGCAGGGTATTTGATCAGTTCAGCGTATACTGTGCAACACTGACTGACTGACAGGCTATAAGACCGTAGCATATAGGATATTATAACCGAGCTAGTTCCTACTTATTGTTGAGCTAATGTTATGTTCATCAACTTGATGCACTATTGGATAATACGTTGTTAATATTAATAAATAGTAACATAGTCATAGCCTCGTGAACGAAATATCCTTAGAGTTTCCAAGTTTTCCTTTTTATACATATTGTGAACAAATTGTCTCTTTAAAAAGGGTAAGAAAAATATGGCATTCTAAGCATGCAGTAGTGAGGCACAAGGAGAGTCATTTCCTGCAATCTAGGGGCATGGGCGTCCGCAGGTAAGGGGAAGGGGGGCACTTGCCCCCCCCCCCCTTGAAAAATCAAAAATTTGAAAAAACGTAAAAAAATTAAAGTAAAAACCCGAACAAAACGTGTTTTCCAAGTTTCTATGCCAAAAATAGGCTTTAGAAATGCCATTTCCGGCGATCTGGGAGGCATTTTGGGCTGAAATTTTCGCACGTTTCATGTCAATTCATGATGACTAGGAGGTTTTGCCCCCGTCTAGAAATGTTGCCCCCCCCCCGACTTTTTTCTGCGGACGCCCATGTCTAGGGGTGTTTTTAGCGAAATTTCCCTTGATTTCCCCTGGCGGGACGCTCCGCGCGACCCGATGGTCGCTCTCCGCGTATCACTCTCACCCGTCACTAAAGTTGACCACGCCATGTGTTAGGTTAGGCGGGGTTTAACAGTCCAGTTTGGTTGACAGCACACTGGGTTAAGTTTACGCATTAATGGACTCTAATCCCACAGTCTAGTACCGGGCAGGTTATAGACTTATCTTACTCTGTGTTAACCATGGATGGAGCTAAAAACAATAGTTTACCTTGGTCTAGACATAATTACCATGCAAACCTGAAAAAACGTATGATGTTTACCTTATTTTTAAAGGACTGGTTCGGAAAATTAATCTATTTAATCTGTTCGGAAAATTAATCTAATTAATCACTGCAGGATAGGGGTGACAACGGTCCCATGATGACATTGTCTGAATCCTATGTATATAGAAGGCAGCTTCAGGAACTTGGCCATGTATTAACTTAGGTAACATTACATGACGTCATGATAATCTTGTTAACATAAATTTACGTATTTCGTATGCAATTCATGCACCTTGACTTTGAAAATATACTGAAACTGAAAAATATACTGAAACTGAAAAGTTTTGGGGAAATTTTCGAGCTATGCCCCCTGGAAAATATCCTAGCTACGCCACTGGAACAAATACTGCACCATTTTGCATCTAGATGCTACTGAAAACCGGAAATCGTTTCTTTTGGTATATATAGTACCACGTAGGCCTGTCACGGTGCTTTGGTAGTTTCCGGCCAGCTGGAGGGTTTTAAATTAAGCCCCAAATTTTTCTCGCTCATCGCCAACTGATGGTGGAGCTCCGATTAGGTAGTCTTGCCGCGTCTGACCCTCGGAGGTACCATCCTCCCCCCACTTGTTACGTTGTCCTACCCCCCCCCCCCCCCCAAAAAAAAAAAAAAAAAAAAAAATCAGTCCTTGCTACGCCACTGTGATAGGATCATGATCTCGTCGACTTTATAAGAAACTGTTGGTACACCTTTTCACACTATTCTTAAATCTCTCACACACATGAAATCCCCCGTTTTCGAGTCCCCGGCCCTAATGTTGCGAAAAGAGTGGTTAACATTGGAAGATGGTAGATGGAAGATGGACCCCGGGGTCACGTCGGGTGTCCGCCAACAACTTGACCACGGCGAACTGGCCTATTTGCAATTTCACAAACTAATACTAAAAACATCGTGTAATTCGTATGATTAAATTAAAATAAAATAAAAAAAAGGGGAGAGAGTGAGTGAGAGAGAGAGGGGGGTGGGGATGGGTACAGCAGTTCCCATCAGTTCCGTCTTTGTCGTAATACAATCAGGTACCAGCTGGTGGTTCGTACTACGACAAATTCGATCCTTCAGCTGCGCTGAGGTTGCAACATGCTTTCAATGTAAAGTGTATATGGGATTGCGTGCGGTGTACATAGGTAACGTGTTAAGAGACATTATTTTGAAGAATTTTTAAACAAAAACAAGCACATTCAATTTTAAATTTCTAGCCCATATGTACGAAAACAAAATTATCTAAATTTTCTACATTTAATGTGAGGTGAAAAATCGACCGTTCAGGGGAAAATTGAGCAATATATTGACTGCATTATCAAACTTTTCTTGAAGTTTTTGTTTTTGCCATGAATTTCAATGAAAAGATCTTCCAACCAGACTATATAAATACAAACCTTAGAAATTTCAATCTGTTTTCAGTATTTTTTACCATTAAAATTCTTTCTTTACCTTCACATGTTGAAGATAAATGAGGAAATATTTTGCAAGACTAAAACGTTAGTTGTTATAGTTTGTACGTACGATTTGCCACGCAAAGTGCTTTCAAAGCTATCAACCAATCAGCGATCAGAATTGGGGCATTCTCTTTCACGTTCAAAATGAGGTATATATATGAACAAGTAAAGTAAATTGCCATTCACTTACAATATCTTATCACCAGTAAATCTGTTGTCGTCTGCTACACCACAGTTACCTCAACTATACTAACCTGAAAATGGCTACCGTACAAAAAAAGAAAGCATCAAAGCCTAGTGGTCCTAAAACCATCGACCTGATCAAGAAGGCAATCATTGATCTCAAAGAACCGAAAGGTTCTTCTGGTGCAGCAATCAAAAAGCAAATGGCTGCAAAGGGGGTCGACGTAGAGAAGAAGAACACCATCATCAACAAAGCCCTGAAGAAGGGTGTTGCTGACGGCGTTTTGAAGCAAGTCAAAGGAAATGGCGCCAGCGGAACTTTCAAACTCGATACCGCTAAGGCTCAGGCAGCCGAAAAGGCCAAGGAGAAGAAAGCGAAAGCAGCTCAACGCAAGAAGGATGCAGCAGCTAAGGCCAAGGCAAAGAAAGCAGCAGCAAAGGCAAAGAAAGCAGCCGCCAAGAAGACAAAGGCCAAGAAACCCGCAGCCAAGAAGGCCCCAAAGAAGAAGGCAGCATCCAAGCCCAAGAAAGCTGCAAGCAAACCCAAAAAGGCAGTCAAGAAACCTGTCAAGAAAGTGGCCAAGAAACCAACCAAAAAAGCAGCAAAGAAGAAGCCAGCTGCCAAGAAGTAAACGCTGTGAGATGCAGTGAAGAGGCGTTCCTCAAATTCTGAGGTTCCAGCAGTAACCCAACGGCTCTTTTTAGGGCCACCAAATATTTCAGAAAGAGTGGCTACCTCCTCTCTCAAACATGCTTGTGTCTGTGTTATATTCTTTATTAGGCCCTAGGCGTATTTTGTTAATCTTCCTGGTTGCTTGGTTTAACGTATAAGCTAGACGTATGGTTGTGTACCTGAGTTACATGAGTCTAGGCCTAGCACTAAATATTGCATTCAGTTAGGCCAAGGCATACTCAGCCTAGTTTTCATAGGTTGCTTTAGTGTAGCACACGGTCCTTTTAACAGAACGTTGGCTTTCTCTTGATGGCAATAGTCATACACTGAAGTTGAAGTGGCAACTCAAGAAACGGAAGTCAAGCCGCTCGGGGCACTTTGCAGAATACAAAGTTAAACAATTAGTTCAACTTCTAAGGAGCAAAGAAATAAGTATGGAAGCACACTGCCGAGTTAGATATGGGGTAAAACAGTAGGCCTATCATAGACTGGGTCCTGTGCAAGGACTAGGTAGATATATACTGTAGCTGCATCATTGCAGGAATGGGGATCTAAAAGTTCGGTAGCACAGTAAAGTTAATTTTTAGCCTAGACTGGGCGGCTTATGATATTCTGCGAAATAACAAATTAGTTTAGGCTATGGAAAAGGGAACTACAACGGACGGAGAAGACACAATCAATCGGTCAAGTCATAGGTCTGTGAACAATTTTTTTGGTCAGTTTCTCAAAATATAGGGTGGTGGGCTATTGATATTCTACGGAGCGAAGCAAATTAGTTTAGGCTACCCATGGAATAGGAAACTATATATAAGGATAGGTTGGTAGCAAAATTATGTAGCTTCTACAGTTAATTTTTATCCTAGTTTGGGCGGCTTAAGATATTCTGCGAAAAGAATCAAATTAGTTTAGGCTACCCATGGAATAGGGAACTACAACAGACGGAGAGCAGGGCTGGAAAAAATGCTTATTTCCCAGGAAGGGAGTGAAATTATTTCCTTAGAAGGGACTTAAATTTCCCACAATTCCTCCGAGGTTTTCATGTACAGAAATGGGGAATTTCCCTCCAATTGCCTTAATTTCCCTCCAAATGGCAAAATTTCCCGGGAAGGAGCCTCCCAGCTTCCTAACTTTTTCCACCCATGACGGAGAGGACATAAATCAATCGGTCAAATTAGTCCTAGGTTTATGAACAATTTTTTGCGCAGTTTCGCAAAATATCATTAGCGTGGTGGGCTATTGATATTCTACGAAGGGAAGCAAATTAGTTTAGGCTACCCATGCCATGGAATAGGAAAATATATTGTAACGGATAAGGGGAGGACAAAAATCAATTGTTCAAAGTAGGTCTATGATAATATTTTTTGCTCCGTTTCGCAAAATATCATTAGCGTGGTGGGGTAATGATAATCTGCGAAACGAAATAATTCTAGCCGCCGTCACGCGGCGTACAGAGAATTCAGACTGGACTCTTATCTGATTTTAAATCCTTCCCATTAATCAGATAATTCTCTTTTTCTAGTTATTTTACATTTATGCTCAGCAAAAACTTTTACACAGTATTTCAGAACTGTAGATCAAATATCGGGTAGGGCTACTGAAGAAAATATCGAATCATCTCCAAATTTGTAAATTGTTTTCATAAAAGTTTTACTTTATATCTGTGGAATAATTATTTCTTTTAGTGCGCATTCGAATTTGCTTTCTCTCTTCTCAAGACCGCCAAGCAATATTCCGATGTACAGGCAAACCTCTTTGGTGTATTGTATAAAGGAATGTGAATTGTGATCGTGATAGTTTTCTCATACCTCTGCTTATAACGTACTACAATACTCGACAAAAATGCAAGGGACATAATAAAACCCCGCTCTCCGTATAAATGTTGAAGTTTCAGGGCGTCTTGGGCTGCTGCTACATTGAATGGGGTGGGGGTGGGGGTGGTAATCCGTTCGGCGTTGCTTGTTTTGTCCCATCATTCAGTCATTTGTCGAGGATTGTAGGCTATATCTGGCCTCCTGCCCCATTGTAAAGTTAGCTTTCTCCGCCGTAAAGTCCGTGAAAATTCCGTTTCTAAGTATTGGTGTAGGTGGATTGCTGCGCCCGTATATACCATATATTTTCCTACAACAGCTTTAATTAGTACATTACGAATATCTGTAAAAAGGCTTTGATGACTGATTGAATTTTTCCTCCGCTTACCCGCTACTTCAATTGCTTATGCAACAGATCGTGATTTCCACGGTAACGCTATTTGTTTCATATTGTTTCGCAAATTATAAAAACTCCAATATATTCATGATACTTTGATGATATTTTATTGATATTTTGTGATACAGAGCAAGAAATATGTTCATAGGCCTATGTACTTTGACCGATTAATTATTTTCCTCCCCTTATCTGTTATAGTTTCCTATTCCATGGGAAGCCTAAACTCATTTGTTTCGATTCGTTTCGTTTCGCAGATTATCATTACCCCACCACGCTAATGATATTTTGCGAAACAGAGCAAAAATGTTCATAGACCTAACAGTATTATTCACTAGAAATGTTTGCTATCGATGCTGTTATGATTCACATTCTAATCCATATTTGTTATTATTTCAATATTTTATATGGTCATGGGCGTCCGCAGAAATTTTTACAAGGGGTGGGGGCAAGGTCATTCATGGATGATTGAATTGTGTACACTATCTAAGCGGAGCGTCATCATCAGTTGACGCGGAGCGTACAAGAAAATTTTGGGCCTTACAAACCCTCAAGATGGCCGGAAACGACACTTGGCGAGTCTTCGAGAATTACGAGAGAAAACACACCTCTTCTGAAGTTTCGAAAATCGCCAAAATGTTGTCACCGCAGTTCAACGCCTGGCCGTTGGACACTAAACTATTGTGTACCTTGCTCTTTCTTTCTTTCAAACTGGCCAAAATTTTGTACAGGGCATCAAGTTAATAAATGCTCACAGAGCTAAGAGTATTCACAATGGTCTAGTCTCCGACGGTCAAACGTTGTACTGTGGCGACAACATTTTCGCAATTTTCGAAACCTCAGACACTGCAAATTCGTACCTTCCTTGGCCTCCGTGGCCGGACGTTCCTCCATTTTGACCTTGGCCTCTAGTTAGTAAATACTCTTAGTCACAGAGCGGAAAGTGCGCCTTCCTTTGGAGGCAAAACAAACAAAGGCAGAGAAATGCAGACAGATGATTTGTCAACCAGTCCAATATGCGCACAATGTGCTAAACGCACACTACACATGGCCACTTGTTTCATTGTTTTGCCCCCAAGGATGACATCATCGTTTCGTCAATGGACATGTCTATTGGCGTGACTTTCTAAATGTGACATCACGTGGAAAGGGTTTGCAAAGAAATCCTAAAGCTTAGGATCTCTATGGAGTTCTTCTTTTAATGATGTGATGACCGTCACTGATCATGCGCTATAGTTGAGTTATCAATACGCAAAACACCCCAGTAGCAACTAACAAAACACTCATTCAGCATTTATGAACAAACGCCGTAACCGCAAAGCGTCAAAAGAGTTGGTACAATTTCGTCACAATGAAAGGTAGATTCCAATTCCAATTTCTGAGACACTCCCTCAGTATCTGGTGCAGGAAGGTTGCCATGAAGGAGATCAGTCTGAGTGCGAGTGTGTGCTTTTGCAGTGGCGTAGCTAGGGATTTCTGGACGGGGGGAGGGGGCAATCACGTGGAGTGAGATTGATCCGGGAAACTATCTAAGCGGAGCGCCACCATCAGTTAGCACGGAGCGTACAGAAAGGTTTGAAAAATCGTGACCCCTCAGACAGCCGAAATGGCATTTCACAGGCTTTTAAGTTGAATCTAAACAGTTGCTATTTTGAGCTTTCACCTGAAATTAAATGTTCACCTCAAAAAATACGAGCATTTATACAAAGTGATCAGAAAATTACCGTATCAAATTAATATGATATAGTCACTCCAAAGTAAGGTAATCATTGTAAAATAAGGTTGTATGAGCATTCTACAAATTAAAGTTAAACGAAAGATACCTCTGCCTCCTTTTTTACCGTTGGCCGGGTCCACAGCACTGCAGGCTAACTAATTTAGCACGTTTCACACCTTATGGAGAATTATATTGAAGACTGCTAACTATGCAACTCTCACCGACGAACAGTTGCGGCTCACATTATATTAGCGTCTGCCGAGGTGTGCGGCTTACTTTGAAGTAACGTAAAAGCACTACACAATAACGTAGGCCGATAGCATTTTTTGTAAGTGTTCGTAAATATGTACGGACGCACGGGGTACGTACGTGTCTACCAGCTACGTGTGACAGAATGATGGCACTAGCCAAGGCCATAAAACATTGTGAATAAAGTAGGTAGCCTACGGCAAACCTTGCGTCACAATTTTTAAATAATTTAGGAAAAAAATATCCGCACGAGCGAGAAGGGGGCGTGGTCCAATGCCCCCTCCTAAATACGCCACTGTTTTTTGTGTATGTGTATATGTATGAACGTATAGGGGAAGCAGATGGCTTGTATGAGAACAACTTTTTCTTGCTCAAATTCGGTACTTTAATTGCGACATATGTCACAACTCAGTTATTCCAACTTGTACTTTCGGACGGACAGAGGTGGCGCCAGGATTTGCCCGACAGGGGTCCAAGCTCCCCAACAGGGGCCAGAATTTTAAGGCCCCGACAAAGCGATGTTACGTCCAGGTGGAACGTGACCTGGCAGAATTTGAGGCGCTCAGAGCGCCCCGAAATTTTGGGCTTTCTTTTTAACAAATACTTAAAAATCTGGAGTTTATTTCAAATAAAAATTAAAACTTTTGTAAGAAAATTGGCTTTTGTTGGTATTATAAAAATTTGGGGTGTTTATAGAAAAATCAATCTGTCCTTCATAGGGTAAAAATTCAAAACGTTACATGGGCGACAGCTGAAATTCTTTTGGGGTTACGAATTGAATCGTACAAAACCTGCAAAGTAAGGCTTCGAGACGAGGCTAGAAGTTTACCCGGAAAGTTTTCGCCTTTTTTGAAAGAATCTTTGAAAATTAAAAGCTTATTACAAGGGACGATGCGCACTGTTAAACCAAAATATCATTACTGGCTAACGATAGCTCTAATCCTAACCTTATCCCTAACCCGAACAAAGAATACAATCGATACAATACAATGGCAACAGCTAATCAAGAAACACCTTGATAAACAGTGCTCATCAACCCTATTATAATGGAGAAATTTTGGACTTTAATTTGGTTTTTGGTAAGGCTATAATGAAAAATTTGGTTGCTTTTATTAAGTGATATGCCTTTCAGGAGCAAAATTCGGTAGTATGCCGGGTGATTAACAGAGTTGGCTTTGATTATTTACCAGTTTATTGCACGGAGTATACATCGGAATGGGAAAACTTTCTCATTTTTAATAATCTAAAGCCAATATTGGAGAACAATTGTAATTTTATAACAGTTTGGGCTTTTTGTGGAGGAATCTGACGTTCTCATGGGGAAAATCAAGTAGAGGGTGATCTGTAGTTTTGTTGAGGTTACTGATTATCATCATGCAGGTTTAGGCCCTCGGACCATATTGGAGCATCTCCCGAGGAAAAAAATTGGCTTCGCATATATTTGAAGTTTTATATTTAATTTATTGTCATAGGCGTACGGGAGCGTGTAAGTTTGGGAGGGGCAGAATTGTGTTTTGTCCAGAAAATGTAATCCTGCCCAAAAGATTATCTTAGTCAAGCGCACAGAATTTTTTTGAAAAATTGAGAACCCTCGGAGAGCACGAAATGACATTTTCTGGGCTCGTAACTAGAATTAAAGAAGTCCTTTCTTTCAGATTTCTTTCACAATAAAATTATTTTCACTTCATAATACTGCCCCAAAACGAAGAATAATTTACAAACACGTACTGTTCTGTTCAGTTATCTATTCGACTAAAACACTATCTACGCGGAGCGCCACCATCAGTTTGCACGGAGCGTACAGAAAACTGTTAAAAAATCAAACCCCTAAGATAGTTGGAGTGGCATTTACCAGACTTGTAACTAGGAATGAAGCAGTTTCTATTTTGAGCTTTCCTTTAAAATGAGTTTCACTTCAATAGAGAAAAAACCGCAACTTGCTAATGATCAGAAAAGCACCAGGAAAAAGATACAGACTTCTGCATTTAGATGTAATGGCCTTGCCTCTTTTCGGGGAAACTATGAAACGGAATTGAAAACATACTATAATGTTTTTGAATATATTAAGAATCTTCGTTGAATTCAATTGCAAGGTCCACCAAATAGATGAAATATTTAAAGAGTCTGCCCGAACTCCAGACTATAAATGGTTTTACTTTCAACGTATTTGAAAATACGTCACGTTACAAGGTGCCTTCAAATAAATTCTCAGTCAGACTTATGGGGAGACTTTCTCACACCACTGTTTATCATTATGTGCTGCTGAAAACAATATGTCCGATATTCATTACATTTGTGGGAATTCGGCTGTCAGGGCAGGCCAGATTTCAGACCGTTGGGTACTGCACCCACATGAACAACCTCTCGTCCGATTTGGTAAGGAAAATTCGGAATTGTGAGCTTCCTTCAAGAATATGGTCTTCTAGTAAACAAGATCAAGAAGGTCGTCCGAGTGACTACGGACCTTCATCTTTTATCGTGGATCTGAAGATGAAGGCTCCCCGACGAAATTGGATTTTCACAAGAACAGGGGGTGGGTAGACATGACCTTGCGCGCACGGGTTGAAGATGGGATGAGGGATAGAAAAGCTATGCATTAAAATAGCGTTACAAAAGAAAAAAAATAGTTCAAAAAGGAAAAAATCATGGTCATCCATCCAGTAACTTCAGTCTTTTACGTTTTTTATGTTTAGGCCTCCCCGAAAAATTGCCGTCCTTCCCCGACGGGGGAGGAGATAGAGCAAGGTACATAAAATGAAGTTTAACAGAGTTTAGAAGAGATTTTAAATCGATTCCGATATGTAATAAAATAGAATTACAAAGCATGTTAAATATGTTCTAGATCTCCCATACTGTAACTTCAGTCATTGTGGGTTTTTTATTATTTTCTTTATTTTTTAGGCCTCCCGGACGAAACCGCCGACCTTCCCCGACCGGGGGGGGGGGGGGGGTCCAGACTTGTAACTAGGAATGAAGCAGTTTCTATTTTGAGCTTTCCTTTAAAATGAGTTTCACTTCAATAGAGAAAAAACCGCAACTTGCTAATGATCAGAAAAGCACCAGGAAAAAGATACAGACTTCTGCATTTAGATGTAATGGCCTTGCCTCTTTTCGGGGAAACTATGAAACGGAATTGAAAACATACTTTAATGTTTTTGAATATATTAAGAATCTTCGTTGAATTCAATTGCAAGGTCCACCAAATAGATGAAATATTTAAAGAGTCTGCCCGAACTCCAGACTATAAATGGTTTTACTTTCAACGTATTTGAAAATACGTCACGTTACAAGGTGCCTTCAAATAAATTCTCAGTCAGACTTATGGGGAGACTTTCTCACACCACTGTTTATCATTATGTGCTGCTGAAAACAATATGTCCGATATTCATTACATTTGTGGGAATTCGGCTGTCAGGGCAGGCCAGATTTCAGACCGTTGGGTACTGCACCCACATGAACAACCTCTCGTCCGATTTGGTAAGGAAAATTCGGAATTGTGAGCTTCCTTCAAGAATATGGTCTTCTAGTAAACAAGATCAAGAAGGTCGTCCGAGTGACTACGGACCTTCATCTTTATCGTGGATCTGAAGAAGAAGGCTCCCCGACGAAATTGGATTTTCACAAGAACAGGGGGTGGGTAGACATGACCTTGCGCGCACGGGTTGAAGATGGGATGAGGGATAGAAAAGCTATGCATTAAAATAGCGTTACAAAAGAAAAAAAATAGTTCAAAAAGGAAAAAATCATGGTCATCCATCCAGTAACTTCAGTCTTTTACGTTTTTTATGTTTAGGCCTCCCCGAAAAATTGCCGTCCTTCCCCGACGGGGGAGGAGATAGAGCAAGGTACATAAAATGAAGTTTAACAGAGTTTAGAAGAGATTTTAAATCGATTCCGATATGTAATAAAATAGAATTACAAAGCATGTTAAATATGTTCTAGATCTCCCATACTGTAACTTCAGTCATTGTGGGTTTTTTATTATTTTCTTTATTTTTTAGGCCTCCCGGACGAAACCGCCGACCTTCCCCGACCGGGGGGGGGGGGGGTCCAGACTTGTAACTAGGAATGAAGCAGTTTCTATTTTGAGCTTTCCTTTAAAATGAGTTTCACTTCAATAGAGAAAAAACCGCAACTTGCTAATGATCAGAAAAGCACCAGGAAAAAGATACAGACTTCTGCATTTAGATGTAATGGCCTTGCCTCTTTTCGGGGAAACTATGAAACGGAATTGAAAACATACTATAATGTTTTTGAATATATTAAGAATCTTCGTTGAATTCAATTGCAAGGTCCACCAAATAGATGAAATATTTAAAGAGTCTGCCCGAACTCCAGACTATAAATGGTTTTACTTTCAACGTATTTGAAAATACGTCACGTTACAAGGTGCCTTCAAATAAATTCTCAGTCAGACTTATGGGGAGACTTTCTCACACCACTGTTTATCATTATGTGCTGCTGAAAACAATATGTCCGATATTCATTACATTTGTGGGAATTCGGCTGTCAGGGCAGGCCAGATTTCAGACCGTTGGGTACTGCACCCACATGAACAACCTCTCGTCCGATTTGGTAAGGAAAATTCGGAATTGTGAGCTTCCTTCAAGAATATGGTCTTCTAGTAAACAAGATCAAGAAGGTCGTCCGAGTGACTACGGACCTTCATCTTTTATCGTGGATCTGAAGATGAAGGCTCCCCGACGAAATTGGATTTTCACAAGAACAGGGGGTGGGTAGACATGACCTTGCGCGCACGGGTTGAAGATGGGATGAGGGATAGAAAAGCTATGCATTAAAATAGCGTTACAAAAGAAAAAAATAGTTCAAAAAGGAAAAAATCATGGCCATCCATCCAGTAACTTCAGTCTTTTACGTTTTTTATGTTTAGGCCTCCCCGAAAAATTGCCGTCCTTCCCCGACGGGGGAGGAGATAGAGCAAGGTACATAAAATGAAGTTTAACAGAGTTTAGAAGAGATTTTAAATCGATTCCGATATGTAATAAAATAGAATTACAAAGCATGTTAAATATGTTCTAGATCTCCCATACTGTAACTTCAGTCATTGTGGGTTTTTTTATTATTTTCTTTATTTTTTAGGCCTCCCGGACGAAACCGCCGACCTTCCCCGACCGGGGGGGGGGGGTCCGTGTTCCCCGACGGGGGGTCAGTGTTCCCCGACGGGTGTGCATCCCCCCCCCGCTGGCGCAACCCCTGCTGACGGAACCGCGTCAGTATTATTTATGACACCCAAGTTATACTCTCAACATGTATAATATTAAACAATCCATAATTTAAAATGAATTACATTGATTAATAAATTTAGAAGAGACGAGGAGCATCTCTTTGGTGCAGAAAAGGTGGATGGAGATGAAGAAAAGACGTAGGCAGGGGTGACGCCATCGGGGGGGGCTGGGGGCATCCCCCCCCCACCGTCGGGGAAGGTTGGCGGTTTCGTCGGGGAGGCCTAAAAATAAAAAAAAATGATAAAGAACCCTACAAGCACTGACTGAGTTATTGGATGGGCGATCTAGAACATATTCTTTGTTTTGTAATGCTGTTATGATACATATCGGAATCGATTTTAAATCACTTCTTAGTTCTGTTATACCTCACTCCATGTACCTTGTCCCATCTCCTCCCCCGTCGGGGAAGAAAGGCAATTTTTTCGGGGAGGCCTAAACATGTAAAAAGTAAAGGACTGAAGTTACTAGATGGATGATCATGATTTTTTCTTGAAGTAGTTTTTTCCTTTTTTTAACGCTATTTTAATGCATACCTGAATCAGTTTTAATCACTTCTTACTAGGTCTGTTATCCCTCATCCCATTTTCAATCAGTGCATGCAAGTTTATCCCCCCGTGGGGGACGGCTACCCAACCCCTGTTGTTGAGAAAATCCAATTTCTTCGGGGAGCCTTCATCATCAAACCCACGATAAAAGATGCGGGCCTGATAAACGTCAGTCACTCGGGCGACCTTCTTGATTTTGATTACTATAGAAGGAAACTCGCAATTCCGAATTATCCTTACAAAAACGGACGAGAGGCTGTCCATGTACATGCAGTACCCAATGGTTTGCCATCTGGCCTGCCCGGACAACCGAATTCTCACAACAGAATGAATATCGGCAATTTCGTTATCAGCTACACATACTGATGAACAGTGACATGAGAATATCTCCCACATAAGTCTGACTGAGAATTTATTTGAAGGCATCTTGTAACGTGTCATATTTTCAAATACGTTAGAAGTATACCATTTATAGTCTGGAGTTTGGCCAGTCACGTGAAAAATTTCATTTATTTTGTGGACCTTGCAATTGAATTCAACGAGGATTCTTCATACAGTCAAAAACATTATAGTATGTTTTCAATTCCGTTTCATAGTTCCCCCCCTCCCCGAAAAGAGACAAGACCATGGCATTTAGTTGTAGCGGTACCTTTTATCTGGTAATTTTTCTAATCATTTAGAAAGTTGGGTTTTTGCGACTGAAGTGAAACTTTCATTTTAGAGGGAATCTCAAAATAACGACTACTCATTTCTAGTTACAAGTCTGGGAAATGCCATTCCGGCTATCTGAGCGGCTACATTGTTAACAATTTTCTGTGCGCTCCGCGCCAACTGATGGTGGCGCCCCCCGTAGATATAGTGTTTTGGTCGAACAGATTACCTTTAGAACAATGCGTGCTTAAAGTTATTCTTCGTTTTGGGGCAGTATTATGAAGTGAATATTTTATTACGAAAGAAATTTGAAAGTAATGACTTCTTTTATTCTACTTATGAGCCCGGAAATGCAATTTCTTGATGTTTGGAGGTTTGGAGGTCAATTTTTCAAAAAATTCTGTAAATTCGACTAAGATAGTCTTTCGGGCAGGATTACATTTCTTTTGACAAAAAACAATTCTGCCCCTCCCACACTGAAACGTTACCGTACGCCTATGACAATAAATAAAATATAAAACTTCAAATATATGCAAAGCAAATCGCTTTTCCTCGAAAGAATGTTTCAATATAGTCCGAGGGCCTGAATCTGCATGATGTTATTCAGTAACCCCAACAAAACTACAGATCACCCCCTGCTTGAGTTTTTTCATGAGAACGTCAGAATCTTTCATAAAACCCCCAGACTGTCATAAATATTACAGCTTTTCTCCAATACAAGCTTTAGATTGTTGAAAAGTGGCAAAATTTTCCCATTTCGATGGAGGCTCCTCTTGAAAGGCATATCAGAAACAAAATTTTCAGTATAAATTTAGCAATAAACCAAATTTTCTTCCATTAAAGCCAAAACTTTCTCCATATAATAAGCCCTTAATTTTCAAAACTTCGTTCAAATGAAGGGAAAAACTTTCCGGGAAAATTTCTGGTCTCGTCTTGAAACCTTAATACGTAGGTTAACCGGGAAAGTTTCGTTCTACCGGTAAATAACATAGATTTTTTGGTTTTGTCGGGGCCTTGAGATTCTGGCCCCCTGTCGGAAAGCTTGGCCCCCCTGTCGGGCAAATCCTGGCGCCACCCCTGGACGTAGGCGAAAAAATCGTAAGAGTAAGTCTAACTAGTGATGTTTTCAATTGTTGATTTCTTTACTCTTATAACTACCTTTATAAAAATTCAATGTAAAGCATGATTCGATACTCTCACTTTGAAGGTGAGAACGAACACTGGCATGAGGTGAAAGAAAAATACATTTACGAAGAGCACCATCGTGAGAAGAAAATCCAAAACATTTAGTAATAAAATAATATATTTTCAGGTAAGCACTTGGACCATCAAAGGATCCTTCTGTTGTCTTACTTGAGATATCTGCAAAAGGTCAAGTTGAATGAAGCGAATCCTGAAGGGAGTCTAGCCAGAAAGTATGAACCGAACCATGTGTTGGCAAAGTATAGTCTAATTTATTTATCAAGTAATCTTCTCCGAATCAGTGCATCTAACATTCTGACACCCATCGGTATCTAAGACTCCATAAATCTTTTTGGTTAAATTGTCCGTACTCCGGTGCCCCTTGGTACAAGGCTGAAATATATTTCCGGCTTATGATACAGTTTTTGCAGGAGAAGCGGGTGCAAAGGCAGACTACTGGCAAAATCATGCTGAAGGCGAGATGGGAGAAAATATTTTAGGAGCTAGATATGGTAAATAGCAAGAGGGCAATGTTAAAAAGGGTGAACGTTTATCCAAAGAGCAACGCCCTGAGCCTTCGCTCGTTCTCTTGCTTGAAGAGCGGCGAGACTGCGGAAAAAAATGTACCCGAAAGTCGTTTACGTCGAGGTTTCATGGGGTCTGCAGTTAAACTGTGTATTTAAAACAAATATGCCTTCTGAGCAGTGTTGTAGTCGAGACCGGCATATCCGAGACCGAGACCAAGATCGAGACCAGAGGGTGTCGAGACCAAGACCGAGACCAGGGGTAAAATTCGCGACCGAGACCGACAAGGTCCGGGACCGAGACCGAGACCGAACGCACAGTTTGCATAGGAAAATAAACTGTCCAAAATTTTAAATACTTTTCTACCTACTGTAGCCTTAGTTACTTAATGCTCTAAAATGACATGTAGCACCAAAAGTGCATCATCATTGATTTGTAAATGTTTTATCATATCCATGACTGTACGCGACAGGAGGCCGGGACCTTGACCCCAATTGGCCAAGACCATGCTTGCTGAGTCGGGCAAACTTCATTGCCTCAGTGGGGCAGAAATAATGCCCTTGTTCCCTTGTTGGGGATCTGGAAAAGTGCAAAAGGTCACCGTCCTTGAGAAAAAGAGTCCCTCCTGGGTTATGGTCATATGCCAAAACAGTGAGTTTCCAGTTGTCTGACCAAACATAGAATATAAAACTTTTTAAACACTAATCCAAGTTTTTTTCTAATGTAGCCATCATTACCGTACAGAACTCTTCCTCACAGGGGGAGGAGACTCCAGCATAGTCTCTGTCCCACTGAGGAACCAAAGTCTACCCGATTCGGGATTATAATGACCATTTGTGGGGTGACAGACCCCTACCCGGCCCCGTCCAGTACGGCCCAGGTAGTCGTGCTCATCAAATCAGAGCCAGTGAGTGCTACAGGTCTTAACTCACAGAATAAAGATAAAGGGCCTATCCGCTTACCCTCAAATTACAATTATCACAGTCGTCTACAGAAATTACCAATTGTATCAGTTCTTTGATTGGTAGCTAGTTCAAACTATGCAGAGTATTGAAGCTTATATAACACAACAT
The DNA here is from genome assembly GCA_037179385.1 of Holothuria scabra. NCBI lineage: Eukaryota > Metazoa > Echinodermata > Holothuroidea > Aspidochirotida > Holothuriidae > Holothuria > Holothuria scabra. Next base: position 29,757,085 of record CM074187.1, read on the forward strand.
GAATTTTACTGTGAGTGTTTTGATTTTACATATTACTCTATTACAGTCATCCTGAAGCGTTGAACTGAGATTGCGACTGGAAGGCGATGAATTTTAGACAATTATGGGATGGGCTTAAATAATAAGTTTAGGAAAATTGGTGAGAGATTTGGACCTTTAAGCCCTTGTAGATGGATTGTGTGGACTCATTACATGAATACTTCTTTCCTCAATGGTTAGCCTTTTTTTTCAAATCAATTAGCGGTTTTGAAAAACAAACTCAGTCTATGAGTTTATAAAGGTATAAGGTGAGGTTCAGTGAAGTAAGCATTTTTTTCTCTGAAGTGGGATGTATGTTGAGGAATTGTCGGTGGTGGAAGGGATGTAAGAGAGAGGGTTTCCCTTTCCCCTTTGAAAATTATTGGATTTTTCAAAGAACTTAAATGGTGCAAGATTCTTAATTTTACAGGAATAGTCCTAAAAATTGAATTGTGGTGGTTAATGGGGTAAAACTGAACATTTTGTTTTGTCTTTACATACAACCAGGTGCCATGTACACTACCGGCATGCCTACCTATTCGAAGTAAAATTTGTTTTTAAATTTGCATACTTTTACGAGTCAAAATAAAAGAGCATCAGCGATGGGCGTAAGGCCCGAGAGCTTATCAGTTTTTTATGCGCGAAAAAAGTAATTCTACCATAAATAAAATATTATCTAAGTTGAGCTCCACCATCATTCGGTGTTGAAAAAAAATTAAATTTTGAGAAAATCTCTCCTCTCCGAAAATTGAGTTATAGTGCTTTTAAAAGTGTATCTAAATACTCTTTATTTTAGCGTTCCTTTGCAATAACTATATGCTGCAAAATCTCAATACTTTTATGCATGATCAATGTTAATCATGAAGCAATGAAATGATGTGTTTTAGTTTTTCATGATACAACAGAAAAAAACAAACATCCTTTTGGTAATCAGGCACAGTATCATACATTAAAATGAAATACGACACAAACTTTCCATATCACATAGGCTACGCGTACAGATTGGTTAAGTTATTGTGGTGCACTGTTGTCATTCAAATAACTATAGCAGAGATTTATATTATCCTGATACTATACATTTTTATGCTAAAAATTGAAAATGTTATCAAATAAAACAAAAACATCAGTAATGATACTTTTATACTAAAAAATATCTTTGTGAAGCACACTAACACTACAAAGCACAAGTAATTATCCAGCTAGATGGAGATCAGACTTATAAGAAAAAAAAAAACTTTCTGAACAGTTCCAACAGAACAAGTTTTCCTACTACTACTTTCCTGCATAGTTTTCCTAACATCAACCTCATATCTCTTATAATCTCACTGAAACCTCTTGGTGAAGAGCATAACTTTTGAAGGTCGAGAGCTACTGGCATCCTGTTTGTAAACTCTACCAAACATGGCCATGCTGAATAGGATTTTAGCTAACAGCTAGCAACAGGCTAGTGTGACAATGTCTCAATACATGTTATGTATTGAGATGATAAAAAACCAGCAACTTGCTAAGAGATCAGAAATCGACCACAAAATGTACCATAACATCAGATGAAATGGTATTTAATCTTCGGGGGGGGGGGGGGGGGGTTACAACGGAATTGAAACAATGCTAATGTTTCCCTATTGCAACTCTTGGCTAAATTCAAGATCCGCTGAATTGATGCAATTGTGCATGTAAATGTCCAAATTCCTGACTATAAATGGGTTTACTCCTACCACCTGTTGCAAAATAAATGAAAGACTATTGCTCACCGCACCTGAACATCCTCCACTCCCTTGCCCCTTTCTCGTACGTCTTTACCGGCTGAGGAACGAGCCTAAGGGATGGCCTTTTCCCTCTTTGAATTTTTTTTTTTAAAGTTGGTGTCCTTATATGCAATCTGGTGCCACATATGCTACCTTTTGTGAGGAAGGGGTGGGGTGGCATGGTCCAATGCCCCTCCCTGGGTACTTCACTGGTGGGGTAAGATAAAAAAAAATATGTCCATTATAAAATAACAATGGACAAAAAGCACTCACTTAAAAAAAATAATAAATACATAAATAAAGTTATCTACACATCTTGCGATGTACGTAATATTCATTTTTTTTTATTTTTAGACATTATTTATCTTATTTAAACAAACAATAAAAACATTTTTTTCCCTTAAAAATAAGGTTATTTTCCTGGTCTATTCTGAAAAATCTATCATTCTGTGTAGATGAATATTTGTTCCGAAAATATGATTTGGAGCCCACCAAACAAACGCAATATTTCCCCTTAATAATGACTGAAAATTTCCAAGTGTCGTGTATTTTTCTCTTAATGCATTTTAAAGGGGAAGTTTAAGCAAAAATTTGGTTTTCACATGTGAAAAAGGAACGAAATCTACACAGTGTGGTGAAAGTTCCATTCAAATCGAACATGTATTTCTCAAGATATCAGTAAATGAAGTTAGTAGATTTGTGTTCAAAAAAGAGTTCGAGGGCAGCAGAGCTTACATCACTTCCTCACATTGACAAGGAATGCTTTCTCATGCCACTTATGCAATCTCATTTCAATAATACGGGTTTGTTGAGGAGAAAATCCAGTAAAAAGTTTAAAGAAAAACAAAAGACTGCCCATTAATGTGGGGATGTGATGTCATACGTGCTTGTTTCAAGTTCACTTTTTGTTGAAAATGTGAAAACTTTATCTGTTCATATCTTGAGAACCACACATCGGATTTCAATGGAAATTTCACCAAAATGCTTAGAATAAGCACCCCTCTAACATACCAAATCCTGCTGTGACTTTAAACCCTTCTTTTAAACATGAAAATCGTCGTGACTGTGATGATCAAACATCTATACACACAGGTTAGCACCATCGGGTGTAGTACCACTCAGGAAGGCGAAAAGACAACATCTTAAACGGTCATGCAATCCAAGGATTTAGACGTCGTGAAAAGGTGAGTTTTATCAGGGATGTGCTACATTTAAACACCTCCCTGCATGGTGAAATTAAACGATTCAGATGTCATTCTATGAGGTTTAATATTTAATTACAATCATGGCGACGGTTAATTTTATGTTTTTCTTGTCTTTTAAAGCATTGACTCTGTCAACACTGACATCGTTTCAAGTGACGTCACACGAGATGAACCTGTGGCGGGTGAAATGAATGACAGAGGTAAGAATCTTTTAAAGAAAACAGAAATAACGGTTTGAATGCTTGAAGAAACAGAATTACTACACAGACTTAAAGACATATAGCTTAAGTAACATTACTTTTGAACGAGGTATTATTTGAAGTAAAAATGACAAACTGAAAAAAGTCCGAATATCAGTCTGGTATTTGCTGCTTAAAGTCAAGTTTTGACTCAAGTCAAAAAATTCAAAATTAAATGTTAAAGAGCATGAAAATGACTGCAACAGTCCATCTTCCTGAACTGACAAATAAAATGTTGAAGTTTATTGACTTAACTTAAAATACTTAAAATGGTAAATTGCTCAATAATTTGTGATGTCATTGCTGTACTACTCAAATTACAATCTTTGTAATTCTTTGTTTTCCTGAAAGTTACTCGAACTTGTAGAAAGGTGTGATGGAACTCTTACAGGCAAACAGGAAGTGTTCAACATAATGAAAACCTTTTTCAGTTTTAAAGGGAAACAAAGCAGGTAATGTGAGTTGTACAATCAGAAAGTCACAAATTATTGCGCAATGGACCAATTTACTTTAAACGAATAAACTTAAACACTTAATTTCTCTCAGCTCTGGAATGTCCTTTGAAGATGGGAGTTGTGCAGTTAGAATTCATTTTTCATACTCTTTAACAAAAATTTTTGAATCTTTTGACTTTAAAGGCAAGAGCAGTCTCCACAAAAATATTTTGAAATAGCAGCCAAATCTTACAACTTTATTCTTGTATCTCTTTAAAGCATTCTTCATAAAATTTTAGAACTTCAAAAGCATATTCAAGGTAAAATTCACATTTGCGGAGAAAATATTGTCACTTGACTCTCACGAGCAATTATGAAATAGGACATTCCACTAGACTACTTCAAGTTGGGGCAACTGCTTTTGCCCCCTTTTAAGGGTCCTCATTTTAACGACCTCCATTCGGGGATCACAACCAATGGAATTCTTACCAGTGGCAAAATAATGAAAGGATTTTTTTTAAGAAAAACGTTTTCTTTGGAAAGTATATTAATGCCGAAACAACTTAATTATAATTTGTTTTAACTTTTATATATTTCTACACTCTTAAAAATATTGGGCAAATATTTGCCCAACTTTTTACCAACACTGGGTATATATGTGTCCTCCCAACAATTGGACAAACTGTTGGGCAAATGGTGTTGGGCAATGCAACTATACAGTATGTTGGGTGCTTGTTTGGATTTCAACAATTTCAATAAAACCCGATATATAATTACAAAGTACCCTAACACATAAACCGTTTATCCTCCAAGAGTGGTTGGGGGCACCAGCGACGATTTCTTTTTTCTAAAAGTCCCCTAGACTCTCTGGCGAAGAGCCAATGGGCGAAAACCAAACATTTACTCCCGGAGGAGTTCTGCTCCCTTTAGGAGCTAAACGGAAACCAGCGACGATGCACTTGGAAGGTAAACAGTGAAGTTTTTTCTAAAAGTCCCCACGACTCTCTGGCGAAGAGCCAAGGGGCGAAAACCAAACGATTACTCCCGGAGGAGTTCTGCTCCCTTAAGGAGCTTAACGTCTCACATGGACAAGTACGCCCTCCAAAGGGCGAACACTGAGTGGTCCTGCTCTAGACTGGCTCCGCCTCTGTGAGGAGTTCTTTTTTCTAAAAGTCCCCACGACTCTCTGGGGAAGAGCCAAGGCGCGAAAACCAAACGATTACTCCCGGTGGAGTTCTGCTCCCTTAAGGAGCTTAACGTCCCAAATGGACAAGTACGCCCTCCAAAGGGCAAACAATGAGTGGTCCTGCTCTAGACTGGCTGAATAGAACAGAAGCCACAACCTGGATGCAGTTTAACGTCATGCCCAGGACCCAAATGAGAGTTCTTTTTTTCTAAAAGTCCCCACCACTCTCTGGCGAAGAGCCAAGGGGCGAAAACGAAACGATTACTCCCGGAGGAGTTCTGCTCCCTTAAGGAGCTTAACGTCCCAAATGGACAAGTACGCCCTCCAAAGGGCAAACACTGAATGGTGCTTTTTCTAAAGTCCTCCCGACCCTTTGGCAAAGGGCCGTTCGGCGAAACCAAACTTGATACTGCTTCCCGAAGAAGCTATTACGTCCACTGAAGGACAACACTGAACGACCAACCTCGCGGCCTTCAGACCATTTTCATCATTAGTCTGTCATGTATGGCTCCATTCTTGACTGGATGAAAAGAACAGATACTACACATGATCTTAGCCAAAAGGCCGAGAAGCGATCTGCGATCTGAGTTCTGCTTTTTCTAAAAGTCCCCACGACTCTCTGGCGAAGAAGAGCCAAGGGGCGAAAACCAAACGATTACTCCCGGAAGAGTTCTGCTCCCTTAAGGAGCTTTACGTCCCAAATGGACAAGTACGCCCTCCAAAGGGCAAACATTGAGTGGTCCTGCTCTAGACTGGCTGAATAGAACAGAAGCCACAACCTGGATGCAGTTTAACGTCATGCCCAGGACGTCATGATTGGAGCTTTTTTCTAAAAGTCCCCACGACTCTCTGGCGAAGAGCCAAGGGGCGAAAACCAAACGATTACTCCCGGAGGAGTTCTGCTCCCTTAAGGAGCTTTACGTCCCAAATGGACAAGTACGCCCTCCAAAGGGCAAACACTGAGTGGTCCTGCTCTAGACTGGCTGAATAGAACAGAAGCCACAACCTGGATGCAGTTTAACGTCATGATTGGATCTGAGTTCTGCACTGTGTAGTTTACAGTATCAAATCAGGGAGTTGACTCCCTGATCAAACTCAATCGTGAACTTTTTATTTCTTCTCCCATTGATTATGTAGCAATGAAAACTTCTTTTTCTTTGCGACCATTGCTTTTTAAGTACTTTCGTCCAGGTTTTTACTGCTATTCTACCGTTAGCTTTTCATTTACCAAATACAACCTTATTCAACCATGAGATCTTATAATGAACCACTTATATTACAATAATTATCTGTAAAACTTAACTGATTTTTCACTAATCATCTGATTGGTCAATTACATATTACCCAACTGTTGGGTACTTTAAAACTTGCCCAACACCTTTTACCAACACCTGGATTTTGCCCAACCTAAATTTGCCCAACAATATGGGTACCCATTTGTTGGGCATTTTGTATTTTGCCCAAAACTTTTTACCCAACAGTTTTTAGAGTGTATACTCAGACTCAATAACGGATGACGTAAAGGCAGTAATGGAGGGTATTCTTTTCATCGTCTGTGGTAAAACGGCTGAAGACGAGACTATAGTAGAAGCAGAGATCAAAAAGGTACCAGGGTTTTCCTTTCTTTCTATTTTTCTCGGAAATATAGAAGACTTTCAGGGTACCATGCCCAAGGCACGACCTTCATTTTGAAAGTTCTACAACACGCAGGATGCGGATGTTACGTCGATTTATAGTTTCTCAGATAGAACACTGGAACCGTCCTAACAGGACTCTTTGCGTCACGTTCGATGCCAAAAACACACACAAATGCATTCCGGATACATCAACTTCCGGGAAGACCATGTCCGTTTAAAAACAGAGTTGACGTAAGTCGAACATACGTCAAATACGATTTCTTACATTTTTCCTTCATTGTGAGGACATTGCCTTCATTGTGAGGACATGCAACACAAAAAACAGAAAATCGGATTCAGCTTCAATTGTGAGGATTTGTTTCCTTCAAGTTTCTCTCAGTGTCACTTTATTACACAAATATGCACTAGTGTCAATTCGAATAAAATCGGAGCTGCATATGCAGTCAAGGATTTTAAAGGATGAGAAAGGGGTTGCGTAAATGGTGCGCCACTTGAAGATACATGAACCCATGACCTTCATACTTTCTTTTGTCGTCAAGAAATATTCTTGGTAAGTTGAAACTACAAACTGCACCTCGGGATGGCAGACGCACGTTTTGATGCAGTTGTGGGAGGATGCAGAAAACGTGACTTGACGTGTGTAATATATATTTATAAATAAGCTGTTCCTAAGGGCTACGAAGACCTTCGAGACACTAAATGCCTCAATGAAATGCAATTGTTTTGTCGAATTTTGTAAACGGGAGTGGCATTGACTTTTCTTGCAATGTCAGATTGAAGCTTATGAAACAGTTGCAGTCAGCGAAATTCAACCAAACGCGATCAACAATGAACCTATAACCAGGTTTGTAAATAAAACCAGTTACCTGAACATCGAGTAAAGCTGTGTATAGGCTACTAGAAGACTTTTCGGTGATCAGGCTGTAAAATATTTTAAGTGCATCGTTTTCTCCAGTTGGTGATCTTAAAGGCATATTTTCATCATCCCAAACAGTTCCAATTCTCCCAACCTACTTACTTCTAGCCCCTCCCACATTTATCTAAATCTCATCTTTATCCAGGAACAATCCTAGTTTATTGCTTCATGGCTTGTCCCAGTGGCCATACAAGTCCATCATGTGTAATCAAGACACTTTCAGTGCCCATGCTGTGTAATTTAGCTATGATGCATTGTTTGAATGTGATGCCAGTCAAAGAGCTGTACCAATTGAGAGTTTTGATATATGTATACTGAAACTGTAGTTTGGGGTGACGAATGACTGCCTTTAAGCATATCATTTAGTTGTCCCTGTACCTGCCTGGGATTTCCTTACCACGAAGTTTCGTTTAAAATTCCATCAGATGGAGAGCTCAGAAATTATTTTTGCACATTAATGTTATTGTGACATGTAATATTGTCGGACTGCTCGAAAGTGGCTCACAGGAAAATCATATGCTAATTCATATAATGTCCTCCTTTCAACGCGTGCCGCAGTTGAAGTTTTTAATTCATTAAATGTTTGAACATGTGAGATTTTGAGATTGTTATTTAGCAGCCAGCGATGTGACTCTTGTCATGTGTGACTTATCGGCCAGATGTTCCACTCCCCAGAAACAGCCATTATATTAATGAATTGACAGTATTCTTAATATACGCATATTAAATTGACCGCGATAAAACTCCAGTTCTGAACTAAATAACCAAATCAAAGGGTCATTCCTCTCACCCCAAACTGCAGCTCTTGTAGGGGGTACCAAAACTGTCAATTGGCGCAGCTCTTTGATTGACAGCTAATTCAAAGAATACAGAATACAGAATATTACACAGCATGAAATGTACTGAGAGTGTTTTGATTATGCACATTGAGCTTATTCTTTTTCTTAATTGGGCCTTTCAGTCAAACCCTTGCCCCGACCCATTTGTAAGAGTCACCAAAATTTGGAAGTAGAAAATTTGGGTAGTATCTCTTCGTTTGTCGAAAATATAATTCACCTATGAGGCAACTATCGTAATTCAATGAAGTCAGTTCTACAAATAATACAGGATTTTCATCCTAACTCGGTATTTGATTATGTCAAATTAAGACTTATCAGATAAGATGATTTTCACATGGAGTCTTATCTCCAATCACTTGTATCAGAAACTACTTGTACCTTCCGTTTTCAGGCCGTTCTTCTCCGACCCAAAACTAGCTGCTGCTGACAGAGTATCCAATCCACCAGGACCTCGGCAACTCGTTCCCTGGACAGACACTGATGACGTCACCACTGTTGACGATGACGTCCTAACTGGCAAGGTATTGTTTATTGAACTTTTTTTGACTTTCCTTACCTGATGTTAAACAAATTCAATGTTTCACCGATGATATGCTGATCTCAAGTAATACATTCCTGTAATCTCGTATAAATTCTGGTATAATAATTTATAAATTATAATTATTTTCAAATATTTTATGATAATTTTTAAATTACATAATGAAACATTAAAAAGTAATCAGTAGGAAAATTTAATTGACCCTAAAACAGTTATTCAATCTGAAAAATTTTAACAGGACGGGTATTTCTGGGACGTCGAGGACATGTTCGAGCACAACAGAACCCAATTTGGATACAAGTCCTCCCTAGACCACGGCCTCTCTGAACAGCTGAATATACACGTAAGTGGAAATTACCAGTTCATCAGTATATATGATTCTAGAGGTTTGTAAAGTCGAATATCACAGCAAACTACTATTTTTGTCTAAGTTTACAGAAATTCTCAAAATGAACAGCGTTTTGATTGACAGCAAATAAGAAAAAAATAAAGTCTATTGTAGCTCATATTACACAGCATGCACCGAACTAAGAGTGTTTTGAATTCACAGTGGGGCATTGGGGTCTTTTACTTTTACCCTGGAACAACAAACTAAAATTGCTTCTGAATGAGGATGAGTTTAAGATAGTTGTGGGAGGAGCTTGAGTAAGTAGGTTGGGAGAATTGGAACCCTAAGAGGTAAGAGATTATTTTTAAGTTAGGTGTTAAATTTGCCAAACGTCAAGATGTTTTACATTGTTTATATTCCTGCAGGACTACTTTAATAAGAGTGGAGTACCAGCTGAGATGGGAGAGGACGTGTAGCCTCTCACAGGAAATTAATACCAAAAAACTTGCTGATCAGGCCATTCAAATGTCAAAGAAAAACACGAAAGAAGAAATCAAAGAAGCTAATACCACCACTTCTTCCGCAAATTAAAACTATATGTTTGAAATTTCCGACTTGCAAAACTTGAAATATATTGAAACTTGTTTGTATTGCCAATTTAACAGTTTGTTAAATAAATGATTAGATGTAATCACTTTTTGTCATTTAATCTACTATATCAATTTTACTGACAGATATTTAAAGTGAGGCGAAGACAACGTCCCATCGGAAGGAAGTTACGTCAACATGTCCTAATCAGTGGCCTTAAAGGCCGCTCCCACTGAACATGCGGTCCAAGGCCTGGTGTTTCTAATGGGTAAAGGAGGAGCAATCTCATCTCTCTTGTCAGCTAGTAGAGAACTGGGAATAATTCCTATAAAAACTTGTTTTTTTTTTGTCCTTTGCTCCTCATCGCCGAAACTTGTTCCTTATTCTTCAGTATGCTGCAATTGAAATTCTCGGTGATTTCGCAATGGCTTGAAAGCCACAATTAGGCCTAACTTGAATAGCAAATATCACCTTATGTGAAACTGTAACAGCAGGGAGCTCTCATTAGGACATTGCACAACGTTTCGTTGTACAACACCCCTTTCAGTGTTTTTTAAGGGCCAAATCTCTCACCCAAAACTACAATTTTGGTATGGGGGTACCAAAATTCTCAATTGGCTCAGCTCTTTGATTGACAGCTAACTCAAACAAATCAGAGTACCAAAGCTTACATAACATAGTATCAACGGTACTGAGGGTGTTTTGATTATATAAATTGATTTCTTTATTCACCTTGAACTAATAAATTTAGCTTGTATCTGGATGAGCATATGAATTTCAGACAATTGTGGGAGGGACTTAAGTAAGAAGGTTAGGAGAATTGGTACTGTTTGGAGTGAGAGAACTGGGCCTTCAAATAAAGATTTCCAGCAGTAGCAGTAGGGCCTCGTGCATTTTATTGCAAAACAAAAGTTACAATTGGACAAACGTAAAGAGGTAAGAGGTCAGGTAAGAGGTCATCGTGTAGACCGATTTTTGGTATTAGGGTGTCCTCTTTCCCTTGGAAAAGTGCTGCCCTCTTTAGAGGGTCTAGACGGAAAATAACGTGGAAATTTTCAAAAGTTGATAAGTTACATAAGTCTTGGGAAGATTTCTCTAATGGTGTTTTTCCGGGTAGTGAATTTTGGTTAACACGCCTCCCCCGTGTCTACGTTCTTTGGATTGCCTATCGATTCGACATTGTATAAGCTATAGTCATGTTTTTAAACAGTATGTTGAAAATATGGGGATAACATTGCCATCTACTTGTGTTTGCGTGTGTCAAGTTAGCCGGAGCTCTACGGCCCAGTTTCCAAACAGTTGGTTTAACAGTTTAAGTCGAGCAGGCCTCGGCTTTTGTACTAGTTGTGCCTCACTGGGTTGTCCTCCCTACTCTACTGAGCGCCAAGCAAAAAAGCAGTAGAACATATGTGAGTGTGGGTGCGTGTTTGGATGCGCGCTTTCATGTGTGGGCTCGCGTTTGTGTGGGTGGATTGCATCCAGTGCAAGACATGCGATTTCGATGGTTGGAAATATGTTTGCCCCAACACCAGATTAACGTCTCTCTTTAAAACGCTTTATTCATAATAGGCGAGCTATAAAGATACGCATTCTGTAATTACAGAGGTATTTCTTGAGGTGCGTTCACATGCATCAAATTCTAAATCCGCAGTTTCTTTTTTTTTTTTTTTGGGGGGGGGGGCGATGACGGTCAAACTTGCGTTTTATATGAAGCATACTGTCATTGTGCCGCGGTGCTCAGTGTAACTTGAAGGACTGACCCAGGGAAAACAATCCAGTAAGCTAGTGGCTGACCTGACTTAAACGTTGAAGTGCTTAAAAACTGAGCCCGAGAGCCTCATCTCACTGACTCCGTATGGTACAAATAGGGACACAATTTTGAAAATTTCTTGTGCAAGGAGTTTCACTTTGACTTATTACAATAAAAAAAATCGCATTTCATCCGCAATCTGCAACTGATTTCAGTTTTGGTGTGAAGGCACCTTTAGAGAACCAAAGTTAATTTTAAAGAAATCTCACACCATAATCAGATAATGTAGCCTAACTTCCTTCTTATCGTACAAAAAACTTCCAAAACAACAAAAAATCTGTTTGAAGAGAGGTATACATATTTATTGATAATTTACAAAACAGGACATTTTACATCTCTTATGAAATGAAAATGTAACAAAATTACTTCGACAAATGCTTGCAGGCATGCAACATCCCCATACAGTCCGTAGTCACAAGAGATTCCTGGCAAACTTCAAACTCTCTAAGGGCCGCCGCAATTCAGGATGGGGGGGGGGGTAGACCCCTTGCACTTGTCTAGATACCTGTTCCGTTTCAGGCAATAACGGTTATTTTTCCTTTTTCAAAGGTTAAAGACTCTATGTAATATAATTGTTTATATGTTTTCATACATTTATGCGCTCAACTTTCTATTCAAGTCTTTTTCTTCAGAACGATGCGTCTTCACAGATCTAGTCTGACACTTCTGAAAATCAACCATAGGCCTACTATTTTAAGTGTTTCGAAATTATTTGAGATACTTCTGCATGCTAATGCTTGGTTGTTAGGGGATCACTTACCGGAATACCTTCAAAACAGTTGTGAAATAAATGTACTAGCCTACTTGTTTTTTGGTTTCATTGGAAGCGTGCAGTCAGTTTATACCAACAGGAGATGGCAAATAGGCACCGTTCATTTCTATCCAAAGGCTCAATAATATGCATTCTAAAATCATGAACAAACCAACTTTATCAAGAGTGCATGATAAAATAAGGTGGAGGCTAAATTGACAGTGATCAAATCCAATCCGATATGAAACATACATATCAGTTCAAGGTTCTTTCGGAAAGCATCAAATTTCGGTGTAGCTTAGTATTCAGAGGACGATGTTTTAATTTTGCGCGGTAAACGGCAAGAATAATTGCGAAACAAGAAAGGGGATCTTGTTGTCTTCGGTATTGCCTTCAAGTTTATAAACTCACTTGAAGTTGAAAATCTGTAATGAATCATGAACACATATATTGTCACATTCTTGGTGCAACCATGACTTCAGTTTGAGGTGAAGTTTACCCACGCAGATCCCTGAACCACGATAGTTCGTTTCGACAGCCTCGGCATTTCAGTCTGGCAGTACGTTATCCAGTTATCCATTTACTTCAAATTTCATAAACTCCGTAAGTTTGATTAGGGAGCTGATAGAGCTCCCTGGTTTGATTTACCTCACAGCGTATCTGAAAGCGTGAAAAATAGTTTCCTACGTTTCTGCTATAATATAACACACACTTCGGATTGTCTTTTATTCCTCCGGAAAGTCTTTTGATTTGGTTTCCTAGGTGACTCTAAGTCACTGCCTTTGTCGCTCTTTTTCCTCTTTGTCGACTTGTGATTGGTGGGTAAGCTACGGTGGCTTTTTATTCCGTCCGAATCTTCGTCCTCTTCGTTGTCTGAATCTACCGACTCTATCATTATCTCCGGAATGGTGAAAACCGAGAAACGGGGTTGAAATACCCGTCGCGGGGAAATATCAGGTCTTAACTGGAAAAGAGAAGAGAAAAAGTATATAGAGTAAAAAAAAATGACGCTAGTAAGTTATCATCGATCATTCGAAGTAGATTTAATGTCATTAAAACAGTAAAATCAGCCGCCGAATTTCTTATCTTTTTACTCTTCACTTAAGGTTTAACTCACCTCTTCTGGTACATTAGGTGCAATGATGATACTGGACTGCTTGTGTTCCTATATCGAAAAGAGAAAAGAACGATAACAAGGAATTCATTCAACTACGAGAAATTAATAAATGAGAAATTGGACTTAAGCTATGAGCTACTATTAACTTTATATAAAGTACACAAACGCAATAACCCAATAAACTTAGGGATCAATTTAGTTTTCTTATGTTTCCATGTACAAATTTACATGATCCAGCTAAACTTCGACAAATAAATCATCGTACCCTTGTGGAAGAGGTCTAAGGGGCGAAATTCCCCTTCTCCTTTGGAACATTTTGACTTGCAGACGGGCGGACTAGATGCAAAATGAGAAGTGCAACCTTCATGTTAGTGGGGCGCTACAAGGGGTGCAATCTCTTCTCTCTACTTCCGCTTTTTTCTCTGTTTCCTTCTCCCTCCCTTTCACTTCATTTGTGTGTGTGTGGGGGGGGGGGGGGACTCTGCCGTTGCCCATATCTACAGGTGCCGAGATAGGTTTAGATACGCTGTGTGTTTCCCACAGTTCCACTCACCTGGCAACAAATTATCGAACTCGTTTTTGGAACGAAATCAATTTCGTGCGTACATAGTTTTGATATCTCTGGCAATTTGGTCGAAAGAAGAAAAGATTTATATAGATTTCTGAGGAAAAAGGGTTCACATTTCACAAAAATATTTTAAAGGCACACATTTAAAGGGCATTCACAGATTTACTTGAAAATTTATAGTAAGCTTTGACTTTTCTTATACCCTAACAATAGACCTTTTGCTTATTATGTCACAGAGCAAAAAGGGGTCCCTCCTTTCATTTTTTTTTGGGAGGGGAGGGGGCAACCAACACCGACAAATGCAGACAGCTGATTTGTCAACCAGCCGAATACGCGCATAGACTGCTACGCGACAGGATAAATTCTTACGCTTGCGGCCATGTGTTCCATTGATTTGCCCCCAAGGATAACGTCAGTGTTTTGTCAATGCATAAGGTCTATAACTGAACTCTTCTTACCGTCTTGTCTATTTTCTTTTGTAACACGTCAATTAATTCTGCTTTTGGAGTATTTGATGGATCCTTATCTCGTTCTTCGATAGCTACCAATAAAGCCGTAGATTTCAGAAGCTCATCTTCCTCTTCGTCGTAATTCTGTAAAAAGATAATTCGAGAAAACCCGGTGAAATTCAGATTAATCGTCGAATAAAGCTTTTTATAACTTCCCATCAATTTTGTTTCCATACAAAGTTGCTTTAATTTTTTCTTATAATTTTTTCTTATAACTATGAAAACGTATTGGGAACGTACTGAAAATGAAACATTGATCCCTTATTTTGTTTGGAGTATTTTCCCCAGAATAAATTTACTGAGAATATTTCGGTCTTGTTCTTATAATTTTAGGTTGCGGTTAACCCTCATTAAACAAAAATTACGGAAGATTTACGGAACAACAAAATAAAGATATAGATAAGGTTTCCAGGGAGTTCAAGAACCTGAAACTTATTACCACAACTTTTCTGTTCTCTTTATGTTTCTCTTAAAAATTTTGGTCCGTAAATTTACAGCAATTTTGAGCTACTTTTTACAGTGTACTAGGCGTCTTCTGTAGGGCGTGTCTCCTTCTGTCGTTATGTACATAGAATTGAAATAATCAAACAGGTACTACAGGAAAATAACAGGTGAGCAACCCAAGGGAGATGGGCAGGGGGTAATTTCATATAAGCTTATTTTTTTAGCAATTTTATTCTGTGTCACTACTGATGGATCTATGAGATTCAATGTGGCATACACACTACATTGTAGCATTGTTACCTGGAAGGGGAAACGTTACCACACGAAGAAGCCCTGCCCCTAGATTCCCCCTAGAATATTTTGAGCGTATATTAATCCTTTAGGGATGTAGAAAATTCAGAAATTGTGTCGTCAAAGATGTTATTAGTCCCATTTTTCCTTCTCGCAGATCCTGGCCAGGAGGAAATTCCTGTTGAGACCTGTTGAAATGTTAACACATTTGAACAGGTTTGAACAGGTATTAACAGGTATAAACAGGAAATGTTCCAGTTACCGTTTGGAGTGATAAAAGTCAACAGGTGTCAACAGGTAACACAAAAGAAGGTAACAGGTTCCTGTCCTGCTGAAACCTGTTGATTTTATTTCCAACTACCTTTTGTACGGTACCTGTAAAAACCTGTTTAACAGGTTTCAACTGGAATTTTCTCCTGGGATGGCTACGTACGCCATCAACCCTAGCATTGCTCCAAACCGCCGACAAGTCGACCATAGACTTTTCAGTTTAAATCCTTTCTATATTACTGCTGCCTTTTTAGTGTGCACTCTAGATTCCTGGTATGACTAGGATTATGTATCATTTTCCTTACCAGAAAGACCAGGTCCGGCTGTGCCCCCTTGTCGAGGAGAAGTTGTGCGACCTCAACATGACATCGCGATATCGCTGATATCAATATCGAGGCTTGAAAGTTGGTATCGCGATTCTATTGAAGAGAAGAAACAAATAATTAATTCTTGAAAACTTAATTGGCTTGATGAGGTTTCTGGCCAATTGGTTTAAATCGGAACCTTTTTTTCAGTTGCGACTCACTTGTCTGTTTTCCCTACTCCATTGCTTATGTTGAGCACAAAACGCAATGGCCAAAGGTTCCATTTTAAAGTCTTCGGTATGAACCAGCTAGGAGTTGACCTCCAGATCTCCCGGCTGCTAGTCGGATACTCTTATCACTTGAGCATGCAGTTAATCGTTCTAATCTTTCAAAAAAAAAAACGCGTGGGAGTTCCAAAAGACACCATGCACCAGCAAAATCATACAAACATCAAATGTAGTACTTCTCTTTATGTCAATTTTATTTCGTTTTAAAGAGTGTTTTTTCGTAAGGAGTCATACTAGCTATAATTTCCACTCAGTTTAAGCTGAAAGTATATCAATGAAGTAAGAGCCGTCAAGAAATATTGTAGTGCCACCTTAAAGATATCCTTAGTTAGTTGGTTAGATAAAGTTTTACGGTCCAGTTTCCAACCTATTGGTTCAAGTCGAGCCGGCTACTGCCTTTTACCGGTTATAGCACACTGGCTTATTTTACTACTCAATTGCTTATGCGGAGCATCACGCACAGTGGCAGTAGGTTCTATTTTAGAGTCTTTGGTATGACTCGACCTGGGAATAGAACCCAGGCCTTCCGCGTGAGAGGCGGATGCTCTACCGTTAGACCAAACACGCGGTCATTTCAGAAATACTTAATGAAAAAAGGAACAAGTATTTTTCATCACTCCCTTCTCAAATATCTTACCAGATTCCTGTTCATAAATTTGTTTGTACTGTTACATCTAAGAAGAAACTTCTTGTTTTCAAATTTACAACTTCCTTTTTGGCACCTATAGATTGCTTGCCAAGAATTGTGTCGTTATGTAAAGCTGAAGATCTTTTAAACTTAAAGTAACGAACGATTGAAAATTATTCTTTGTACAGTTTGGTGGCCTTAAAAGGCTTTCATTCGGAACCTGTTTATACATTTCCAAATCCATTATAAGGAAATAAAAAAGATGCTCACTTGCTTGGCCGAGTAACAAGGGCGGATCCAGGGGTGAGGAGGGACCAGCTCCTTAGGTGGACCGTAAAAATTAAAAAAGTAAAATATAAAAAAATAGAAGGAAATCTACTCCACTTATTTTGTGTAACATAATTCTTCTTCAAAACTTTCTCGAAAAGGAGACGGTAGTTTTTTAACCTTTAAGCTTTCACTTCAAGAAGTCAGTCGCAGCTGTGCTCTAGTTTGACCGAAAAGTACAAGCATTCTTTTCGAAAGTCTCAAAGGACTAAGGCATCGGGCGACAACATTTTGCAAAGATTTTGCAGCCAAATTGCTGAGAAGGGATCTTTTAACTTAGTTGTAAACTTGAATGATTTGTCAAGTGTATTTTGGGAAATCGCCGACCAGTCGCCATGGAGACACATATAAGGGACACAATTGAAATAATGAAATTGTAGACAAATCCAAGCATTTTGTAACAGTAGGGAAGCAAGCACAATAATGGGTCCCGTAATCCTTTTTTGCTCATTATCGTTTTATGCAACCTGCCAGCTGAAAAAAGGCTTGACTTTCTTCCCTGCTTGAAAAACGAACAGCACAGTCAGACTGCCTAGAGGCAACAACGGGGCTGCAAAATCAAATTAACATTTCGACAGTTTCAAGTCTAATCTTTTCACAAAACTGAGTTAAGTTAGTCTACCTCCGAGCGAATAACAAACACGATATAAATGCAAAATTCCTTTCCCATCATTTTATCATAAACACATGCTTTTTTTTCTTTTGGTTGTTTATCAGTGTTACTTATATCTAACTCTGGAGAATTTTATTCTTTTTAGTTTTTTTTTTCATTTTGTACCTGTCAACCATATCATATCTACATCTTGTTGACAGTCGCAGCATTTCAATAAAATAAGTTCTGATTCCAAACTGGATTTCCAATTTTATATTAAGTCTCTATTTTCATGACATTGTCCTTTCTCCTGTTTGGATTGAAGCCAACATGTGTGCAAGAATTGCGTTTTGCCAATAATCCCCGATTTATAGTTGCACGTGTAACAAGGAGTCTGTCATGGAATATCATATCTGTATATACAGATATATGAGAATGTTTATGACTTCGTCATTTTTTACACAACGGTATGCACTTGTGAAAACAGAACTTGTTTAATATTCACATGGCTATCTTGACCATTTTTATTATAATGACTCAAAATTGCAGAATATAAACCTCCGAAAATCACCTACAATTTTGAAAATTTCGTTATTTGTGAAAAGGGCACAAACTTACATTTGTAAAATTGTGAAATTTCATGATTTTTTCCACCACCCACTTAATACGTACGGGTGTCAGCTTTCTTAAGCTAGAAAGAATGCATTTCTTAACCGTGATATGTACCGTTGAGGCGTAGTACCTTTTAGGAGGGTATCATATTTGACCGGGCTAAGCTAGAAAGAATGCATACCCTATCGTACGCATTGGGTTTCTACCGAGTAGCTTCATGAATATTCAGGACCATAACTGAATATCCAAAGCGTAAGTTACTTCTTATAAATTTAACAATTGAGTGAGGAAAAATGCCAGGTGATTCTTAAGAACCACTCATGAAACAGGGTACACCAATTTAGACGAATCCGATCAGCGATGGTTTTTTGTGACTTTAGGCAGGCATTAGTGGGGTTTATCAGCCTAAAAACGTTTTCAATTATTGTATACAGGAATTTCAAACCTCAAATTCAGTGAAATTAAAGGAATCAAGATGCAATTCAGTGTACAACCATCCATAGTACAGTTAACCAAGGAAATCGAAAGATTAAAAGGTGATAGACCACAGTTATGGATGATTAAAATCAGACAATCATTTGCTGTCCGAATTCATGTATACACTAATCCAAATTCGGGGGAAGACATTTTCCCTGCTGCAGTATTTTTTGCCGAACTTTAATTTTGAAAGAAGGGTTAAAGGTCGTATCAAGTTTTGATATGTTAGCTGGGTACTAATTCTAAGCATTTTGATGAAATTTGCCTTGAAATCCGATGAAGGGTTATCAAGATATGAGCAAGTAAAATTGCCACATTTTTAACACAAAGTGAACTTGAAGAAATCACAAATAACATATCCTCAAATAACTGGACAGTCATTTGTTTTTCTTTAAACTTTGCAAGCAATTTTCTTCTCAGCAATTGCATATTATTAAAATGTGATTGCGTAGGTGGCATGAGAACTGTACAAACTTCGCATTCCCCAAAGTGAGGTCCTATCCCTATTAACGCAACAGTCTGGAGAAAGGGGGAAAGAAAGAATTCCTTATTAAAGTGAGGAATCGATAATCTCTGCTTTACTCAAGCTCACTTTGGAACACAAATATAATGACTTTATTTCCTGATATCTCGAGAAATACATGGTGGATCTGGATGGCAATTTCACAACACTGTGTCGATTTGGTACCGCTTTCACATATGGAATTTAATTTTTGCTAAAAATTCCCCTTTAAAGTAAAAGTAACTTCAAATTCAATTATATACCACGAACAGGAAAGTCACTTATCAATGTATCTGTAAGCGGTAAGGTTAAGGTGTAGTAATGTTACAATCTAGTGATACATTAATAAACAGATCAAAAACTTGTTTTAGGTACGATAGAAACGATGCGGCAAGCGATTAATTCAAGGATACCTTTAAGGCCAAGTCTTCGCACCTTGGGCAATTCCAACTTTCCCAACCTTTAAAGGCAGTCATTCGTCACCCCAAACTACAGTTTCAGTATACATATATCAAAACTCTCAATTGGTACAGCTCTTTGATTGGCATCACATTCAAACAATGCGCCATATCTAAATTACACTGCATGGGCACTGAGAGTGTCTTTATTACACATTATGGACTTGTATGGCCACTGGGACAAGCCATGAAGCAATAAACAAGGATTGTGTCTGGATAAAGATGAGTTTAAGATAATTGTGGGAGGGGCTAGAAGTAAGTAGGTTGGGAGAATTGGAACTGTTTGGGATGATGAAAATATGCCTTTAAAGCTCCCTTCCGTGACCGTCTAAAACTCTTAGTGAAGATACCAGCTACGTTTATTGCGTATGAGGATACCCTCAAATACGCCAATGTGTCTCAGAATATGACAGTGCATGTTGTCTAATATGAGCTACTGTATCTCTTGAATTTGATGTCAATCAAAGAGCAGTGACAATCGGAAATTTTGTTCCCCGTATCAAAAATGTAGTTAGGGATGATAAGTGTGTGTTTTTAAATAATTATGGTCATGTTACTGTACCTTGTCCAATAGATTCACGTCCATTCCTTTGGATAAGAGCAGCTGAGTTAAGAAAACGTCACCTTGTCGGACAGCTTCGATCAATAGCTGTAAAATAAATAGGATTAAAACTGAAACACCCCCTCAGTAATTTCAATGTGGCGTCAGTACACAGACTGACGTCCAAGCGTAGTACAAATGTGACTTCGGGGATATGGTGAAGTACATGACATGGGCGTTTTGGTCTGGTGCTGCTGGGGTGGGGTAGAATCAAACTGCCCGAAATGTATAGTGCCACTTGTCCGAATTTCCGCAAATGATGACAAATCTACAAGGTCGAACAAAACGAGGAGAATAGGAATAATGGACGTTTCGGACTGGATGTATATTTACAGCTTTATCGGCCTCGAGGAGGGGGGATATTCTCTGGACAAAATGTGCAATCCGCAAGAAGGGCTATGTAAGCTGAATGCCACCATCAGTTGGCGAGGAGCGTACCGAAAATGTGACAAAATCGATCCCTAAGATAGCCGGCAATTGCATTTCACAAGCTTGGAAGAAGAATGTAAGGAATTGGTTTTGGTGTGTAATAAAGCTCCCAGTTCTGCCACGAAAATCGCACCACTTTCTACAGGAATAAAATATCGATGGGGGGGGGGGGGTTCTTCCCCACCCTGGCCATTGATTACGTAAAAAAATTACATAACGGATTCCAGCTCCAAAATTACATAACAATTCATGACACAAAAGTATCATGCAACGTTTATTATGCAATGCCACTACCACTCCAGGCCTGAATCCTCCTTGTATATAGTGGAGATTTGTTACTGGTCGGTTGAACCTCTGTTTACGCATGCGGACAGCGGAGAGAAGATGTATAGACTAATAGCCTCGTAACACAATAAAGGACCAACTAGTTCAGTAAATAATGAACACAAATATCTTCTATGCTAAATTTGTGTGCAGCCTCTCTCATAATATTGCCCACTCTTTAAGTTTTAAAATGTGATAGGATTAGGCCTACAGTAAATTTTAACAATTCATGTTTCTCAGGGCGGGCTGGTGGGGTAAAGGGAATTTTGTTTTCCGATTGCCGGGGGGAGGGGTAGCTTAATATAAGAAAACGTTGAAATATGATAATATGTTAAAATTGCTACTTAAACGCAGAGTACACTGCATTAGCCAATGCGAATAAAAAAAAACACAAACACTGCAAAACACGTGTAGTTCCGTGAAAATTGGACAAAACGGGAAAATGCGGTTGAGTATGGTTAAACAGTAAAAAAGCGACAAAGGGAAAGTTCGAGCAGATTAAATTACACAAGGTCTGTTTTTACGCTCAGACAAAATTATCAGACCCGAGGACAATAAAAACTACACACGATAGGTACCATACCCCCTACATGTAGTAAAAATGGAATATACTTTTATTTGTATATAAAAGGGGAACTGTAGGCCTTTTCTATCGATGAAAAATATTGGCCTATGAAACGAAATTAAATTATCTTTAATGATATAATAACGCCCCCCCTCCCTCCCGCCCTCCTTCAACATACAAACACGCTAAAACGTAGGACTTAAAATCAAAGCATAAAATCAAACTGTTAATGCATGTAAACGATCACACATTTATCGAAATCATTGCTGGAAATTAAATCAAATGAGTAACTTACCTGAGGTGGGAGTTTGGATGGGAGATTGCTTGGAGGTACTCTCAGGAAAGTCTTGATAAATTGAAAATAAAACAAAAATGGTAAAAGCAAAAATATATCGTTTACATTCACAGAAAACTTATAGCAGAACAGGTTTCCGCTCGAAACGCTCCAACTGAATGATGATTTAGAGCAACCAGGCTTTTCAGGAGTGGTTCAAGCTAAAATTCTAATTTTGAGACACTAAACCTTACAGCCTCATTGTCTACACAACCATGCAGTGTTCAACTACTAATGTCTCTAGTAGTTGAGGTCAAATATATATGAATTAAGAAAGTAGTGACGTCACTATGACGAAAAACGTAGCAAAGATAGTTGTGACGTCTTAATTGTGATGCCATTATATACACTGATCAATCTAAGTTCGCGATTTGCTTTTAATCTGAGCGGGTTTAAAAATTGAGTCTCATATATGCCTTACAGTGTTTGACAGCACTGAGCGGATAAATCTCGGGGGCATTACTGGCGAGTTACCACATGCTTTATAGGCTTAAAGTAAGTGCTTATCTAGGGTAAAATTTTCATCTAGGGTTGCTCATATTTCCAGAGGCTTACATTTTTGCATAGTGTGAGCTGTCACAGTACGGATTGACTTATATTTTCAAGGTTGTCGTAGAAATAGATGGGTTGTGATACATTAACATATCGCTCAATTCGTAGTATAACAGTATTACAGTTATTGGGGTAGCAAAACGAAGGCGATTTGTCCATGAGGTTAAATTTAATCCAACACAATCTTTTCCTAGTTTCCAAGTTAATCAAACGCAAATCCTAGTTACTTTAACCAGAATAGGCCCTATTTGTTAATTTTGCCATGAATTGCATTAGTTTAACCGGTATTTCAAGTAAAATTTGGTCAGTATTGTGTTAGACTAATGGAGTAAATAGGACACCAAACCCTGGTTGTATTGAAGCCGGTGTTTTTGGAGTGTATCTGCAGAACAGCCTTTCCAACCGCCATTAAAATTTTCTAACAACACATTGTCGTCAGTGAGGGTGTTGGTTAGGGCAGGCCGGCAGGGTCACTCACTGCCTGAAGACATAGATGATGGTCTCCCAGTTATGGAGCGAGCAGGGGCGTAAGAGCTTACAGCTACTTGCTTGGAGTCGCAAAACACTTATTGTGTGGTTACTCATTGGTTTCAAATATTTGAAAGTTTGAAATCGTCGGGATAAACAAACCATTTCCACATAACATATACAACAAATATTTCGAAATTTGAGTTTACATGAAAATTTCGTGGAACCTTTTTTTTCTTAATTGATCTAAACCTAAGGAGAATCCTCAAGTGTGGTTTTGTGCAGTGGATTGTGTCTAAATAGTGTTTTGGTGTAGAAATTTGTATCTTAATCTGCTGTAGAAAAGGAATGAGATCCCTTTTTTCGTTCGAATTGGTTGGATACATAGATAGTGTTGTATGCACATACTAACGGAAGAACGAACGTCGTACATTATGTACATACATGTTCATCCCACGCTAGCGCTGTGTCCCACAATTCCATGCGGCGATGAATTACCGAACTTGCTGATCGGTATTTGTTGATTCCCCGTGATATGACACTAACCGGTGATCAACACTAGAAACAGACCAACACTAGAAACAGAAGGACGCTTGGGAGTTTGTTGTTTTATCTTGGTACCGTATACCGTATTGATTTGGGCCACGACCAGATGCTGTTACCTTAAATGGGAACACCTCACAAAAAAGTTTGTCGACCCGTGATTTACATTAAAATCAATAACTACGGATTAAGCACCTCCACGTCCCTACGATGATACGGCATCTAAAACCCTATCAAAATCATACTGGTATAATGCAGTTGATTCCTTAAATTAGGGAATGCGTCAGGCGAGGAGAAGGTTTCGGGATGCTTCCTCCCGTCCGGGGAGCTACACCGTTTATCAGAAAAGAGTTCCAATTCCGAGTCGTAATTGGTAGGCATATAATGAGGTACCACATACCCAACTGGTATCAGTAATCAAGAGAGATTCCTCCATACAAACTGCCGTTTCCTCATTGGATAAAATAAAGTCGCAAAATATTTAAATTTCTCTCAAACTCTCCCAAGGTCTAATTCTCCTTGTCAAATACAGCTAAGAATTAAAAATAATACTGGACGCACGAAATGTCCTCGCCGTAGCCGTCTTTGTTGCCATGGCTGTTGGTTGCTAGCCCACTCGAAGGTTTCCACCTTCTGAAAAACGACCCAATGGCATTTCCTTGCTCTCTGGGAATTTAAAACTTAGTTTCATTATTAATGATTTAGCCTGAGGCCTGTAATCTCGTTATTAATTTTTGCACGACCATGAAGTTTCTTAGTAAAGCCTTTCAGTGCGAGTGTACCGCAAACTAGTAACTTATTGTTAGTTTATTTTTAAAAATGAGTCACTAATTGTAACATACAAATTGTTATTGTGTATTTCTCAAGTGTCAGTTTTCATTAATTATTTTGTCATAACAAATTTTCATTATTTTTCTACCAAATTTGTTATTAAAAATTATAATTTTATTTCAAGTTGTTCATTTTTTTAAAAAATTGATATATTATCGTAACAGCGTTATAAAAAAAAAAAAAAAAAAATACTTTACTGACACAAGAGAGTTTTCGTTATTGTTTAATAAATAGAACTATTGTTTTGAAAACAATGGCAAATCAGTTTCCTCGTTGTGAAAGGCTGCCACCTATACACGGAAACCACCTCATGCTCAAATTCAAAATCTTTGCCCTAACTGAACGTTTCTGTAAATTTCCTTGCATTATATGTATACACAGATCAGAGAGCTGTTATTTGTAACGGCTGCCTGGCCTGTACGTAACCCTCAAACTTAAACTTGTACTTGTTTTGAAATCAAATAGCTTTGTTTAATTTGCAAATGACTTTCTACAGCTTTGTTTGAATGTAAGCCATATTTCTACTCTAACTTATTTTATTTTATGAAACATATTGTTTTAAAAATCACGTAGTGTATCTTAAATACATGTAGAATCATTTTGCAACAAAATTGGTAAGTTTTCCCTAAACAGTTTTAATAAAGCACCAACCTTTAGGTTCTTAACATAAGAAAGCACCTTATTCCGAGATTCCGAGATATAAGTTTTTCAAACTTTCAGAGCAGATCGGCTTTTCCATCACTTTAAGTTGTGACGGACCCAAAGGAGTGACGTAATGCTCTCTTAAGCGTACCCCAAGAATTCCAAAACTGAATTTTTCACGTACTTTTAGTGAACCATATCTGACCATTCAATCACACTTATAATGCACACCCCAGTGACCAAACATTTTCCTAAATGGTATAATTATTATGATTTTTAATTTGAAAATTAATGAATTGTGCCTTAAATATTTCTTGGTACAAATCCCATGTTTTCTCTCTGTGTCAGAATTTTGATGAAAAACTCGAACACTACGTTGAGAGGAGGTTTTATTTTTAATTCTTAGGACTTGCGGTGGACCTTATTCTCTTACAATGGTTGGAGATAGTGCGCCCAAACTAAAATCCTGGATCCGATTCTGCTCACAGAGAAATTGGTACCACTTATCATTTCAAAATATTAATCTGACTGGAGCTTTTGGCAAAGACCGTCTTTTCGGCCAGATCTTATCAGTGCTGCGGCGGTAAGGATAGAGGCGATGCACGGTATTTGAAGGTATTAATCTTAGCAATCGGCAAATCGGAGGTTCGATTCCTGGCCTGGCTCTGTCTAAATAAGGTGGGATTGTCATCCGGGGGCAATTAATGGATTTCGATTTGAATTGCCTTTTCAAATGATACCGAATTAGGTCTAGACTGCTGCGTTGGTTGAAACCGACCTGTATTCGTCATTCATGAGCCGTAAACGCTCTCATAAATTCGTAAACGTTTAACGTCGTATCACAACGGCTCTGCAAGGCCTATAAGATGAAAACTTAAGGTCGAAAGCTAAGAGCAACGCAGTCATCCACCGGACTGAAAGTGAGATCACAAATATCTTCCCAAAACAAGCACAATAATGTTTCAAAATATTTCATATTAAATTGTGCTAAAAAATACAATTTTCTATTGATAAAAAAGGGACGTGAACTAAATACCTTATCTTGAGGGTTATTTTGAATTCGATTCATTAGAGCTTCGACATCCTTTCCTTGAGTTTCGTTGAAAATCATTTGAGCAACTATCATGGCAGAAATTTCTTTGATGGTGTGGCTCTCAAAATCGTAATTCTAAAAACAAAATATTTTCGGAATTAACACACATATATACATATACTCATCATTTTATGTTTCGTCACTGGTTGGCACTGATTGGCTTAGAGCATGTGCAGAACACCTGTACATGTTAGATTTTGCGGTAACGGAGTGATATGGGTCAGAGTGGGTGACAATGGCCTGCAAGAACCCTTAGCAAGCAAGAAAATAATCCGAGAATCAGTACGGTCTGAATCTTGGCTTTCAAAACTTCCCCATTACCCCTTCCTCCAGAAGTTCTCAGAAAAATATTTACGTTTTCTCTCCCTTTTTCCACAAAGGTGGCCATTACAAGTTCAGTTTTTTCAGGTCTAAATTAAATATTCCATGTTAAAGGGGACCAACTTTGTGTAAATCTGCTAGAGCCAAAGGCGGGAAGTATTACAGGCAGAAAACTTCATAGAACTTCATCACTGGTGGATATACATATTTGGAATCTGGAAATCAAGATAAGTACACAACTGAGAACCAGTAATTTATATAATTAACATTTGTATATACTTATATCGAAATATATTTTTATTCAAATATATTTATTTTGAAATAATAAGAACTAAGGTACATTGTGAGAAATAAATCAGGAATAAAACGTTTTTGCAAACACTTTTTGCTTCCTCTTTGTTAACATGCTTAGATACTAAACACAAATTTTTAAACATTTCGATTTTAAACGCGTTTAATTGCTAAGTGTACATTTTAAATGTGTTAACAAACTGGTGGAAAATATGTGTTTAATTGCCAAGTACCGTCTTTTAGAGTGTTCCTTCTTCTGAAATATGAAAACAAACTTACTAAGATATTTGACTTTTGAGTCTACGAAAGTATAGAAAAAAAATCAAATAGCATTGTCATTCATTGCCATATTATCGCTGTGCATTGGGGGGGGGGGGGGGGGGGAGGTAGAATTTTATCATAAGAATGGTCACTTGAAGATGAGCAAAACTGGAGACAGCTCGTCACTATTCTCAAACCCATTACCGATACCACTTTGGCAATGTTCAGTTTTATTTCGCTCACAACGCAGATGTCTGCTTTCAAATCATTTGCATGGGAAATAATTTGCGATAGTTGTTTTGGTATAGGCTACTCTTTAATTTTTCATGTAGACAATTACTGACTTTTGTTCATTCATTCATACATTTATTTATTTATTCATTCATTCATTCATTCATTCATTCATTCATTCATTCATTCATTCATTCATTCATTCATTCTTTCATTCATTCATTCATTCATTCATTCATTCTTTCATTCTTTCTTTCTACCATGAAAGTTAATTGGAAGAGAAAAAGGCCTATAGATGAAAAATTATATATATATAGATGAAAATTTAGAACTTTACCTGTTATTTCAAAATACGTTGGGGATGTTATTTGCCTTGAAAACGTATTTTTTTTTAAGGAATAATATATCAAAATTGCTCTTACCATAAAAGAAACGTTACTCTTCGCTCCACGAGCTATCAACAAGTTAGCGATTTTAAACTGCCTTACGCGGATCGATTTTATGAGAAGAGACTGTTGGAAGCCAGTGTCAGTATCCTGTTTAAATGAGGGAATATAAATGCTGTAACGAAAAGTTTAAAATGGAGCAACAAAAATATCGCAAATTGCAAGCAAATTTAAAGCAATACGCGAGTTAATAAATCGTGTAAGAAGATGGCATAAAGGGTTAAATTTCAACTCGGTGTCATTTTTTATGTGAAGGAGCATGTTTTTGTACATTTGTTAATTGTCAATACAACACTTCAAAGCGGGATAAATCCATACAAAATACCATAATTGTTAACAAAGGGAATGATCTTGAACATTTAGATTACATTGTAAAAAATACGATAGATTTACAGAACAGCAAAATAAAGAGATAAATAAGGATTACAGAAAAGTTCTAGAAACTTATTACCAGAACATTTCTGTAATCATAATGTTTCTCTTTATTTTTGTTCTGGAAATTTCCAGCAATTTTATACTGTATTTTACCGTGTAGAAACAACAAAAGTTCTAAGTAATAACCTTGTGAAGAAACCGAAATAATGATGATACTAATATTTATAAAATAATCAAAAATCCATCCCTATATTTTCATGAGGGAACCCATCTTATTGATTCCAAATCTTCTGACATATAGAACATCATATGACCTTCACTAAGTGATTTTCACTGATACATTTATGGCCTTTCTAACTTGTACTGTTCAGGGGACTTTCTGAAGATGTAAACATGTGTACGGCCTCCATTTTTACCCATTATTACCCAAGCAAAAGACATGTATATCGATGTCACGTGGCTCCTGCTGTGTAGGGTAACTATTTCGAGAGGACTTGCCTCTGAATACCCTGAATGCTACGTAGTATTAGCCTCCTCCTTATAGGATTTTGCCTCCTATTAGGAGGAGGCAAAATCGATGTCCTCCATGTAAACCCCATCACAAAATACATCCGCAACCCTTCATACAGTGCTTTTGATCACACCCTACCTTTTCGACCATATCGGAGCTTGCGCCCTTGTCTAATAAACGACGGACTGCTGTCTCATCTCCGGATATCATAGCAGATTGCATCGCCTGAGAAAAAGAAGGTGGATTTTTAAATTGGATGAAATAATAAAGTTATAGGAATAAATCGTGTCCACTATAATTCATAAAAGTACTGAGATACGACCATGTTTTTTTTATATTCGTGGAATTTCGAAATAAGAAGCACTCCCAGGGCCGCCGGAATAATAATAGCAAATAATAATAATAAACAAATAAAAAAAAAATAATAATTAAATTGCTTCCTGCTTATTTCGAAATTCTTCCTTATTTTCCGGTTTATTATGAAAGAGAAAACATTCTTCCAGGCTCTAAATTTCACTCCGGTGCAGAACGTTTAATTTTGTACTGTCTCGGTCCACCTGGGTATTCAAATTTAATGCAACAACTCAAGTGAGAGAAAGTAAACTACATTCTAAACATAAAAACAGTCAAATTTTACTTGTTAAAGGAGTGGAAGTTCTAAAAATTACTCCAAAAGAATGGAAGTCTACTGCAAGAAGAGTGAAGTAAAGTTTCATTCTTGATGGAGTGTATACAGAGACTTTCGACAAGAGTGATCCCAGCAGGTAATTGTCGCAAGGAGCAAATTTCATTCTGCTTGTACAGTAGTAAATTTCACTATTCCTGGAGTGAATTGGCACTATAATGGAATGAATTCTTACCTTTAGCTCTTTTGCTTTAGAGTGTAATGATTGATTGATTTATCAAACTTTCCGTCAAGCTCTTGAATTGAGCGTAAACTGTGAATTTTATTCATGACTTATCTATACGACCTTAAAAGCAAATAAACAAGAATCAACCGAATTAATTGGCAACATTTAACAATATATTAAGCTATAGCACACCACAACACTTAAGTATTAATTAATTTACTGGTATACCTGTGGAGGAATCTGTGACAGCAAGTCATGGTCTGAGTTAAGGTCATGCATAACTGGCGTCTATCACCATGTAATCATTAATTAGCTGTATTATGGATGAATGCACACTAAATTGTACATTGATTTCCTTAATTTTGACTGAATAGGGGGATTTAAAAGTCATTTAGACAGTAAATGCAGACGACTTAAGGCGATGGGACCCACTAATGGCTGCATACAGTTACTAAACAGAAGCGCTGATCGGATTCGTCTTTATGCAGTTGTGGTCAACACGAGAGACGGGAAAGATATTGGATTAATGACAAAAATGATGAATTAAAAAAGTGCCAAATATGTTTGAATTGGATGTGAGTGAAGTGAACAACCGGTGTCTAATCTAGCGAAAGGGCTTCTATGGCGGAAAAAGTTGTATATATTATAAAAAAAAAGTGAGTAAAATAATCCTTACAGAACCAGTTTTTACTCATTTTGTAACTCTTTTGTGCGGCTAATGCAACAGTTTATACACAGAAATGAACCAAGGTAGAGGTGCAGCAACAAGTGGTTTTTATATGACTGACGCCATTTCTCTCTATATACTTACAGGAGTAATAGGCTTAAAATGGTGTTCTATTGCCACAGTCACAGCCATTGTGAATAGCCTTTCAACCGGATTCTTTGGGGATAAAATTGGATTTTTCTGGTCAACCCATGACTTCAGTAGTTCTTAGCGACAACCTCCTGTTGGTCAAATAAGGAAACTTCTGCATAAACATTAAAACGACGAATATGGTGTTAACGTTTTTTTAAAGGTCTTTCTTAAAACATTCTGATAATTCAGAGATTAATGTTGAACACTTTGCAAAAGCAAGAACCCGAAAAAGAAAACAACAGCAAAATCATGACTTGGAAATTATACCGGTACATAAATCTTCTGCTTCTGATAAGCGGACTAGTCTTACCTCCATTTTTTTAAATAAAGGACGCCGTAGACGTTACTCAGCTTGGAAAGTTTGAAGATTTTTTAATATCCATTGTGAAGAATAAACAATTTATCTTAACGAAAAGTGAAAACTACATTCTGAGAGAAAGAGAGTCAATATGCAGGCTACAGGGTAGTCTTTCTGTATCACCTCTTGTAAAATGATGACCACAAGTCAAAGCGGGAGATATGCGTTGGTCGTCACGAAAGCAATTGCGGCAGATCATTCGTTCGTGGAATTGGGTGTAAAGTGAACCATTCAAGGAAATGTTGGATTTGGAGAAAACTTATCCAATTAAACTTTAAAATACGAATATTTCCTGATGAAATGAAATATTTCTGGTGTTATTTCAGCCATATTTCTGTAACTCTAAACCACACCCTAGTACTTCTTCTACTTTCCTTAGAAACTACTACGCTATTGGTCATCTATGTTGCTAAAATGTTAACCTGACCATTTAATCTAGTCTCTTCTCTTGGCTCTAATCCAAATGAAATCACCGTTAAAAAGTCCTTTATATCAGGGTCCTTCTGTCTCTCTTGATAAACAGGTATTATTCACCTCTAAAAATTAAATTGATTTGGTTTTGCCACCTATTACTGCTACCAACAACTTCTTTTCTTCTATGCTCTTGATAAAGCCGCCGGGTGAGGTCGTAGGTTATTCTTTCCTTAGCTCCTTAAAGAGCTATAATGACTTTAGAGATAGACCGTGTCAAAAAAGACCAAATTCAGACACAGCCTTTGACAGTTGAATACGTACGGATATCTATTAATAGACAAAGAGATCGATAATCACTTATACATACATGGTAGAATACTATCTCCAACAGTCTGTGGTTTCCTTTGAGTGGTGTCTTCCGAAACGAACACATAATCACTTTGATGGTCTATGATGATGATATATGCAGTGGCGGAGCTACCGTATGATCAGGGGAAC
Source organism: Holothuria scabra (assembly GCA_037179385.1). Lineage (NCBI taxonomy): Eukaryota > Metazoa > Echinodermata > Holothuroidea > Aspidochirotida > Holothuriidae > Holothuria > Holothuria scabra. Next base: position 29,788,504 of record CM074187.1, read on the forward strand.
CGCCAATCTGATATAGACGAATCCGGAGAGTCAAGTGATGGTCTGATGTCAGTAGGCCATAACTGGGGTCTTTCATCTTTTAATCTTTCAATTTTCTCGCTAACCTTTATCATGAAGGATTATGCACTAAGGTATACCTTGATTCCATCAACTTCACTAAATTTGAGGCTTTGAAATTCATGTTGACAATAGATGAGGACGAATAAGGCTAATGCCGATCCGCACTCATGACTGCCTGACATCATTATAAACTAAAGCTCTGATCGGATTCGTCTATATACCCCTTTCACACCAATCCGAAACCAGTACGAGGTCCCTTTAGAAATGAATTTTTTTGCAACAGCATCCGTAGTCTACGTTTTTGTCCGTTTTTTTTTTTATGTTACCACGTTTTAACTTCGTGGTCACTCGCTTTCATTTCGTATGTAATCCGTGGCCTGGCCGAAAACAAAGCGGAACAAACCCCGTCCACATGTCAGTTTCCCGGAATTCACCATTTGTACGACGGCGCCATCTCGTGGCCTTCGATCGAATCCCGTAATGACTTCGACACCATCCCAAGACTACTACGTGGTGTCAGTGATAACCACGGCCTTTGCTCGAGAGTACTACGTATAGTCCGTAACCAGCTCATAGCCAACTCGTGCATATTTCGTAGGCCGCGGAGGTTTATTCTTACATCCGTGAAATCCGATGTTATTTCGACCCAACCTCGAGAACACTTCGAGAGTACTTCGACAAAGCCGTATTGATGACGTTTCCATATCGGCAATAACTTATTTCCGAAGTGCCCACGTTTCAGTTTTTCAACATGTCCAAAAATTTTTTGAGGTGATCCGTGGAACATCCGTGAGAATTGGCCCACGGAGGGAATCGACACGTGGTTAAATCGTGGCAACCCGTGAGATCCGGTTCTCACGGTTCCATTTCGTGGTTACTTCGATTTTTTAACTTTTGCTCTCACGCACATCTCGAAGTGACCACGAAATGGCTTTCCGGATTGGTGTGGGAAAGGTATTACCAAAATTTGCCTGTCGGTGCGGTTTAAGGTTTCTATCATCCCGCTTTTACCAGTCCCGGCAGGCCATTCTCTCCCTTTCCGACCAAAATCCTTACCCCTCCACTGCCACTGAATACATGGTTCTTATGGTTCTTATCAAAAGCAATTATAAAATTGATTTAAGATGTATTTCCCAACATTACTGGTGGGTCTTCTAGAAGGAGTCCCCCCCCCCCTTCATCGATGAAGATTTTATCTCTTAACTTAATAACCGAAAATACGTAAATATTTGAACGCCGGCTAATTTTACTTCAATGGTAGCATATTTAACAATTACTGTGAAGTGGAAACACCCTTCCTCCCCAGGCCGACAGGCAAAAAATACGTGCCTCCACTGCGCCCCCCCCCCCCTTCTCGTGAGAGAAGTTTTGGTCAAGGGACTGGTAGCCGGTTACTTATCTATGACACTTGCTTATAACATTGCATTTTTCGTAATCTCAGACCCATTTGAGCAGTTTGTCATCCAAAAGGGTCACATATTAATTCAAAAGAAGCTTGGTCAAGATTTGAAACATCTGTAGAAGTAAATGAATGCCACCGCTATCCAGATAGACGGTATATAGGATCTTGCCTGTAATAAGGTTATATTGAAGATTTGGTTAAAGGCAGTCAACTACCACCTCAAACAACAATTTTGTAGAAGTCGTAATAAATTCTCAATTGGCACAACCCTTTGATCAACAGCAATTTCAAAAAGGCAGAGTACTGTAGCCCATATTCACAGCATTTATGTGCTGAGAGTGTTAAGGTTATTTATTGGGGTCTTCTGCACTCACCCTGAAGCAATAAACTGAAATTGTGTCTGGATGAGGACGAGTTTTAGAAAGTTGTGGGAGGGGCTTAAGTAAGCAGTTTTGGAGAATAAGAATTGTTTGGGGTGACAGGATTAGGCACTTAATCAAAATTGATCCAAGGTTAACTGTTGAAACATTTTGCAAAAAAAATAAATAAATAAATAAATAAAAAAAAAACATAAAGCGCTAGCGAAATTCAGTGGTGCAGTCACTGAGGCCTCGAGTCCGGTTCGCCTGCATGCACTGTCCCTTGCTCGAGTCCGGTCTTGGTAAAGAATATAGCAACGACTAGGTCTTGAACTCGGTATCATGTGACATAACTTGAGGTCCAAATCATCAAGTGCGGGAAACACCACACTGCGGTTTTCCCAATTTTTCTAACATAAAACTCCGAATTCAATTCATGTTTCTCTTTAAGAAATATTAAAATAAATTTCGCTTTGGACTATTCTTGTAAGCTTATCATTTTTTTTTTTATAAAAATTACCACTCGAGTTCTGGAAATGAAAATATGACATAGGCCTTATTATCAAAGTCATAGGTTAACTGCAGTGCTCTTTACCTAAATTTTCTTTTCTCGAATATGAGATCTTGATTTTCAAATATTTGTCTTTAGAAGACAACATAGATTCTTAAACATTTTAGACACCGTCGAGGAGCCTCAGTCCACAGGCCTAAGATAACATCATGCAGCAACAACGATCCTTAGTCACCGTGCAATTTCAGATTTGCTAACACTTTTTCAAAGTACCAAATTTTCTCACAGGAAACCCAAAATTCAATTTTTTTAAGCAAGCTCTATATTTTCAAACATTCAAGTTGTTTCAGAAATGCAAAATTGTTCGACGCGATTGGTCAATTGTGTCGGGGACAGATACCGTAGCCTAAGTGACATCCATGGTAGCCTTAATAAAATTGAGTTAACGGAATAATCATCTTTTGGAAGTTAAAAAAGAGTCGTTTTTACTAGAAGTTTCTTTAGTCAGATCTACCTACGTCAGTCCAGGCGTTTCTCCTATGAACGTCGGTTAACAGGACCGGTTGTTCATTACATTAAATATATTCTCCCTAATAAAAATGCCATACATAACATGGATATAGGCCTATAAGTTAAATGTACCATGTTTGGTATTGCACTGTATTGTTATCATGGTCTCCAGCCAGTCAGTACCGGTTCTCATATTTAAAAAATTTATACCTTGCCGTTTCAAGCCCACTCTAAGCCTCACCTCCCCACTCCCAATGAAAAAAGTCTAGACTGCGTTGCTTACCGTGCAAGAATTCATAACTATGACGTCAAATCGAAGTCGCCACGACCTGTCTGCGAAAAATCGTAATTAGGGAATAATTGGGGTTTTTGTTTTTTAATTCCCGTTCACTCATTCCACCACGTTATCTGCCAAAAGTCTTTCATCGGTATAAACACTTTTAGTCCGAGACAGAGGCACCAAGCAGGTTAGAATACTTCTTGAAAAGACAGGTTATAATAGTTTCTTAAATAACAGACTCATTCCCTGTATCGAATACCGCAAATCATTCTCTGTACTTTATGCATGACTACAATGAGAAACTTGCCGTCCATATTAATTGTTGATGCATATACAGCGCGGTATGTAATTGACGGCACATGCACGCCGACCGTTCTAGTGTGTGCGTGTTTTTTTTTTTTTTTTAATATGTCGTAAAATTCATGACTGCTCTTTATTGTAAGAGGATAAAAACCTGCTCTGCATGGGAAAATTCAAGGGACCGTCAATGGAATTTTAATTCGAAATGTATTTAAAAAGGTAACTTGTCCGACCTATAGGTTCCTGATGAAATTACGAGTGGTTTCTTCGGCAATCACTTTTCACAGTCGCGCTTAGAACATGGTCGGTTTATGCATGGATTAAAAGAGGAAGTTTAAGAAATATATCACTTTCATATGTGAAAGATTGACTAAATCGGCACAGTGTGGAGAAACTTCCATTCAAATTGAACATGTTTTTCTCGAGATATCAGTAAAACACGTCACTAGACAGCTAGATTTGTTTTCCAAAGTGAACATCAGGGCAGCAGAGGTCATTTCACTTCCTCACATTGACAAGGAAGATTTTTTCCCTTTGTTTTTCAGACCGTTGTGTTGACCTTGAAGTTAATAGGAGTTGGGCCTTCCCGTGGGGAATACAGAGTTTGTTTAATTCTTGTGCCGCTTACACAATCCCATTCTGATAACACGAAATAACGAAGAGACAATTGGCCGTAAGGTTTAAAGAAACAAAAGACTGTCCATTAAGGTGAGGGTATGATGTCACAAGTGCTTGCTTCAGGCTATCTTTTTTTTTTTTTGTTGAAAATGTGCTAACTTTACCTGCTTCATATCTTGGAAACCACGCATCTAATTTCAATGCAAATTTCACCAAACTGCTTAGAATAGGTACCTCTCTAACATATCAAAACTCTCATTGAGTTGATATCGATAAACTAAATCCACACTACCCTGATTATATATTTGGATGGGGAAATACTTACAAAGTGGATTTAAGGTGTTTTGAAACATAACTGTGCTCTCTTAATCTAAAATAGTAAATTGGAGACGGATATTAAGTTTAAATTGAATAGTTCACACTAAAATAGTGAGAATATGCCATATTCGAATGAATATTCCCACTCAGAATTTAGATTGATTGGGGACGGATCTCAAGTTAAAACTGAATAATCACTATGAAGGAACGAGAATGACCCATTTCCGATTGAATATTGCCACTACAAGTTTAGATTAGACCCTGTCGGGTCGGATTACCGTTAAAACAGAGATTACCATGTTTCGTATTACTCTAGCGCGGACAGATCACCTGATCACGGAAGTAGTAACAAAAACAGCGAAAGCGAGGACAGGGGATAACAAGTGCAGGCCCGGATCGAAGGGGGGTTGGGCATTTACGGCCTCAGCCCTCCCTTTTTCGTCACATCAACAATAACACATATGGGAAATTAGCAATGCAACTCCTTCACACGTACCCCCGATTAGTAAATCAGCCCTTCCTTTTTTATGTCTGGATCCGCGCCTGAAGTGGGTAGGCATATAAAAGTGGACTACATTGCATGTAATATGCCAAAAATGGCCGAATGACCCTAACAAAGGCTAAGTTAAGATTGGTCATACATTTCACTCTTAGAGGATAATTTACACTCTAAAATAGAGTACTGCGTCAAAGATGTTAAGTACGGAGCGCGGAGTGGGACAATAAAAGTTTGACAGAGAATAATCAGGGAGGTGGTATGAGAACACCTCCTAACAACACCTCCATGGAATAATAACCTCTTGTCACTGCACCTCGTTTTCTCTTCTGAATTGATTGTTTACCAGAACATAGAAACATTAAAAGGGCCTTTCAGATTAGAAGAAAGGTTAACTTCATGTTAATAACTGCTGAATGAAAATTTCTGAATGTTTGTCGGTTAGTTAGCTAGTTAGTTAGTTAGTTAGTTAGTTAGTTAGTTAGTTAGTTAGTTAGTTAGTTAGTTAGTTAGTTAGTTAGTTAGTTAGTTAGTTAGTTAGTTAGTTAGTTAGTTAGTTAGTTAGTTAGTTAGTTAGTTAGTTAGTTAGTTAGTTAGTTAGTTGGAGTTTTACGGCCAACCTATTGGTTCAAGTCGAGCCAGCCACGGCCCTTTTTTCAGTTTGTCGGGAAAAATCTAAACAGATGCAAGACTATACAGACATCATTTACTACCTGATAACCAAAGGCGACGTTCTACCGTGATCACGGGTCATTTCTTTGAGTTTTAAGTCAATGTACAAACAGGGAGGTGTTATTAGTAACACCTTCCTGGTACAAATGTGATGCAATTTTTTTTTTTTTTTTTGGTAAAGTGAAGGAATAATTCTCTGATTGCTACTTTCAACTGTTAACCATTCAGTAACACTCAGAGTCACGTGATTAAAACAAGCCATCCTGGATGGTAAGTAGGAATGTATTTTTTTCAGTGGAAAATTAAAATTTCTCACATAGTATCAGTCCAAACATTTACCAACAGGAGACAACATTTTAAAAGTTAAAATATCTGATCTAGGACGACTTGAGGACAAGAAAAATGTCATAGAACACTCTTAAAAAGCTGGCTAAAAAAACTTACCAACACTGGTCACGTATGTCAAATACCGGAAATTGGTTAAAGTTTACCCAATAATTGTTGATTAATGGGTTATCCAAGAGGTTTTTTAACCACTTAATTGGGTAACCAGCCTGTGAGGTAACCAAAGTAACAACACATATTTGGGAAAACTTCACCCAATTTCAGGTATTTGACATACGTGACCAGTGTCGGTGAATTTTTTTAACCAACTTTTTAAGAGTGAAGAGTATAAATGTACCATTCTTCCCATAGGACAAAAAATCATCCAATTGTTACCAAACCTCTAAGTAAAACAAAACAAGATGTTTTACACCTAACTCTTCGGGCCTAACACGTGCCCATATTGTCTCTGAGGACTGGTATCCTACCTGAAGGAATTTATTTTGAACACGAAATTGTTCAAGCATAGTCTGAATAGTCTATCACATCAGTCAATTGACTAATACTTTAGCACTATTTGACTAAGTGACTAGTTAGTCTATGACGAATGTTAAGCCTCAATGATTGAGTGATAATGTTTAGCCTATTTAGCTATGACATAAGTCAGATATTCTCAGAATTAGGCATGGATATCTTGATATGATCTAATCCAAACACTGTTTTAACTTGGCCTGTTTGTGTCTATAGTGAATTCAAGAGTCCTGGATATCAACAGGCTCTGCACAACTTTCTGCTGGTATTTCTTGGCTTATAATGTATGTAGTAAAAAAATCATGTATCGCCCCTAGAGATTTTTTTACTCATGCTGTTGTCCTGCGTAGGAGTCAATCCTTTACCACGGTTACTAATGGTATAGATATTTTGTCGGTTTTGTTCCGTTCCAGAAAATCACTTATCAAAACAATTTTAGACTAACTATCAACAGAAAAGTAAAATATTATTTTGACTTACCCTTCTGTTCTTTAATATATAATCCCTGTTTTTTATATTTCCAATTTAAAGATAAGTTCCTTCTGCTTTCTTAGTCCATCTCCTTAGAGATGACTAACTCTATTCGTGTACAACAGTCCGTGTGTCATGGGCGATCGAGAAGGTATTACGTCCATTGACTGCTTGGTCTATCAGCCCACATAGAGACCACACGTTAATAGCCCAAATAGCAATTTAACGTACACCCATCAAATCGATTTATTTGTCCATTTCGAGGTGTTGTGTGCCTTTGCGTCTCATAATGAACCTTTACTCTCTTGGGTCCCCTACGGAGAATTATTGGTGGTTGACCTCGTTATGCGATCCAAAGTGCCAAAGTGCCATTAGGATATCTACATACCGAACAGGTGATGAGGAGAGCCATTTTCGGCCCACTATTTCTTGAGAAGGTCCCAAAGCTGTTTTGGAGTAAGGAATGAAGATAGTTCTCAAGTGATGTCATGTGAGCTTCTTATCTGGAGTATTTTAGCCATTTTGTGAGAGCAACGGCTATATGTGCAGTACCGACAGGCTTGACCTCAGAAATAGTGGTTGCTAACTTTTAATCGTGACGTCACTGAAAACTACGAAAGCTTGTTTTGAGTAGTGCTGGATGCCAGGGAACAGTTTAGTTCAGTTTCGGCAACATTTATTCCGGTCTATTTCATGGTTTGATTGTTAATAGAGGTTTTGCATGTAGTACTACAACATGGTCAGGAAGGGAGTATTATAACGGCAAATAGCCTCTATAGAGATTACGCACGTGACGTCAGCGCGCTTCACCGGATGGAAATGATGAAAGGCGGTGGTCGTGTTACCGAGACGCGCTCACAGCAGCACCTTAGTAACAATTGTTGTGAAATGGACGCCTGGATGGAAAAACAGAGAGATGCGCAACGCAGTGACGTAGGTGCGTAACCCCTATTATACATTACACATGCTTTTTTTTTCGTACACCCACGTCACTGCTTTGAGCATATGTCTAATTTGTCGTCCCTGTCAATTGTAGGCTACAGCAATTGTTACTAAGGTGCTGTCGTAAAAAAGGTTTATTAGGTCATTAGATTCATTACTAATTGGACAAAAGGTTCGGAATTTATAATAGCAAATAGGTTTGCTACCGTATTCATAATAGAAGAAACGGTGCAAGTTCAATTTTCATAATAAGCAAAGGTTCGCTGTTGATAATCGCTAAAAGGGTTCTATGATTATTTTCGTAAAGAAGATTCAATGTTCATTCAACAAGGGTCCGATATTCAAAATGAAAAAAAAGTTCGATATCCGTGATCAAAAAGGTTTTATTCTAAAAAATATTTCATTATATGGACATCCAACCTTTTTGTTACTCTGATTGATGAACCCCTTTTCTTATTTTGAATAATGAACCCTTCCTCCCAGCATAAATACCGAACTTTTTCTTGTTGTAAAAAACGAACCTCTTTTTTCGTTATGAATTACGAACAGTATTTTTATTATGAACCTTTTTTGCTATTATGGATAACGAACCTTACGAATACCGAACCTTACGAATACCGATCCATTTTTCTTGACTATAATATAAATAAAAACCCTTGTGGATAAAACACCTTAGCGTATATGAAAAGTGGCCCTTATGCATAGCGAATTGTCCCCAACTAAACTACTATGATCAGTGGCGTCCAGTAAGCCAAACTAAAACACGCTGTCATGTTGACCACCTCTCTCTATATGGATATCAATGAAAAAGACCGAGAGGTATTTACAAGAAGCTTAAAGAGCTTACCCGCTCACCCCAAACTAAACTTTTTGTAGTAGTCCAGAGACATTCTCAGTTGGCTCAGCTCTTTGATTGACAGTCAGGTCAAAAAAATGCCGAGCACTGTAGCTCATGTTCACGACATGCACTGTACTGAGAGTCTTGACTGCGGTCTTGTTACTCACCCTGAAGCAATAAACTGAGATTGTGTCTGAAATAGGAATGAATTTTATACTATTGTGGGAGGGACTTATGTTAGTAGGTTAGTAGAATTTGTATTGATTGGGGTGAGAAGATCAGGCCTTAAACAATTAGGTACAACGTAATAGGTTACATTAACAGTTGCAATAACAAGCAAGGTGATTTTAACTGAATTATAACAACGAAAGACACAAGATATTGTCATCAGCATGAGTTTCGGTGCTACGGTGGGGCATGAGGGGGAATCCCCAGATTTTGGCTTCCCCCTCCTTTACCACTCAACTAAGGTCAGTTAAGAGTTGGGTTAACCGAGAAAAATCATAATATAACTCTCCAGAGACCAAATTTTTCATCCAGAGAAATGCTTAAACCTACGAGCTTCCGGGGACTTTGCCCCCATGAGCCCACGGCCAGGAACGGGCGCTTTGGGCTCGTTTTCTCGCTGAGCTTGAATATTTTTGCCCCCAACAAAATTATCCCTTGCCCTTAGTTTGCCTCCCCCCAATTTTGAAATTCCTGTGCCCCCATGCTGGTCGTACGTTTGTAGCTTTAGTATTTGGTGTGAAACTCCAAGCAGGAAGCTGGTTGAGCCACCTCCCTGATCTAGGGCATCTAGTCAGGGGCGTTATCAATTGGGTGGCAGGGGTAAGCTTCCCCTTAAGCCAAAAACCGGGAAGGGGCAAAAAATCGGGAAGGGAAGAAGGTCAGGACAGAGAGGAAAGAAGGGCAAACTGGTAAAAAAAAAAAATCGGGAAACCTCTTGTGTCTTGCCCCCAGGACTGGTTACGCCCCTACATCTAGCGTCATAAACATAAATGACTTTGTCATGGGAATTAACCATCTGTCGAAATTTTACCTTCATCTTTTAAACGAATCATGAATATATAGACGAATCTGATCAAAGATTATGCTTAGTGACTGCTTTGGGCAGCCATTGTTGGGATCTATCAGCCTTAAATCGTCTTAATTTAATGTCTACATGAAATTGAAACCCTCATATTCAGTGAAATCGAAAGAATCAATATACAATTTGGTTCACCATTCATCCATGGTACATGTCAGCGAGGAATTTAAAAGATTAAAAGATGATAGGCCCAGTTATGGCCGACTGAAATCAGGCCATTACTTCCTGTCCGGATTCGTCTATATGCCTGTTCTTTGGGTGGCTGAGAGTAGAAACCAGATACCTGGTACGATCTTACAAGAACGAGAAATGAATTACATTGCGATACATTGCAAATTTAATTTAAAATCATCAGTTGTACAGCTCAGAGGCCGACAATTTTTGCTTAATACTGTAAATGTGTTGGCGGCCCTGACGAACATTTAGTTTGAAGTGAACATTGCATCCTTTGGAAAAAATAGAAGACGTATGAGCAAGATATAGTTAATAACATTGTGTTATTGAAACTCTGCATGTGGCAGCTTAATTAGCGCGCCTTGTTGGTTAAACGGTGGTGAAAAAAATAATAAAATATATGAACAAGGTTTAGCCAATTGCAAATTCTATCTTAATTATGTTTTAGGTTATTGAATTTATGCATGTGGCACGTGGCGATGAAGGTCTTGGTCTCATGGGACAATACGGTTTTCCGATTTTTTTTTTTTTTTTTTTTTTGTGAAACCTTAAAACACATTTATTTGGCCTTTGTTTCACAATTCTTTTAGGGAAGGAAAAATTGTGGGCATATTTTTAAATGAATGTTTATATGTAACCGACGTCAATGCGTCATTTTCTTCTTTTTTCTCGTTGGACATTTTACACGTCAAACGTGAATAGTGTTACCAGGGAGCTTTAATTATTTATACAGTATAACACAAGAGAGCTGTTATAGAAGAACTTTTTGGTGTTACAATGGCATGTGAATATTTGACGATTTATCTTAAAATAAACGTTTTCATTAAGCATAATGCAGCAAGGCCATCGATTGCAAAAGCACTAACGTCATATGTACCATCTTTATGGCAAGTAACTAAAAGAAGAACTATAACTTCTGACCACGTGAGCTGGTTACACGTTTTAGGCCTATGCATATTACTTTCCAAAAGTAAAAAAACAGTAGACCGATTGAGAAATACAATTTGGTAGTAAAGGCCTACCGACAGAAAAAATCCGCAAAAGTTCAGAACAGTCAAAAACGATAAGAGTGACCAACGAAATATCACAACATGAATCTTAACTTCTGCAAGAGTAGTATCTTCAATAAAAGTCTTTCTTATTCACCTTTTATGTAAAATGAAGCTTGTTTTTATTTCAAAATTGTTAGATGAAAATGAAAATACTAATATTGTAAGTGAGGTCTCCGTTACGGTTCTCTTTCCTAACCTTTCCAGCATGAAGTGTGCGCCGACTTTGCCTAACTTTTCTATTGAACAGCGCGCCCTTGATAGAGAAGAAAAGTCACCAAAGAATTCACCCTGGCATAATTATTGGATATTGTTTTGCTATCTAATTAGAGAATGACCGATGATCTTCATTAACTTGTGGCATTTACTTATATGTAACATCAAATTAGTGGTAAGAAAGTATTGTCTGTAGGAACTGCTCCTAGACTGGAAAGAAGGGGGCGGTTCAGCCATTTTTTCACATGAAGTCCTTCAACCTTGCAGACAAATACAAAAGAAAGAAATGTCAATAAGGGAATATTTAGTCTTCGCGCGAAAGGTCTCGAGTTAAGCCTATTGGAATTCTACAGGAACATAAACTGACTCATTTTTAGGATAGTGCCCACTTTTTATATTCTGTGAATTAAAAGTTTCCTATAAGAGTTGAAGGAAGAACTAAAACCTCATGCTCTTTTTCTTGTTGCATACGCATTTTTGCGTGAGAATAAATGAAATCAACAGAATTTTATTTATGAACATTGCGGTAACCTTGGTTACAGGTAAAAATTGGGATGACCGCGTTTCCCTTTTAAAGGGCAAGAGTGGTCGCTCCAAACTTACTTTGAGGCAACAGCTGAATCTGGCAGTTTTCTTCATATTTCTGCTTAAGTAACGCATAGTATTTTAGATCTTCAATATTGCATATTCAGCTTAATGTAAACCAACTTGCAGTTACTCCTATTAAATTTCACATTTGAGAAGAAAAAATATTGTCACATGACGCTCAAGAGCCAATCATGAAACAGTTCAATATAAAACACTGCTTCAAGTGGGTACGACTGTTCATGACCTTTAAAGGGCCAATCCTCTCACCCCAAAAAGTAGCAATTCTCCCAATCTTCTTACTTAAGCTCCTCCCACAATTGTCTGGAATTCATCCTCTTTCAAACACAATCTCAGTTTACTGCTTCAGGGTGAGTATGAAAAGCTCGATGTGCATAATCAAAACACTCTCAGTGCAGTTCATTTTGTAAAATATAAGCTTGGTACTCTTTTTTTTTTTGAATGAGTTGTCAATCAAAGAGCTGATCCAATTGAGAAATTTTTTACACCCCTATAAGAATTGTAGTTTGGGGTGAGAGGATCGGCCCTTAAGTTCGAAGAGAAGGGGTAATCTTTCCCCTACCTCCCCGAGAAAAGACGGAATTGTCATTAAAAGCCCAATTTTCTCATCCCAAACGGCATCAATTCTCCTAACCTTCTTAATTAAGCCCCTCCCACAATTGTCTGAAATCCACCCTCATCCAGACACAATCTCATTTTATTGCTTCAGGGTGAGTATAGAAAGCTCAATGTGTATGATCAAAACACTATCAGAACAGTTCGTGCTGTGTAATATAAGTTTTGGTACTCTGAATTGTTTGAATTGGCAGTCAATCAAAAAGCAGAGCCAATTAAGAGTTTCTGTTACCCTTTACTAGAAGTGTAGTTTGGGGTGAGAGGATCGTCCCTTTAAGGCCTGTATACCCCAGCAACATTCCCAAAACATTTCCAAAACACCCACTGGCAACAAATCCAAAACATGCTTGTTTTCGGTTTGTTGCACAGTGTAGACAGGGGTATAAAGCATGTTTTGAAAATGTTTTAGAAAAGTCGCAAAGCAAATGTCCTGGCAATTCTTTTCAAAACATTCTCAAAACATTTTCATAATGTTTTCAAATAGTTTTTACTCTGTGTACTCTGTGCAACAAATCGAAAACAAGCATGTTTTAGGTAGTGTTGCAGGTAAAGTATTTTGAGAATGTTTTACAAATGTTGCTCGCCGGTTAGTTCCTTGAAACTATTTGACTTTCTTATATACCTTGTCTGGCTAACGGCCTGCTCCTTATATAACGAAACGGTAGGTTCGGGCAATAAAATGGGATTTCATCTCACTCACCACTAGAGCCGAATGAAGTGGAATTGAACTAGTACTGGTATATATTCGAATTAATTTAATACTGACATAAAATATATGGTGCATTTTCCCAACACGGCTTGCCATATTAGTTTTAAGACGTTTATTCCCAGCCAGCATGCTCAGCTGGGCCCCAACTGGGTCTCAGCTGGGCTACTTGCTGGGCCCCAGCTGGGACCCTTTCGTGTTTGTCATGTGTTCCCACGTGGGGCCAAACTGGGCTAGACTTTCCCAGCTGATGCCCAGATTAAGCCCAGCTGGGCCCCGCTTCAATAACTGAAACCTTTTGGGGCTTCAGCTGGAAAAGGCTAGCCCAGTTGGGCCCCACGTTGGAACACCTAACAAACACGAATAGGTCCCAGCAAGTAGCCCAGTTGAAACCCAATTGGTGCTCACCTGGGCATATTGGCTGGGTTATTAGACTGTTTATCAGGCAGACAATCAAGTTAGACACTGTGCATGATTCAAGTCTTGGTCAAGAGGTTAGAACATCAGACCTCAGTCGGGAGTTCGAGTACCGGCCGGGTCATACCGAAGACTTTTAAAACGGAACCTACTGCCATTGTGCTTGGTGCTCAGCATAAGCAATGGCGTAGGGAAAACAAGCCAGTGATCCAAATCTGGAAAAAAGGCCGTGACCGGCTCGACTTGAACCAATTGGTTAAAGACTCCATCTAACCTACCTTTATTCTTGGTTAGGCAATAAAAGTGCGCTTTCTTCGCAGGCAAATTGAACAATAAATAAAATTGAATGCGTATAAAGAAAGAGTTCTCAGTTGGAGGCCTCCCGGGGCTCATTAGTATTACAGCATGATGAAGCTAAATCGATGAAATGAGCAAAGGTGACCGCATGGTGTCAAACAAAAGTCACATATATTGATTTAAGTAATCCTTATGGTCCTGGTAAATCCAGGTTAATTCACATAATTGATAGTTAACTTTCTGTCACTAGTTTTGGCCAACCTTCCTGGTCTCATGGACTAACTTGACAATGTTTGATCTGATCTATAGGTGTTGTTTACAGCAACCAGCGCTGCTGACTCTAAAGGGAAAAAGAAGTCACTCAACTTTATATAGGCTAGTAGACTATCTTGTTTTATGACGGAACGATTCTGAGGATCATGTGGTGATATTTTTCTCCTCGATTGTGAAATTTACTAAGAGTCACTGCTTAGATTACCTTAAATATGAAATATGCAATTCTTGAAATATCAAGGAAGATATTTATTATAAGATAAAGGAAAATATTGTTAAATTTGGTTGTTGTTTCAAAACAAGTCTTAGCAACTGGTCTTGCCTTGAAACTGTGAGCATACTGAGATGATTCTTGAAATAAATGAAATTTGTTCAAACCTTTATTATATACATTTTCCTTCACAAAATAAAAGTCAGATTTTGAAAATCGTCCAATCAGCTTCGGATAAATATTTCTTGAATGGTTAATTACCAAATTACCAAAAATCGCGCCAAACACTTTTTCAAATTATATAGACTGCGAAACAATAACAAGCCAGTGTACAACCACTTTCAAAATGTGAAATTTGATTAATTATGCTTATAGTAAATATAGGCATGTGATAAAATACCTTGGTTAGGTTAAAACATTGTGATCACAGACTAACCACCCATTTCCTGGTTAAATTAACAGAGGAAGACTGGTTAAAATTAGCATGAAGATGTTAATATTTGACCGCAAATTACAATAATCCATCATTTTCACCAATGTAATGTTAATTTTGGTCCGTATTTCCTGTTTATTTTAACCAAAGAAAGGTTGCTTCATCTGTGAGCACGATATTGATTAAATCTAACCAATGAGTTTTTAGAGTGTAACCCTCCAACACCCATGTTGAGTCTTCTGTAACAACTCATAATGCCCCTTTAAACCCTTTAGAAGCAAAGTACGTTAACGGTAACAAAATCGAATGTACTGAGTGATAGTATATATTTTCTCGCATAATATTAACCCTTTAAAATATACAAAAGAGGAATACCAAGTATTAAAGGGGAAATGAATCAATCTTTTAAGTAGGCATATCTGTAATCTTGTAATTGGCACGGTGGTACATCAACAGTATTTGGTACAGGCACTTGTAATCCAGTTGTTGTTGAATATCAACAGCAGTCGATATAGAAATGAGGGGTAAGTTGAAGGCTTTATCCTTGATTATATAAAAATGAACTGTGCATTAGTACAGAGTATTACACTATCGGGGTCAATGCAAGCGTTACGAGGGCGCACCCCGAACGCACCCAGCGATGGAATTTTCCACCAAAGTGCATATCATATTCTATTGCACAGATGTAGATATAGCCTATAAAGTTTGTTGGCTGATTTTCGGGACCATTCACACAATCGACCCCTCCCAAAAATCATGGCCAGTGAGTCACAGCTGGAAAAAGTGCCGCGTGGTTGGAAACTGGCTCCTAAAGCTACATATAATTTCGCTCCGGATTTTTGTGAGCTTTAATTAATATCTCCTCCATCTTTGGTCGAAAAGAAACAAGAATTTGCCAGCCTGTGTAGATGTATGAGTTGAATTGCAGGACTACAAAATTTTATACCAGTTATACCAATTATTTCGTGACGTCGCTTCCGCAGACAGCTTTTATGGGATACGGGTAGTCAGATAAAAGCTGTTTGCAAATGCGAGTTTGTCACAAAATAAATAGTATATATTTCATTTCCGTGGTCCCCTCATACCGATCATATATTTACACATGATGGCAATATGTTGGTTCTTTCCGACAATGGATGGATGAGATTTTAACTAAAATCTCACAAAAATCGGACAGTAATCCGATCCGATATGGCTGAAGTGGGACCTGGGCTTTACTGTACCTCAACCCGTGATCACTACACTGAAAAAAATTCGTTTGATACAATTTTTCTCATCGTGCAGCTTTTGAACACTGAACCACAAGAGAATCCCGGGTCTTAATTCGGACCTACCGAGCCCTTCGATGTGAACCCACCCATTTTGGTGCTTCGCGCTTCGCATCATCTGCTAAGAGTGCACAGTTTCAAATTCAAGCGTTCGTGACCCTCACCATCAAACAAAAATATGCCTCATTAGAAATAGAAATATAGGCCTGGCTTACAGAAAAGCAGACAGCTCAGTATATGTTGCGTCACTAATTGGATTGCCCGTTTATATTTCAAGTCGATCCAAGGAGTTGCTAGCGACTCCCTGGTCGATCTATATACAGACACCGGTAGACCTACTGTTGTGGGTCTGTTGTGGCTTTAAACTAACACGTACTACAGATCGATTCATGAGGAAGCTATGAATACATTCTTGCACAAAAGGAAGATAGTGATAATGTTCTAGTCCTGTCGATAACGCAATCGACCGTACACCCATCACATTACTTTAACTTAGCCAGTGTAACCCCATTCGGAGAGTGTTCTCTAGTATCTGTACGCTCAGTGCACGAACGCAACATAAAAGACAGGAATACCCTTTGGTTCGCTATGTATCAAATTCCTAAAAGCTGTTGCTGGCCAGTGATGGTTATTAGTTGTGAAAGAGGGAGACGTTGCGGTTACAATTGAGTCGGTTTGACAAATTGATTCCACGACCTTGTCACCTCCTGTTCTGCATCTAATTTAAAAGGTTTGGTGGAATGATAAAGATAGAGTTGAATACTTGATGTTAAAAGTATTAAAAAATACGTACGTTCATGCAATTTCCACCGCAATCCATCAAAATTTGACAAATATATAGGGCAATTTCTGATTTGCACTGTTAGCCTCATGGCTAATATAATCTTTTGTTTCTACAATCTTAGTGAGGATTCTATTTTAGAAGTTTAAAGTGTCCCCTTGAAAATCATTATAATAACAAACCGTAAGTTAGCGGATGAGTAATAAAGAGATAATTAACATAGGGTTCACAAACACATGAACAGTGTGCAATTTTCCGCATCATTATTTTAGCAAAAGCAACAGTCGAGCAAACGTAGCACATGGTTAATTGCTGAGAGAAGGTTAGGAAAACCATCGTGATTTTCACCAATTGTTCTTTAAACCGTTAAACCCAATAAATTTGGCGAATTTTGCCCAAAAAATGTAACGTGTGCTATGTTTCTCCAACACTGAGTAGTTTTTGCTCAACTGTTCTCAGAGTGAAGTTGCTCCAGAAAATAAATTTGGCGAATGTGTCAAAAAATGTAACGTGTGCTATGTTTCTCCAACACTGAGTAGTTTTTGCTCAACTGTTCTCAGAGTGAAGTTGCACCAGAAACGTTTAAAATTTGGAAAGGTTTATCTGGAGAACCGTAAAAGGTACTGGAAAATTCTAACAGGTTTTCCTTGGAAAATTTTACTACTCAACTGCCAAGTAAAGTCAGGACTTTTTAAGCTTTTGCTGACATGTTACACTACCTTCAAATGAAGTGAATATTCCTCTTGAAAGCAAAGATGGAGTAGACGGGGGAAGTTGGGTTGAAGATGGTGTAAGCTAGTGGAAATAGGTCAGGGGGCGTGTCCAAGGGGCGGGGGCGCTCCAAGGGGCGGGGGGGGGGGCATCTAGCCTCAGCTCCACACTTTTTCGCTACACCAGCAATAAAACCTACGCCAATTACAATAGTTTTTATTTGGGCGAATGTTGAGGGGGCTTTTGCGGTTTCACATTTTCTTTACTCCCAATATATGATTTAGTTTGGGAAAGTTCAATATCGCCCGCATTTGCTACCATTTCGGGCAAATTAAAACTATAAAGTTAGGCTGAGGAATAACTGTTCCATAAGCTGACCGAATGAGTTGCAATTTTTGTAATCTTTTTGATTTTTCATGAAAATGTTATAATGCGTTGTATTGTTCAGACAAATTTTTGAAAGGATTGGGACACTAAAAGGAGTTTGTTTTCAGTGTATTAAGAACATGCTAGATTTTTTTAAGACTCAAAAATGGCTGCTGGATTTTTTCAAGGCCATTTCCCGAAATTCAAGTCCTGCGAAAACTAGCTAAGTACCTTTCGTTTCGAAAAGTGGGTGACAATAACTACTGATTCACTAGAGTACAACATCAGTTCTATACATACGGTATTATCGGAATGTTATGTTACATTAAAAAACGATGGATATTGCTAAAAGCAACTTTTAAGAACTTTTCTCTGCTTTAATCTGACGGACATTCATGCGAAATTTCACTTGGAACTTCCACCGATTTTAAGAAAAGGGTTATAACTTTTCACTTTTCAGCATAGGATTACGAGGCGGGGTGCGGGGGGGGGGGGGAAGCACTCGCCCTCCCAATTTGGGCAAAAGAGTTTGTACATTGGCTGATTGGGGCAAAACATGACAAAGGGTGCCATTATTCGGGCAAAATTTGCTCTTACGGTCCCCCCAAAAATTATCCCCGTACGCCTATGAAGTTCCGTTTCTTCGTTTCTTCTTTCTTCACTTTTCCCCCTTTTCAACCCGGTGGATTGAGCCAATATTCCCATTGGAACCAGTATACATTAAGTGTGTAATGTTTTGGCTGTGAACTACGGTACGTTCTGGTATGTTTGCTCAACTCCAAGTTGGTTCAATATTGAGCAGGGGTGTACAAGCGTTTGGAACACCCCGACAAATTATGGTGCGTTGGTCATCTACGACTGCAATAGAACAGAGATGTGTAGCCTATATGAGGGTAGTTCCCCCTCTCATCATCTCTACGCCTACCACCCTTCCCCGTTAGATTGTTCCCCACCCACGTAGACTCACGTGTTCTGCAATCATAGTATTGTAGTATGCGCCGATTGATTGTTGACAAAATTGTCAACTAAGGTCTAGATTGCGTTTTCACTTTCTACTGTGGTCAGTTTCAAATACCACGTGCTAGGCTTCAGAGGTCCGAAACGGGGGTCCCGGGTGGGGGCACTTGGCACGTTGGCTACAGTTTCACGTCACTGGTGTAGCAGGCCATGATCGGAAACAATCATAGCGAGGAACTTATCTTAAAATTTTCAAGAAGTTTTGAAAAAGGAAAATTGGTTTTTGGCTTCAATTTGTGATACGAAACGTAAAACTCGAATCACCATGTAGCCAGTGATGTTCGAAACGGAAAACAAAGATTGTTCAGTGTACTTACTGCGCATGACGTCAGCACGTTTCACTGGAAATGATTAAAGACAGTCGTTATGTAACCGGAGCGCGCACAACAACGTCTTTGTAAAAATTGTTGTAAAATGGACACATGGATGGAAAAACAGAGAAACGCGCAACACTGTAACGTAGGCGCATAAGCCCTGCTTGCCACATTAAAACTCGCTGACTTCACGTGCATGATCTCTTATAGAGACCGTGGCATCGATTCAACGGTTTCAAGACCTAATGACTGCACTTGATATATAAAAATCTGTCTGTTACCTTAAATTTCCAAAAATAGTCTCGAAACTGTTGAAAATTTCAATGTTCCCGAATTTCGAGACAAGAAGAAACATTAAAACAAAGTTGAAACTAATTCTGGTCATGATAAAAGATACCGCTGCACTGTAACCAGGCCATTTTATTGATTTTTTTTATATATTTAGTTTTTGTGGCTCTCTTCACTAGTGCTGTCTTTTTTTTTCTAAACGTCCCTTCGACTCTCTGGCGAAGAGTCAAGGGGCGAAAACCAAACATTTACTCCCGGGGGAGTTCTGCTCCCTTAAGGAGCTAAACGTCCCAAATGGACAGGTACGCCTTCTAAAGGGCAAACTATTGCTGTCGCCACATATTGTTCTGTGGTTCACTAATCATGTACTATAAATAGTTCTTTCTTGGGAAGCATATTATATGCAAATTAGCCCAACTCTGTCGCTATATATAATTTTCCGTAATGAGAAGGATGTGAAGAGAAAATCCGCATTTTCCTAAATGTATTTTATTGTTTTATGGCATCAAATGTGTCAGAAGGTATTACGCCGCTTCATATACTAAGCTTATAATTGCAAATTAAAAAATACACGCATAAATCAAACGATTTGTCACGTGTAAATCTCATTCTTGAACACGAGGCAATTATAATCATTGCCTTTATACCTGATCATACACTTTTTGGAGATATAATTTGAACACCTATCTGCATGATCGATCCCTCATGCAATCAATCCAGTATACTTAATGCTTTCCAAAGCTTTCTTCCATCATGCACTCCAAAAACGTGTTTTGCAATTAAACACTTTGAAAGAGCGTATATCATTTTAGTTAAGATAGCCTATCACATACCGGTATACTACCGTATCTAAGCAGAACCTCATCATTGGCTTGCGTGCATGTATGACGTACGGGAATTTGTTGGCTGAAAATACCTCACAGATCAGCGGAAATGGCATTTTCAAACCCGTTTGAAATGACTTTTGTTTACTACACCCCCACCCCTACAAACATATATCGCTTAAGTATGCCAGTAAATTTACTTGGTGCCATATTGTGTACACCTGTACACCCTTCCGTCTGCAAGTGAAGTATGAACATAAAAACGTTTTTGAATATGAATATTCCCACTTTTTTGCCTATAGTGATGAACAATTCTATGATTTCAGCTTGAAGACTATAGCCTTATATTTTTATTTACTGATCGAATGTTTTGCAAATTCTAGTACCTTTTTTATTTCTCATGATAATTTAACGGTGACTGAATGCCTTTTTATTTTCCTGACATTTTTAAGAGCATTTGGGAACGCCAAGGAGCTTTCTGTGCAATGGAAAACATGCAACTTTTCGACTCCACTGGTAGTCCGAAATTTTCCACACCATACCAGAAGTTCAGTTTTGTGTAAAATTAGGGAGGGGTACAATGTGCTCTTCCTTTGAAATGCCTCTGACAAAAATCATCGTATTTCACACTGTGCATTCTTCATAAAATAATAAATTGAAGTTTTCACTGTGTTGGAGTGAAGCTCTGATTGGTGCGGAAGCGTAGAAGGGCCACTCAAAAGAAAAAAGAACTGTCTCGGCAAAGTGACAATTTTCGTAAAATTAACATTTTGAGGACTAAAATTATGTCTTCAAAATGACAAAAATCCGTAATTTGGCGTTTTTTTAACTTTTCAAAACGTTAAAATTCCGAAAGTTGTCATTTTGCCGACTTAAAAATCTCTACGAAATGACAACATTCAGAAAGTTGTCACTTTGTTGAGTTACAACATCTCGTCAAAATAGCAAAATTCAGGGAAATTGCCATTTTGCCGAAATAGATCATCTCGTCTAAACGCCAAAATTAAGAATAATGTCCTTTTGGCGAGTTTGAACATCTCGTCAAAATGGCAAAATTCAGAAAAATGACATTTTAACGAGTTTAAACATTTCGTCAAAATCGTAAAATTCAGAAAAATGTCATATTAGCGAATTACAACTTCTCGTCAAAATGCCAAAATTCGAAAAATTGTCATCTTGCAGAGTTAGATCATCTCGTCAAAACGGCAATATTCAGGGAAATATCATTTTGCCGGGTTAGAACTTTTCGTCAAAATGGCAAAATTCAGAAAATTGCCATCTTGCCGAATTAAATCATCATGTTTAAACGGCGAAATTCTATGGAAGCATTAAGGTGCCATCAAGTTAAGAACTTAGTCACAAAATAATGAAGTGTTTACTTATTTTCCTAGCATTTTGCAGAAAATGATGAAATGCAAACTTACAATATATCAACGATTCAAAATTTCACAGAAAATTGATGAATCACGCATTCAACGAATGTTACCTGTTCCTCGTTTTGCAGAAAAATAATGAATTACTCATGTATACCAATTTTTTTGTATCATAGTTATGTTCTTTCCCCAATTTGGTGAGTTTATAGTACAATCATGAGTGAAGGCGCTTTACGAACAAGAAGAAGAAATATGTAAACCGTGGAATCATTAGGTAATAAAATTATGCTAAAAAGTATTCAAAATTTTGGACAGTTCATTTTTCAATGCAATATGTACATTCGGTCTCGGTCTTGGACTTTGTCGGTCTCGAATTCTGCCCAGGGGCCCGTTCCACAAAGAGTTACGCACGATGTTAAGTATGATTTACTGTTGGCTTAAGTATGGTGAATCAAACTTAAGATTGTGCGTAACTCTTTGTGGAACGGCCCCCTGGTCTCGGTCTCGACACGTTTTGGGCTCGGTCTTGGATATGCTGGTCTCGACTTAAACACTGGTTCAGACACCCTGCTTCTATAAGGGTAATTAAATCCCAGTTGTTGCTTTTGTCTTAAACCAAGCCCGGACTTGTATAGCATTCAGGTAGAAATTATGACAAACTTAGCTGTTGTGTCCATTTTTAAGGGCGTTTAGACTTTGCTGATATTAACGTCCCAATAACAACGAAAAAAAAGCTATTAAATGGGTCCTTTTGAGAACGTAGCAGTGAATAGAAAGGAAGTGATTTAACTGTAGGGTCTTATATGTTGCTACACCTTGTACACACATCACACTAGAAGCATAGCAAGAGGGGAAGGGGCAAAGTGCCCCCGGAAAAAGTAAAAGGTAAAATTGTTCAGACAGTAAAATGAAAGAAAGAGATTGCCCCCACCCCAAATTCGAATTTCAGGGGCTCTCTGAAGTCTGAAAGTTTTATCCCCGCTTCCTGCCTAAAGAGGTCAGATTGCCCCAAACAGATAAACAGAAATGTTTCGTTATGAAAACATGTGTATTAGTTTTAATGACGGCGCGCTTTATTCTACCCCTTTAAAGGCATGTTCTTGTGGATTTTTTCCTCTGTCTTGTAAGGAAAACAAAAATATTCCACACCATGCCCTCAAACCCTACCATAATACTATTTCCCTAACTCAAGATATCTCACTTTAAAGATTTGTTATTTTTGCTGAAAAACCTCTGCTTTTCAACAAAGCCACAAAAAGTTATGTAATGTGGGCACATTGCTTCAAATTCCTTTTGTTTTTCTTTATAATTGAACATCCTGTTTGTCCTTGAAATTTGATACTGTTGGAATATTTGAATATCTTTTCCTGTAGATCTAGCATTACCCTTCACCATAAATTGAGTACAACCAACAATATTGCATAACATTGCCTGCAGCGGCATCATAATTATAAATAAATTGAATGAAAATTAATGTGCCACGATGACATCACAGGTTTCCCATGATGCATCAAATCCCAAGAAAAATTGGCAATACTTTAAAAAAAATTGTATTTTCCAAACGGTATAAGCTATGGAGATGCCATTTTTACCTTCTGAAAGAGAAAATTTTTCTCCTTATTTTGAATTTAACGAATTTTGTCTCCAGAATATGCCTTTAAAATGTGGAAATAGGAATTAAAAGAAGATTCGTAATTCGTCATTTTTCTGCCAATTGACAATATGCTTAATTTATTACTTGCAATATGTGAGCAATTCAGTGCAAAAATGTTGAACTGTTGAAATATTGTACGTTTGCACTTTATCATTTATATGCAAAATGTTAAGATAATAAGACTCATTTCATTATTTTGTTGCAAAATGTTAAGATAATGCGATGACTAAGTTCGTAATTTGATGGCACCTTAACGTTTCCATACAAGTGAGCCCTGAAGGTTCTAACTAGGCGAAATGGCAATCTTCCAAATTTTGCCGTTTTGACTAGATGTATTTTCTGGGCAAAATGTCATATTTTCCGAATTTTGCCATTTCGACGAGATTTTCTAACTCGGTAAATTGACAAAATTCCAAATTTTGCCATGTTGACGAGATGTAGTAACTCGGCAAAATGACAATTTTCGGAATTTTGCCATTTTGACAATATGTTTTGACTCGGCAAAATGACAGTTTTCTGAATTTTGCCATTCTGACGAGATGTTCTATTTCGGCAAAAGGACAATTTCGGAATTTCGCCATTTTGACAACATGTTCTTACTCGGCAAAATAAAAATTTGGGGAACTTTGTCATTTTGACGAGATGTTGTTTGATTGGCAAAATATAAATTTTCCGAATTTTGCCATTTTGACGAGATGTTTTATCTTGTCAATATGACAATTTTCCGAATTTTGCCTTTTTAAGGAGTCCATTAAGTCTTCAAAATGTCAATTTTACGAAAATTGTCACTTTGCCGAGGCAGTTCTTTTTTCTTTTGAGTGGCCCTTCTACGCTTCCGTAGATTGTGGTCATACGGAGGTGAAAGTCCTGGCCACGGACTTCCTATACATTGTATATTGGCGCCATCGTACGTGTGAGAAAAGGTGTGCCAAGATGGCTGTCTGCTATGGCTTTGCGTAAAAGTGTGGACTTACGGAAGTCAGTTACCAGATTTTGAAAGAAAGTTGAAATATTTTTTGATATATAGCAAGGTAAGGTCAAAATCACTTTAAGTATTGCAGGAACATGATTTTCTTTCCCATTCAAGTTTAACTGTTTAACCTTTGTTTAAAATATAACAGATTTGTCGTCAATTCAGACGATTTATAGCTTCACGGCGGCCGTCTTTGTGCGTCTTTTTGTCCCAGTCGGTGGCAACAATCTACCGTAGGACGAAAAAGTCATCATGGTGATGCGTGAAAGAAATTCCTGGATACGTGATGGGTCCGGTACTAGTCCTAAATTGAACATTGTGAAAAAAATTCAGCGGGGTTGGATAAGAGGGGATCGAGTGGGAAAAGGTAAGATTTTTCTAAATTAACCGTTAGGCAAGACACTTTTGAGAACCGATTGAGTACATTAACAACTTCGTTGATCGAGCTTTCGGAGCCATCAGTTATAATAACGGTATCATCTGCGTAATTAGAAATTTTTTAGGTTCGATTATTGACGGTAATACCTTTAATATTAATGTTGGTCTTAATTAAACAGTTAAATATCTCACTGCATATGATAAATAAGTACGGACTCTATGGGCACCCTTGGCGAACCCCTCTAGATACTCTGAAATATTCAGTAAAGAAACCATTGTAAACAACACAAGATGAAAAATTATTATAAAGCGTTCTTATCCAGTTCTTAAATTCGTTACCAAAATTAAACATGGAAAGCGTGTTATATAAGAACTCTAGATCTAAAGTGTCAAACGCCTTTTCATAATCCAAAAACAGAAGAGCCCCGGGAACAGACTGACTATCACAATAGTTAATAAGATCTAAAATACACCTAATGTTTTCACCGATAAAACGATTCTTCAGAAAACCCGTCTGTTCGGGGCTGATTAGGTCAGGGAGGACTTGCTTCAAACGGCTTGCAAGACTTTTTGCGACAATTTTGTAGTCTACGTTTAAAAGAGCAATGGGGCGCCAGTTTTTTAAAAAGCGATGGTCCTTTGAAGGCTTTGGGATTAATGTTATACAGGCTCTTCCCTGTTCGTCAGTAATATGACCGTTTTGAATGGCTTTATTGAAGGAATTAAGAACTAACATTCCTATTTCATTCCAAATTTTTTTTTTATAGAATTCACAAGGCCGTCTGAACCTGGTGATTTGTTATCAGACATTGCGAGTAAGGATCTGCTTAGTTCATCTAAAGGTCTCACTACTCCATTAGAGTAGTATTCTAGAGCACCAAGTGCACACCCTCAAAGAAGTAGTCCTTTTAGCTCTGGTTTTGACCAAATTTTGTCAAGATAACCTGCCAGCTGGGTGATGAAAGTCCATGAATATGAAAGAGTACTTGCCAGAGTGTGGATGTTGAAAATTTGGGTAAGATTGATGGTGATTTTGACTGTTTAAAAAATTGCTGTCAAATGGCGGAGATTTTCCGTTTTTGTGAAGAGGCTAGGGGTGGGTGTACCCCACAAAAACTTTAAGTCCTTCTAGCTCAAAATCTAAACGGTCATGGTATGGAAATTTTGTAGTGCCATGATGGACAAACTTGTCAGCTATCAAGTGATGGGTGTCTTGAAATAGCTGTGAACTTTGACAAGGCTGCAGCGGCCTCGAAAAGGAGCTAATTTAGTGTGTAAGTCAATGGGGAAATTATTGGGGGTGTGAGACCTAAAGTAAGCTTACCCTCACAAACAAGCTGCTGCTCCGCGGAAAGTTTACTGTGCGGCACACTATAGTTACTACAAAAATCAATAGAGCTAATTCCATTTTGTTTGGTGTAAAGCTCACTGTAGAAGCGTTTAACTTCCCCCATTATATCACTGTGGGCGGAAATAGAGATTCTCGAACCAGGGAGTTGTCAGGGCTCCTGCTCGAACTTAAAATAAGTTCACTGATGGAGTTCATAGATCTATTCCTTTTTTCCAAATTAAGAAAATATTTGGTATTCTTTTTGCCATCTTCAGACCATCGAGCCCTGGAACGTACCACTGTTCCTTTCAATTTGTAATCATAGAGTTCTACACCCCCGCCCCCCTTAACCGACTCAAATTACCTGTTAGCTTGTTAGGTTTTATTTCAATTGGGGCAAAGGTTTTATATCAACTTTAGTACGCTCATACAGGCCATTCCCGCCCTGTCACCGAATTTACTGTTTTCCACACTGTAATAACTCTAGATTTTCAAAACGAAGACCAGATTTTTACACCCTTAGAAATCATGCAAATTCGCTGAAACTTATCGTGCATTTGTAGACTTTCTCTGCAATTATTCGAAGCGAATTACCGTCAAAATTTAACTAATAACTAAACAAGTATCGCTAGAAAAGTAAAGATCAAATGTACATTTGCGGGTCGTGATATTCAAAACGAAGACGTGTCACAACCGGACCTTTGCTGGGGACAGATCAAACTAAAACATATGAAAACTTATGGGAAGGGGAGCGGAAAGTGGATGAAGGTCCAGATAGTTTGGCGGTGTTCATGCCCCTTCTCCCCATCCCGAACGGACTCCAATGACCTGTCGGTATCATTTTATATTTTCCCCGAATTGAGGCATAGGGTGTATTTCTACTTCAGAACGCCTATACATTCAGTTAATGCACTTTTGACTGAATTCCTGAGGTACGCCACATGCGATAACTCTAAATTTCCAAAATGAAGACATGACTTTTAGACCCTTAGCTTTGATGGAAACTCGCTGAAACTTATCGTGCATTTGGAGACTTTACTAACAAATGTTGTGACTGGTTTACCGATAAAATTTAATTGACAACTAAAAAAGTATCACAAGAAATGTAGTGATCAACGTTACATTTCTATGTCATGATATTCAAAACGGAAACGTGTCACAAACCGAACCACAAAGGGCCGCAGACAATTTGAAAGGTATAAAAACTAATGGGAAATGAAGCGGGCAATGGTTGTGGGTCCATACAGTCAGGGGAGGCGTTCTACACCCCGCCCCCCTTGACAGACTCAAATTACCTGTAAGCTTGTTAGGTTTTATTTCAATTGGGACATAGGTTTTATATCAACTTTAGTACGTCCATAAAGGCCATTTCCGCACTGTCACCGAACTCATTGTTTTCCCTTTTGCAATAACTTTAGGTATTCAAAACGAAGACCAGATTTTTACACCCTTAGAATTCATGCAAATTCGCTGAAACTTATCGTGCATTTGTAGACTTTCTTTGCAAACATCCTGAGCGAAATACCGACAAAATTTAACTAATAACTAAAGAAGTATCGCTAGAAAAGCAAAGATCAAATGTACATTTGCGGGTCGTGATATTCAAAACGAAGACGTTTCACAAAACGAACCACAAAGGGTCGCAGACAAATTGAACGGTACGAAAACGTATGGGAAGGGGAGCGGGAACTGGATGAAGGTCCAGATAGTTTGGTGGTGTTCATGCCCCCTTTTCCCATCCCGTCCGGACTCCAATGACCTGTCGGTATCATTTTATATTTTCCCCGAATTGAGGCATAGGGTGTATTTCTACTTCAGAAAGCCTATACATACTATTAATTCACTTTTGACTGAATTCCTTAGATACGCCATATGCGATAACTCTAAATTTCCAAAATAAACAATGACTTTTAGACCCTTAGCTTTGATGGAAACTCGCTGAAACCTATCGTGCATTTGGAGACTAAACTAACAAATGTTGTAACTGGTTGACCGATAAAATTTCATTGACAACTAAGAAGGTATCACAAGAAATGTAGTGATCAAAGTTAAATTTCTATGTCGTGATATTCAAAACGAAAACGTGTCACAAACCGAACCACAAAGGGCCGCAGACAATTTGAAAGGTATAAAAACTAATGGGAAATGAAGCGGGCAATGGTTGTGGGTCCATACAGTTTGGGTAGGCGTTCTACACCCCGCCCCCCTTGACAGACTCAAATTACCTGTAAGCTTGTTAGGTTTTATTTCAATTGGGGCATAGGTTTTATATCAACTTTAGTACGTCCATACAGGCCATTTCCGCACTGTCACCGAACTCATTGTTTTCCCTTTTGCAATAACTTTAGATATTCAAAACGAAGACCAGATTTTTACACCCTTAGAATTCATGCAAATTTGCTGAAACTTATCGTGCATTTGAAGACTTTCTTTGCAAACATCCTGAGCGAAATACCGACAAAATTTAACTAATAACTAAAGAAGTATCGCTAGAAAAGCAAAGATCAAATGTACATTTGCGGGTCGTGATATTCAAAACGAAGACGTTTCACAAAACGAACCACAAAGGGTCGCAGACAAATTGAACGGTACGAAAACGTATGGGAAGGGGAGCGGGAACTGGATGAAGGTCCAGATAGTTTGGTGGTGTTCATGCCCCTTTTTCCTATCCCGTCCGGACTCCAATGACCTGTCGGTATCATTTTATATTTTCCCCGAATTGATGCATAGGGTGTTTTTCTACTCCAGAACGCCTATAGATACTATCAATGTACTTTTGACTGAATTCCTTAGATACGCCACATGCGATAACTCTAAATTTTCAAAATGAAGACATGACTTTTAGACCCTTAGCTTTGATGGAAACTCGCTGAAACTTATCGTGCATTTGGAGACTTTACTAACAAATGTTGTGACTGGTTTAACGATAAAATTTAATTGACAACTAAAAAAGTATCACAAGAAATGTGATCAAAGTTACATTTCTATGTCATGATATTCAAAACGGAAACGTGTCACAAACCGAACCACAAAGGGTCGCAGACAAATTGAAAGGTACAAAAACTTATGGGAAATGAAGCGGGCAATGGTTGTGCGTCCATACAGTCAGGGGAGGCGTTCTACACCCCGCCCCCCTTGACAGACTCAAATTACCTGTAAGCTTGTTAGGTTTTATTTCAATTGGGGCATAGGTTTTATATCAACTTTAGTACGTCCATACAGGCCATTTCCGCACTGTCACCGAACTCATTGTTTTCCCTTTTGCAATAACTTTAGATATTCAAAACGAAGACCAGATTTTTACACCCTTAGAATTCATGCAAATTCGCTGAAACTTATCGTGCATTTGTAGACTTTCTTTGCAAACATCCTGAGCGAAATACCACAAAATTTAACTAATAACTAAAGAAGTATCGCTAGAAAAGTAAAGATCAAATGTCAGTGGCGTAGCTACTGGGGGGGGGGGGGGGCAAGGGGGCAAATTGCCCCCCGGAAAAATTTTTGGGGAAATTTGATGAAAATGGGGAAATTTGATGAATCTTTTGTATTATTACAAAAATTTCTCAAAATTTTTGTTGGAATAAAAAATTGTGAGACATTTCTCATACATAAATTCGTATTTTCATGCAACAAATTAACTCAGATTTCGTCAGTGTCGCATGAACCGGCCCAATTCGCGTTCCACAGAAATGTCCTCGCCGTGTAGCACATTGAATGTTATCTTGTGCTTGTATACCCACGGGGGTCATGATCAGAGCATTTCAGTGCACAGGAAGCTGTTATTCAGGTGATACTTTGGGAATTCAGTAAAAGGATGTGAAAACTGACAAGTCACTACCGTAGACCCCGAAGTTGTAATGTTCTTCTACAAGCTGGCAGTAGCTGTACGATTTTACTCTGTGTACATAACGATGGATGGGGCTGAAACAACCCATGGCCAACGATAAACTTAAAGTTAATCTAGAAATTAGAATTAACGGGATCCGTTGGCACACTTAGAGTTTGTTACTTAGCCTAATCCTTGGAGGCTTACAAGCTAGTTCGGGAAAATGGCTTTCTACTCACTTTGAGTGGAACAATAAATGGACAATGAGTACCTTGTAGCCTTCTACACTTAATAGACTGCTTTTCTCACAGGATATCCTGTGTGTTCGAGCCGCTATTAGGTCTCCTTAGTGGCGTGCGAAGGGGAGACCATTGGGTCATACCCCCTCACAAATGCCATTTTTTCTTTGTTCTTAAAAATACGTAGTCTAACTTTATCAACACAGATTTTATTTCAAAAGATAGCATATGTGGCACCAGATTGCTTATAAGGACACCCAATTTTTAAAGAATTTTCAAAGGGGGAAGGATTGTCCCTGCAAGGTCTTTTAGTGATGCCAATTTTTTTTTATTCCTACAAATAGACCTAGGCAAATTCTGTCAAATTCAAATTTTTACTTAAAAAGGTAGACTGTTTCCCACTGGTGGCATCGATGAAAAAGACTACATGTTTAGATTCTCTTTACAAGCATAAATACGCTATTTTGACCATCTGAGGGGTCTGATTTTTCGAAATTTTCTTTACGCTCCGCGCCAACCAATGGTGGCGCTTCGCTCGGTCTTTTGGGCAAAATAACATATTTGGGGTAAAATTAGCTCTTAACTCTCTGATCACTTTGCAGTTTGCGAACATATTTTGAAGTGAGCATTTTATTGCAAACGACAAAAGAAGAAAGCGTATCTAGATTCTTCGTATTAGCCTGGAAAATGCTATTTCCGGCCATCTAAGGGGTCTGATTTTTCCAAATTTTCTCTACGCTCCGCGCCAACCAATGGTGGCGCTCCGCTTAGGCAATCTTTATGACAAAATAACATTTTGTGGCCAAGAAAAACCACAAATACCGATCAATGCTCTTTTATTTTGACTCCTAAAAGTGTGCAAATTTAATGACAAGTTTTTCTTCGTAAGGTAGCATAAATGGCATGAAAAGAAATGCATGTCAAGACACAAAAGTTTCAGTTTTATCCTCATGAACCACCACGATTCAACTTATAACACTGTTCTTGTCAAAGTCGAAAATCTTGCACCATTTTGCATGTAGGCTCCTTGAAAACGCCAAAAATTCCCGGACACCCCTCCCCTTAGACCATACTGCATGCCCCTCCCACTTCAGAAAAATCCTGCGTACGGCACTGCGTTAGTGCATACAAATAAACCAGATATTGTTTACCAAAATAATAAACTTTGTTATTTCCGATTGCTCTATGTTATACTTTAAGATTAAAATGCAGGTAATATTACAAAATGACATGGTAATGTTGTTATACTTGTAAGTTTGCATATTTTATATGAAATACATACACATTGACCGGGAAAAGTTTTGGGGAAATTTCATACCTTTGCCCCCCCCCCCCCCTGGATAAAATCCTAGCTACGCCACTGTCAAATGTACATTTGCGGGTCAAGATATTCAAAACGAAGACGTG
This sequence comes from Holothuria scabra, assembly GCA_037179385.1. Lineage (NCBI taxonomy): Eukaryota > Metazoa > Echinodermata > Holothuroidea > Aspidochirotida > Holothuriidae > Holothuria > Holothuria scabra. Next base: position 29,819,969 of record CM074187.1, read on the forward strand.
CCACAAACCGAACCACAAAGGGTCGCAGACAAATTGAACGGTATGAAAACTTATGGGAAAAGAAGCGGGCAATGGCTGTGCGTCCATACAGTCCAGGAAGGCGTTCTACACCCCCCTCCCCTTGACAGACTCAAATTACCTGTAAACTTGTCAGGTTTTATTTCAAATGGGGCATAGGTTTTATGTCAACTTTAGTACGTCCATACACTCCATTTCCGCCCTGTCACCGAACCCACTTTTTCCACACTGTAATAACTCTAGATTTTCAAAACGAAGACCAGATTTTTACACCCGTAGAAATCATGCAAATTCGCTGAAACCTATCGTGCATTTGGAGACTTAACTAACAAATGTTGTGACTGGTTTACCGATAAAATTTCATTGACAACTAAGAAGATATCACAAGAAATGTAGTTATCAAAGTTACATTTCTATGTCATGATATTCAAAACGGAAACGTGTCACAAACCGAACCATAAAGGGTCGCAGACAAATTGAAAGGTACAAAAACTTATGGGAAATGAAGCGGGCAATGGTTGTGCGTCCATACAGTTTGGGTAGGCGTTCTACGCCTCCCCCCCCCCCCTTAACCGACTCAAATTACCTGTTAGCTTGTTAGGTTTTATTTCAATTGGGGCATAGGTTTTATATCAACTTTAGTACGCTCATACAGGCCATTCCCGCCCTGTCACCGAATTTACTGTTTGCCACACTGTAATAACTCTAGATTTTCAAAACGAAGACCAGATTTTTATACCCTTAGAAATCATGCAAATTCGCTGAAACTTATGGTGCATTTGTAGACTTTCTCTGCAATTATTCGAAGCGAATTACCGTCAAAATTTAACTAATAACTAAACAAGTATCGCTAGAAAAGTAAAGATCAAATGTACATTTGCGGGTCGTGATATTCAAAAGGAAGACGTGTCACAACCGGACCTTTGCTGGGGACAGATCAAACTAAAACGTATGAAAACTTATGGGAAGGGGAGCAGAAAGTGGATGAAGGTCCAGATAGTTTGGTGGTGTTCATGCCCCTCCTCCCCATCCCGAACGGACTCCAATGACCTGTCGGTATCATTTTATATTTTCCCCGAATTGAGGCATAGGGGTATTTCTACTTCAGAAAGCCTATACATACTATTAATTCACTTTTGACTGAATTCCTTAGATACGCCATATGCGATAACTCTAAATTTCCAAAATAAACAATGACTTTTAGACCCTTAGCTTTGATGGAAACTCGCTGAAACCTATCGTGCATTTGGAGACTAAACTAACAAATGTTGTAACTGGTTGACCGATAAAATTTCATTGACAACTAAGAAGGTATCACAAGAAATGTAGTGATCAAAGTTAAATTTCTATGTCGTGATATTCAAAACGAAAACGTGTCACAAACCGAACCACAAAGGGCCGCAGACAATTTGAAAGGTATAAAAACTAATGGGAAATGAAGCGGGCAATGGTTGTGGGTCCATACAGTTTGGGTAGGCGTTCTACGCCTCCCCCCTCCCCACCACCCCCCCCCCTGGCCGACTCAAATTACCTGTAAGCTTGTTAGGTTTTATTTCAATTGGGGTATAGGTCATATATCAACTATGACGTCCATACAGGCCATTTCCGTCCCTGTCACCGAACTCCCTGTTTTCTACACTGTAATAGCTCTAGATTTTCATAACGAAGACCAGACTTTTACACCCTTAGCATTCTTGCAAATTCGCTGAAACTTATCGTGCAATTGTAGACTTCATTCACAAATATTCCGAGCGAATTCCCGACAAAACTGACTGATAACTAAGAGAGTATTACAAGAAATGTAGTGATCAAAGATAAATTTGTATATCATGATCTTTAAAACGAAGACGTGTCACAAACCGAACCACGGAGGTCCGCAGACAAATTGAAACGTATAAAAAGTTATGGGAAAGGAAGCGGGCAATGTTGTGCGTCCATATAGTCCGTTGGGCGTTCCAGTCCCCCCCCCCCTCCCGACAGACTCAAATCGCCTTTAAGCGTCCTTTTGGGGTTTAATTCGAATTGGGGCATAGGTTATATATCAACTTTAGTACGTACATTCAAGCTATTCCTGTCCCCTCTCACCGAACTCACTGGTTTCGCCACTACAATAACTCTAGATTTTCAAAACAAAGACCAGACTTTTGTTCCCTTAGCACAAATGCAATTCGATAAAACCTATCGTACAATCAATGGCTTTATTTGCAAACATTCTGAGTGAATTACCGACAAAATTTAACTAATAATTAAGGCAGTGTCGCAAGGAAAGTAGCGTTCAAAGCTACATTTGCAGGTCGGGATATTGAAAACGGAGACGTGTCACCACCCGAAAGCTGATTGGGTGCAAATCAAAATAAAACATGCATATATATGTATATGGAAGGGTTTGTCAGTGGCCGCACTTCCATATTAACTTTTGAGAGAACTAGTGGGCTAGCTCCTGTGTGTGCGGAACTGCGACTAGCTTCGTCGTATTGATAGTTGGAACGCATAGATTTCACCGATGCAGTGAGCTTGGCTATGCTTCTAAGATTAATTGTAAATGCGTTTGTGTATATGAGCTTCAGTCTTCCCTCTTCGGTCTTCGGTCTTCCGTCTTCGGTCTTCGTTTTGCTTACACCCGTGCTTCAAGTGCAGCCCTGGCTTCGTTTAATTTATTATGACAAAATATAGACGAGAAATTTGCATTTTGCTGCTCAAGCTTAGAAATCTGATCTAACAGGTTTTTTTCTAAAAGTCCCCACGACTCTCTGGCCAAGAGCCAAGGGGCGAAAACCAAACGATTACTCCCGGAGGAGTTCTGCTCCCTTAAGGAGCTTAACGTCCCAAATGGACAAGTACGCCCTCCAAACGGCAAACACCGAGTGGTCCTGCTTTAGACTGGCTGAATAGAACAGAAGCCACAACCTGGATGCAGTTTAACGTCATGCCCAGGACGATCTAACAGGTTCTGCTCATCTCGTCTCATCGCTATTGCCAGGGACTTTGAGTAACTAATAGAGACGGATCTTATATTAACTTTGCAAGCTTCCCACAATAGACAAGCATTCTCACTATTGTCGGAATTTAAAGTGTCAGCTATAGTGCGTTTAATAAGGTCAATATATACAGGATCACCTAACAGGGAAGTATTTAACTTCCACATACCTTTTCCTCTAATAGTTCCAATCTGTAAGGTCACTGAAACGCTTGAGTGATCGGAACCAAATAGAGACGTGATCAGAGTGTTTGCAACAAGATTCTTCGTGTGGTTAGAGATGATAAAAAAATCAAGTCGACAGTGAATGCTATCATCGATGTTCGAATGCCATGTAAATGACTTACTTTGGGGGTTCCTTTCCCTCCAAATATCAATTAAGTCGTGGCGATTCATAATTTCAATTAATTTTGTACGGGCTCTAAAGTTTGTACGAGGTAAACCCCCAGTCCTATCCAGATCAAGATTCATAACCAAGTTAAAATCTCCGCCCCAAATAATAGCTTCCCATTCATGGTTGCTAATGTAATCATCTATTGAGGAAAAGAAATCTTCTCTATCTGTATTATATCCATATACGTTAATTAACTCTAAAACCACTTTCTCGAATCAAAAACCTCTTGAGTCTCTAGTCTTCCAGAGACCTCACTCCGATAGGCAAAGTTCTAATTATCAAAACCTTCGCAATATCTCAACTGGTCTATTTATTGACTGTTTTACCTGACCCCCCAAAACATTTTTTTCGAGAATTACACTCTCTTTTTTTTATAAATTCATATGGTCAAATAAGCCAGACAAAATCGAACGCTCGGTCCTATTGAACCAAAAGTGCAATAGTGGCCTTAACATGATCGACATGGAACTATTCTCAAAGAGTTTAAAATGTAAATGGGTGAAACTTTACTTAAACGAAAGCTTGGGAGGATGGAAAGTATTTTTTGACATGGCCCTTGAACACTATGGAGGTAAATTTCTCTTCGATTGTAATTATAAGAATATTGATGTTAATATTTCAAACAAATTTATTTATGAAGTCTGCAGTGCGTGGTCTTTATTCAACTTTCGACCTCTAAACCACTATCGTAGTCAATATGTTGTAAATAATTCCTTTATAAAGATTGATAAGAATATTGTTAATGCAAAGGTCTTGATGGTGAAACATTCTTATGTTGTGAAAGATTTCTTGATGAAAATGGCAATACCTTAACCTATGATGCATTCATTACGAAGTTTGATATTACGCATAATTTTCCGTTTACTTTGTTCTATGGAATTTTAGCGGCAATTCCCACAGAGTGGAAAGCCCATATTGAACACCTTGAAAACCCTTCTGAAAATGTTTTGCGTCTCATCAGTTTTACTACTAATGGACGTCCTACTAAGTTTGTTTACAACTACTTTGTGAAATTAAAAGTCTCAACCCCTCGTGCTGTTTTTAAGTGGGAAGAAATTAGTAACTTTGATAGTAACTGGCACAGTGTTCTCGCTACCATATGCAGCTGTTCGTGACACAAAAGTCCAGTTCTTCCAATTACGCTTTATCCATAGAATTATCGGTACTAATTTTTTCTTACATAAAATAAAAGTAAAAGACTCACCATTATGTACATTTTGTAATTCGGAAAGCGAAATCTTCGAACACTTATTTTGGTCTTGTCGAGTAAGTCAGCTGTTCTGGCGAAGTATTTCTGTACTCTGCCTTAAGCAAGACTTCAGTATTACTTTAGAACATGTGAATTTTGGTTTATTAGATGAAATTAAATGTCCCATAAATTTTTTTATATTGAATTCAAAATATTTTCTTTTTAACTGTAAATTAAATAACAAACTTCCAGAAGCGCATACCTTCTACTGTAAGTTCAGATTCTTGTTAGATGTAGAATACCATATTTTGAGTGAGCAGAACAATGATCTGCGAACTTTACGTTTTCAAGAAATTTTTAAATCGACAGGCTGATTTTCCCAAGCCCCAGGATGTATTACCTCATGGTTAACCCTTTCTTCATATTTTACGAAATACTCATCTGCAAGTAATTGCACGCTCAAAATCAGTTAATTTTGTTATAGCTTAATTGACACTACTACCACATCTATTGGCGGAAAATTTGCAATCGTATTACAATGGATATATTTAAGGATGACCTTTATGTCAAGATTATGTATTATATATTTTTGTAAGTAATGAAATTGTAATCAATTGAAACCTCAGTAATTATTGAGACTTCATCTGGTAAGTATTGTATATAGTCTGTATAAAAATTCCAGAATATTGAATGAATCCATGGAATGGAAAAAAGATGATATGATAAACGGAGATGGAAAGAAAATACCGTAGGACGTAAACGTTACATGCTCTGTCCATGTATATAAGTCCTCGATCCTGGCATTTTGGCTTAAGTATGTGATAAAGTTCATTGTTGGTCAACCGCTATGATCAGTGAATACGCGTGGCCGGCGTGGCTGAACTTGATGTGACCTATTCCAAAACGTTTTCAATCACTACGTACACGGCGATTTCTTCTATGTTAACGTGTTTTCACCAGTTCACTGTATATTTTTGAAATTAGAAAAAAAAAATGCACTTAGCAAATTTCTTGGGGGCATTTGGACACCCAACTCCCTCCCCGTTTAGTTTCACATTCTAACTTCCAGATCTATGGAAATTACACTTTCCGGTCCCGTTTGAATCGATTTTCCTGTTAAGTTACATCTCAAACCACACCTGCAGATGGGGGTAGCCTTCGGAGCAGACTCTGTAGTAACTGAAAGATGGCGCTCTCTCAAAATCATAATACACCCAGGTCTCTATCTGTCTATACAGTAACAGTTTGCAAACCTTCGGTCCAGTTGCCATTTGCAGTCCTGAATCCCGCATTTTGAGGGACGAATTAGTAAACATGAGAAGGTCACGTGGTACACGAAACAAGTATGAATAGCGTATTTTCGTGCATACAGCTGATACAACGGCGAACAACCAAATTAGCTTTTGTACGTGGAAAATGTGTACCAGGCCGTACGTTCGATGCACATATATATTACCTATTACGCGAGATACGTAACGGTAGTAATTCAGTATTTAGTCAATTTTTGTCGCGACTTGATTTAGGTAGTCGTAAATGAGATTCGATAGAAAGTTGGCAGGCATAATTGTATGCCGTAGGTATGCCATGTAACTTAGTTGGAAACGTCGACTGCTCTGCAGTGAAGCAGTTGAAAAGGACTCATATAGGATTATTTATAATAGCGGAAGTAGGATTTTTGATTTTTTTAATGAAGTAGAATCTAATAAAAGTGGGCGTAACCAGGGGGGGGGGGGGTGTCCACCCCCTTTGTTTTTTTTTACCGAAACGTTTAAAGATAGTACCAAAAGTCGAAAAAGAATTTCTTCTGCCATTGCAAAGTATAAATGTCTTTTAATATGTTAAATGCCAATCTCGTTGCAATTACGGGTCGAGTCCCCTAAATTACTATTTCACCCCTTACTTTTTGTAAAGTACCGTCCGCTAGGGAGTCCTCTTGGCTACCGTATATGTAGCTACACCTTTCCATAGTATTATAATCATATATGTGATAGTAATCTTATGAAGTTCTTTTAAATGATCCTTTCTTAACGGAACAAACATTTCTATTGAAACTGTATTAGAGCGATATGTTCATCTTTAGAATTCTGTTCATTTTGGGTGGGTAAACTGCTTCATGTCAGTATAGGTTTATGGTATACCTTAACATTAAAACAGAAGTTCGCTTGCGGGATATTTCAAATTGACTTAAAATCTCAAAGTAGAAATGGTTTCAAGGATAATGATATTGTTGTAGTAGTCGACTGTTCTGAGGATTTCAACATTACTACACACAGAAAAACCTGTCAAGTAGGATGCCTTCTCTAGATTTCGACTCCTATCTCACTGAATGCATACCACGTGCTTGTCTGTCATGAATATCCACCTTTGACTCAGCGGTGCCATACGTAAGTAATGAGTTAATTTCACTTATCGGATAGTACTATGAAGAGGCAGTTATCACAACAAAATCTGCGAGTCAAAGGCCATTTAAGTTTAGGAAATGATGTTACCGATATTAAAGGAATAAATCGCACTTGGCTGACTATTATAGTGAATAAACATCCGAGACGTCACAATGGCAAAATAACGGACAAGACGAAGCTGAGTCCGTTATGTTGCTAATTTGGAGTCGAGACGGTTTATGAGACAGTAATGGTCAGACAAATGTGGTGTATTCCTATTGTACCCCCGAAAATGTGTGAAAAACTTCATCTTTATTATTAATTTGACGTTTATTGACCGTGTATAGTAAAATTAAAGGCCAGTATTTAACCAAATTCAGAATGCAGGTTTCTCAACAAGGGATGGTAGAGATGGTAAAATCGAAAAATAACTTCCTTGTATCTGTACATACGTGTCAAATTGAGTAATGGGTCAATCATCATTCTAAATCTTCCTTCTTCTGTTCTTTTTCCAATTTTTGCTCGGCTTTTTCAATTTTTACCTTTCTGTCGTTTCCCGCAGGGACACGCGTCCCCACCAAAAAATTCAAAGGTGGGGACATGGAATACAATGTCCCCACCATCTTTTGAGAGAACTTCACTCCAACGACTGATGTTGCTCATCATACCTCTAGCTGACCCTGTGCGCCTTTCTAAAACGGTCTCTGATGTTTCATCCAATAGTCTATGGATGTACATAACTTATAATGATGTTCGAGAATTTCATGTGTAAAGTGACTCTTAAAAATGGTCATATCATACTCCCCTTAATTCCTCATCACTAGTTACAATCTTAATAAAGGTGTTTAGTAATTAAACGTTTTTTTTTTAAATAATTTTGCTTCCACTTTGTAAACACGTTTAGATGCTAAATACACATGCTTAATTCCTAAAAATTTCGCTTTTAAATACATTGCTCAATTTTCAGTTTAAAATTTACAAACACGGTGGGGGCAAATTAAGTGCTGAATTGCTAAACACGTTTTTTGAAGAGTGCATGATGGACCATACGAAAATCTTGGAAGAAGTGCACTAGATTGATTGCATGTATGTTTTATCAGATTGGCATTCAATTCAAAATATTCACAAAGTGATTAGTATATGATCAGGTAGTCAGGCAGTGGCTGTAATTTTCACGTGTTCTTAAGCATGAAATCGACACGTGACAGATCGTTTTAGTTATGGGTGTTTTTTAATCTTATATCATAAGCTTATATGCAGTCGTGATCCTTTTGACAGTTTTTGCGTTATAAAACAAAAAACTACATTAAGAAAAAGAGCTTTTCTCTTTAAACCCTTATCATTACGCAATTAATTATATATAGCGAGAGAGTTGGGCTTATTTGCAAATTTTATGCATCACATAAACAACTGTTCATAGTAAATGAGAAGTGAGTCACAGTACAATATGTCACACTGAATAAAAAATAGTGTTGGGTAAAGGGCCAATCGTAGGGATGAAGTTTAAGGAAGGGGATTTAGCCGATTGTGGCGATTCGAAGTGAGATAGATAGACGGATGGATCAACGGGTGGACGGGTGGACGGGTGGGCGGATGGGCGGATGGGCGGATGGGCGGATGGGCGGATGGGTGGTTTATTCAGTTCAACTTGTTCTTCCCCTCGGGCAGGGTGGGGTTTCGGCATATGCTGTTGTGGGTAGGGATTGCCTGTTCATGGGATGGTTTATGTAATTTTAGTTTGTTATTGTATAGTTAAGTTTTCTTTCCTTTTCCTTGTTTTCCTTTTAGGGAGTGCTCTCTCGACAAGCCTTCGGCTTTTAGTTGCACTTCCTTCCACTCTCATTTTATCTTCTGTAATTTTGTTGAACTATGTTATTGTATATACTTGAGTGGTGAAACAAATATATGAAATGAAAAATATGAAATGAAACTTCACTCAGCAGCCGGCAAAAGAGAATCATTACTAAAATTATCTTTATACACATATTACCTAAGTATTTTGTCCGAGAAGTCTAGAACACTCTGTGTTCAAAGTAGCAGCTCGAAGCTTTCGGGTCTTGTGGAGATCAGAGTATTACGATCGAGTCTTTAAACCGTACCCAGATCGGTTAAAAGTTGTGACGCATAATGCATTCTAAAAATAAATATTAATTAGTGCGATAAAATTGTTTGACCAATGAGGAGGCTGCAGAAAGTAAAATTGGTCACGCCCTGGAAATATGGGAAACAGCGACCACGTGGAACTAGGGTGTGGCCAGGTTTGTCACATACACCGGTAGCACGTGACGGGAAACAAGAAGAGCCCAGGGAATCTAGGACAAAAATAAGGAAGGGAGAGCCGCCGTAAACAACAAATGACATTCCTGTTGAATTTTATGGAGGGTGTACCATACTACATGACAATAGCTAAGAGCGCTAAGTACAAAAAAAAAATAATAATAATAACAATAATATATACAATTCGGTAGTCTGGCCACAGCGCGGCATATTTTATTAGCCGTAAAACTCCATCTAACTAACTTTATCATGATGAGAATTAGCTCCAATTTTGTTTTCGTGTTTCTTCTTGTCTCGAAATTCTAAAACCGTTGAAAAAAATTCAGGAGTTTCGAGAATATATTTTGAAAATTGTGGTATTGGTAGTATTGAAGAAAAGATACTTTTATATCAACTGTTTAAATATCAACTGCAGTTACTAAGGTCTTTAAACCTTTGAATCGATCAATTTTAGAAAATACTCCTGGTTCCCAGGAAATTCGTTTTCACCGTTCGGGGGAAAGTTAGTTCCAAAATGTCAACACACGTCACGTCTTCTACATGAATGCTTTCCTCCTAATTCAGTCCGCGACTTTGCAAGGTGAGCGCTGACTCGCTGAGGTCTTAGAAGACGATAGTAAGTACAATCAGGCAAGATCGGTCTTTAGCTCTAACAAATTTTTAACATTAACGTAATCATTCTTGCGTATCCTTGTTAAAAGTTATTCAGCGTAGTTTAGAACTTGTCTCTTATGAACTGTTACAATAGATTTAAAGGCTACATTGAGTCTAAAGGACTGTAAATGTTCCATTTATTTACCAACCTACGAATTTTTGTCACAGTGATAAAAAAAGTTCTTATGAAAACATAAACGTGTAGATGTGTCTTTCTTCATGGATTACAGTCCTCAGTACCTATTCCTTGACGATCGGGTTTTCGACCAGCAGGTGCGCATGCTTAGCAAAAGTGATTTCTTCTTATTAGCTATGACAACAGCGGGTTGGGGCATTTGTCTCAGACTCGACGCCTCCCCAACACTCTGATTGAACAAAATAAAGTGTCGGCTTAACGTTATGTCTTCTTATTCTGAGACATTATTTTTCACCCCTGGAGAAAGGCCTTCTAAAGACCTTTAAGTTTCCGGGGAACTTTAGCGCACACCACGAGCCTGAGCTCTAAGGCGGTCCTCTACTGGATCCCACCCCTAAGAGCCCGCGCTTTGAAGAAAAATGTTTTGCCCAAACATTTTTTCTTTTGCTCTCCGTTAAGTTTGCCCATGAAATTGTGGCGTTGCCACTGAAAGGCTACCATGACTTCCTTTTCTACTGTTCTAGCACATAACACAAACTTTGCCAGCTGTTTTTTTTTTTTATCACTTTAGGGTATCACCATCACTTTTCAACGTTTGGAAATTTAGTATGGGGTTGAAAATGTTTGTTTAGCATAGAACACTGTACATGTCTGTTTATAACATTGGGACGTCACGTAAACAATTTGATTCCAGTACAGTTCCCATTCATAGTGAGGACAAGTTGTCTAAGCTGACGTAACAAAGAGTGTCAGTGCAAGGTGGCGACAGAGGAAAAAGAGAAGTCTCGTGATTCACATATTTCACCACTGTTGCAAGCCTAAAACCCTTTGGGGTTTTAATTAATAGATGGAGGCTTTGCGTGAGAAACTAATGCTTCATCCAAATAATGTGAAAGATCGTGATATGATAGATCGTGGAACCTAGTAGGCAGTGAGCAGAAATGAGGGTGACTCTTATTTTGAATGCGTGAGATATGCCATCCCAGAGAACAATGTTTTCTAGCAAATTGAACCGAAACCACTAGCGTAGCCAGCGGGGGGGGGGGCAGGGGGGCAGAGTGCCCCCCTTTTTTTAGTTTTTCGGGGGGGGGCTCATAGTCGTTACGATAAAGTATGTAGTCCCCGACGGCGACTAGTCTCCCCGACGGTTTACCTGTTTTTTGCTCTCAAGGGACAATTTCCCTAATAAGAACCCCAAATTTTCGGCGCGCTACGCGCGCTGTAGATTCACTCCAGTTTTTTCAATACTTCCATTCCACATGTCTACAGAGTGTAAGTCCTCTCAACCTTACCAAGTAACTGGTAGGCAGAGTACACAGGTTATGCAGAGGTCGTAAATTTTATCCCATATCACAAAGCCTAGTTGCTGTTCTCTTGTGTGTGTCATGCGATAGGTCAGATGGTGAGCCACTCACGGAGCATAGTTTGGCTATTTTATCGGGTATTCCAGGTGGTTTCGACACAATGTATGCTATCCCCATACGGTCTACAACCCCTACAGATTCTATTTTTTTTTCTTTTTGTTCTTAATGATTACATAGGCTATGTTATTTTTGTAAGGCCACCAAAAAATTTCGCGCGCTTTGCAATTTCACGATTCAGACTCAAAAGAACACCAACTCGGCTTTTAAAATATTAAGTAACATTGTGCAAAATGTGCCCAAGGCTGCAATGACATGGGATAGTTAGGCTCCTTCATACCACCTCCTCGACATAGGGGCTGTCGGAACTTGTGGTCGATGGTATGGCTCGCCCCCTGTCGGGGATAACCTGTCGCCTTCTCATGGTCGGTTTAGTTACTTTGGCTTTCACAAGAGTTATTTCTGGAATAAAACCCAAAATGTTCGGTACGTTATGCACACTCTTCCTCAGTTCCGTTACCTAGAGCTAATAAAATACAAACCCTTCCCATCTTTTCATGTAAATTAATAAGTAGACTAAATGGATTAATGTTCATGTCGGGAATTTCATCTCATTTCGTCAAACTTAGTTAATTATCTCTTGTGTTAGTCGTGCGGTACGGACTCGAAGAAGAAATTACAACATAATTTGGGTCCGATAGGGCCCAAATGCCGGGACAATTTATTGACCTATATAAGATTTAAATAAGTACAGATTCTTTTTAGTGTAGGCTAACCCCCAGAATTTTTGCTTCCTTTTCCACGGTTAAATCAGTGCGGAAATATCTTCTTCTAGCATATACAAATTTGATGTCGTATATGGCTCGCAATGGCAGGTATAGTGCACAGGTTTTCTTCAAACCTCCCTCACCAACTCATCGACGGCATCCTGGCTGTCGGAGCTTGGGTCGCTACCCACCCTGCCCCTCCCCCCTTCGGAGAGTGGCCCTTCGTCGGGCAAATCCTGGCGCCAAGCCTGGAGGGAAGACACATTTTTCCAGTTATGACTTGTATATGTGTAATGAAGCAATGAACTAGAAATGGAAGCTGCATTTTTTGGAGAGCGTCAACTATTTTGAAGGGGTGGTCAATTTCACTAGGAGGACGTGTCGGCCCTCTAAAACCCCCTGTGGAGAACACTGGAATCTAGTATAAAAAGAACAAAATATAGCACCATATTGCATCTAAGCTCTTCGAGACAGCAAAACATTCCAAAAGGCGAAGGTGACACCCAGGGAGACAGGCCGGTGGTCAGGGGGTTCGCACTTAGTCCCGCCCTTACCTAATTTTTCTTATTTTTAATTTTTTTTTTATTTAAATGGAGTTTTGGCGTTTTTCAGGGCAAAATGTCAATTCCGCTGGTTTAGCCAAATCAATGTAAGCCTTATGAGTAGCTGTTTTGTTCCAGTGCGACACAATTCCCTAGGGCCCCATTGACTCGTACCGAGTAACCCTCTTACAGTCACACACTAACCCTGCTTACTCTCGAGGGAATAAGGAAAACATTGATACAAGATTGAAAATGTCCAAAAATTCCAACTTAGGTGTTCACCAGATCTTTCAATTTTGATGTACAATTGCATAATCTCCTTGGGGCAGGAGGGGGAGAACCACACCCTCTCCCCGTTCGGTCGCTCGGCTCCTCACTTCGCTCCCTCAAGAAAATGCCACACCCCAGTGGCGGCGATGAAAAATGAAAAAGTTTGGGCTAAAGGTATGTTCAGCCCCTCAATATTTGTCAAGTGCTCCAATTAAGAAGCGGGGAGAATTTCGAAGTTGGGCTGAACATATTCTTGCTTAAAACACTCGGGAAGTGCCGTTTCCGGCCATCTGAGGGGTTTGTAAAACCAAAAAATTCCTGGTACGCTCCGCGCTAATCGATGGTAGAGCTCCGCTTAGAAACACGTATTAACATTTTTCATAGATTGATTTTTTTTTTTGAGAAATATCAGAAATGAGATCCATATTTCTAGGCTGGGAACATGCAGCATAAAACACTCGGGAAGTGCCGTTTCCTGCCATCTGAGGGGTTTCTAAAACCAAAAATTTTCTTGTACGCTCCGCGCCAACTGATGGTGGCGCTCCGCTTAGATAGTCCTGTCGGTCAAGATTGGGGACGATGAGTCGACTTTGCCCCCCCCCCCCACAAGAAAATCCTGGCTACGCCCCTGACCGAAACCATGTTAGTATGGTGTCCTCTTTGAGCTTCGTTGTCAAGACAGTTTATTTCTCCTTGTGTGCTTCGTCTTTGCAGTGGACCACACTTGGCTGGAGCTTAATCTTCGAAAAACATATTTTTCTATTTTGCTAGAAATGACACTAACAAGTTCACTACCCGTCCGAGTCACAGAGAGGAGGCGACCGCCCCTATAGCAATTAAGAGACCGAACGTGAAAAGGGAAGGAAAAGAAAGAAAAATAGGAAACGGAGCACTAAACTCGTTTTCTGGACGCTCCGCCGGTTCCAACCAGTAGTGGCGCCCGCTTAGATTGTCTCTCGGGCAGAATTACATTTTTTTGGGCAAAAAATCTTCTGCCGCCAAACTCGTCATCATCATCGTCATCGTCGTCGTCGTCGTCGTCGTCATCATCATCATCATGTGATTTTCCACATAGGCCTAATATTATTAAAAACAGAGTCTTCAAATCGAGTTGGTTTAATCCGCCGTCTAGCTGGCTGGGCAGTTTGAAATTTGTTGGGTTGGATAGCTGGGAAGTAGTTATTAGTTATTTTATGCATAAGACACTGTCTATCTATTTTTCTGAGGTTTTGACTTGTGTTGGGAGCTCCAATTTTTCAACTAGGTGGGTCATGAAACCTTCCTCTCTGGACTTATAGTCACTTCAAACTGAAATGCTCCCCTTAGCCTATGGGAATACCTGACACAGGCGTGCACTGGAACAGATGATTGCAATATACAGTAGGATTTCGGATTTGCAATCCTAGGATCCATTGTCCAGTGGATCGAGTGATTAACCGAGCTAATCAGTATCTCAAAAAACGCAAACACCTGGTAGGTGTTAAAATCCAAAATTTTCTTTGTACGCTCCCCGCCAGCCTATGGTGGCGCTACCCTTAGATAGTAAATCAAGCCACCTACAAAAGTATCCCGCCCCCATAGCCCCCTACAAAAAAATCCTAGCTACGCTACTGCACTTTTCGTAGCAAGTAAGCTCTAGCTGGTTGCACTGGGTCTGACAATTACCTCCGACGGACTCGCTCAGTTACAGCCGAAAGGGTTTACATGAGGTGTTTTGAAAGAGCGACCTCAATAGCTGTTACCAACGTATACAACACATGCGCATTCCACTGGGATACCATAGTATCCCGTCAAAATGGTTCTTATAAAGCAAGTACAAATGCCATAAAATGAAACATAAGCTGTAATGTGAGCCTCAAAATGCCATCAAGAACAGAGAAACCAAAGGTAAGATTAAAATTTGATGATAATGGCTCTATCATGTACATTCAGTAGTTAGAGTTGTTAGTACAAAAACACATGCTAGCCCAACGTAATCTGACTTCGTGTTACTGCTACTAACGTTAGGCCAGTGCAACTTTCTAATTCTAACCTAGGCTAGTGTACTAATATAGCCTAGACCTAACCTTAGGTCACTGTTAACCTAGGCTATGCCTAGGCTCCTTTTGTATTGTAGGATGTATACTTCACCCCCCTGAATTTGTATTGTTATTTTGGCCTTTAAGCTAGGCCGTCAGGAGGAAGAACACCTTTATGAAATCATGCCATGGAGCACAGGTCGTCCTAGCGTTATATAGTATATATAGTATATAGCCTATATAAAAAGGAAAAGGTAAGTCACATCGCCTAACACCAACACAGTGCTTCGCACAAAACTCTTCATGATTTCTCACCTCATACTACATTTACCCCTTCAAATCTCTTGAGAACCTTCCCATCATCTTCTTCTGAAGAAACACAACAAACTTTAAGTTGTCTTAAACAAAAAACCTCACATCAAATGCAAAAAATCTTCTCCTCCGATTCAATGCTAACGACGGACTAGATCACTCTTCTCCAATTCATGACGTCACATTACGTAATGGGAATGTGTGTCTAAAAACTGAATTAACACCACTCAGGAATGTCAGAATTTTTCTTACACATTGAAATTTGTACACCTAGGCCTCAGACATTTTCCTACCATAATATTTCACCAATAAGCTTTAAAACAAAAAGGAGAAAAACTATGTTACAATTTCTAACGATCCCTTTGGAGCATTGTTGCAATGGTGCACAGTCAAAAAGTGTGTTTTGGTCACAAATCCCGTGCACATAGCCACCTTTGGCTTGATTGTGCATTGGGGCTGAACCTTTGGCCCCTTATAATCTATGTAGGCCTAAGCTGTATATCATTAGAAAGAAGAAAAGGAACTCTAAACTATAATGGAGGGAAGCGATAGCCAAGACAAATCTTTCTTTACCATTTTTGGGCTTAAAACACTGGTGATATGAATAAAATGGGTTCCCGAAATATCAGCACTTGCTTTCAGGTATCATTTTGTAGTGCTTTTTATGATCTTTCCATTTCTGAAGAAAAAAATGTGTATTTTTGTACAGCCGGAGCCCCAATGCATGCTTGATGTAAATGCAACAGCCCTTTGATCCCCACATACGTCTTTTGTACTGAGCTGACATTAGGTATATTAAATGTATCGAGCCCATTGTTCAGCTTCACAATAAGGGATTTCTCGCCAATATGCTTACGTACAGTACTGTGTTGCTTATACCTGTGCGTGCAATGCTGATGTATGGTTAGTGATTCATGTACTTGTGTATGTATGCATGTATATGGATTGCTATAGAGTAGACTGTGTGTAAGCAGACTATGTGTGACTTGTTAGCTGTATGTGCACAAAACACAAGCTCTCATGAGACAGACGGTTGACCCCTGATTGTCTTGCCCAATTACTTTGCATATTCACACCAGTACATACACAGTGATGAATAATCAAAGCATCTGAGTGAGCAGTTGCGATGTTGTTTTTGGCCAACTTTTGCATGCAGAACCTAATACCGTGTAAGCATACTGCGATTTGGAGAAATCAGTAGGATTCAATGGAGACATAAAATCTGTAAATATTTTGAAAAAGTACTGGTCAGATTTTTGTAAAAATTGGTACCTGTATGGTTGCTTGGAAAAGGTTACTTAACAATGTGAATCACTCAAATTCTTGAAAAGTTTGATATTTTTCGCTTTGTCATATTTTGAGTGCAACAACCCTAGAAGGATCATGCATTTTACTAGCGTTGGCAAATAGCATGGATGGGTGAAATTTTGCCCATACAACTTTAAAAATTAGAAGTATCTTACAATTGAAGGTGTAATGCCCCTTGAAGCTGCAGTATGTATTCTGAATCTGTAAGGTCTCATCTTGAATCTGTTGTCATATCAATCAGAAAAAAACTTTGCTTTAAATTTGTGATAAAATGTTGACTGGAGCAACTGTTGTTGTTAGTTGTAAAACGGTCAAATTTTGCACAATAGGAGGAGATCCCAAGCAACCAATGGGATGCTGCAAAATATATTATGACTTCGGATATTTTAAGGATTCCCGGCTACAAAGCGGATTAAATGCAACAAATTTGGGTTAAAGATAAAAATGTACCAACCTGTTTTTGCTTCAGTTTGGACAAAAAAATGCATTTGGTTCGGACATTCCACAGCTTAGGCTTAGTACTTTGCTGTGAACAGTGAAAGGAAAGAATTTTCACCAGTGCAAGAAATTTGACACTGTGTGAAATCGGGTGCATTATTTACTACAGTATCTAGCCAGTGCACAAAATTTGAGACTGCGTGAAATCCGGTGCATTTACTACAGTATAGGCCTACTATGGTTTGTTGACATCCTTAACATTGGCATTGGCACCTTAATTTACTGAAGGACTTCATAGGCCTATTGTTCACTGTCTGAAGCCAATACAGTGTTTCACTGAAATTGTTTAATGGTGACTCATGCCAGGAAAGATCATTTTTAAAGTGGACAACTGTGCCTTCAACTGCTCTAAAAATAGTATTGTAAAGAAACTGATGTATTTTTTTTCTTTTTGTTTTACAATGTATTTTACATAACTAGATGTTAACTGTATCTTTCAAACTTTGAGGCAAGGTAACTTTTCAGTGGGAAATAATTTAACTTCCTTTGCAATAACCTTTATCAAACATTGAATAAGGTAATCTATGCAATGCAGAAAGCTGCCGCTTGCTAAATCTCTAAAATCGTGTACATTGTTTTGTAGGGGAGGAGTAAGGAAGATACTTGGGGTGCCCCAGAACTTACCAGCACCATTCAGGTAAGTGAAAATATTTGCCTTTAATGCTTTAAGGGTGCATTTGGGTGCAGTAGCTACATTCCTGCCTGTGGTTACATACAGTGACACTGGTCATTTCTCTTGCCCACAGTTTTGCTACAAGAGAGCAATCTTGTGACTATTACAGTGCCCCATTTTCCTCTCATTTTATATTTTGTTGTTCTAATAAATATGGAAGAAAAATTGCAGGCAGTATTACAAGCTAAATTACAGCTGTCCCAAGTAAATAAAAATAGTCAATGTTTAATTTATAGAATTTTTAAGAAAAAGCTAGAACTCGAGAAACATTTGAGAGTACTTAATATGGGAGAACGGATTAATTTATGTAAACTTCGTTGTGGTAATATAAAAATTCCTACAGTAACTGAGAGGTTTGAAAATATAGTCTTACAAGGTAGAATTTTTACCTACCTTGTGTGATAGAGGGGGTATTGGGGATGAGTTTCATTATTTAATTGAGTGTGATGCATTCACAGATGTCAGAAACTTGTACATAAAATTTTATTTTCGGAGGAGTCCTAATTCATTAAAAATGGAGCAGTTATTTCAAAGTAAAAGTAAGAAGAAACTAGTAAAGTTCAGTTTATTTTTGGGGAAGTTAAGAATAGTGTTTAAGTCTTAGATTGAGGCTGGAATTAATTAGACATTTTTTGCTCTTCATACATTTTTTGTTTTATTTTATTTATTTTTTCTTATTTTTCCTTTTTTTTGTTTGTTTGTTTTGTTGTTCATGTAATATGTAATTAATCCTGTAAATGTTATTTTTATTGCCTCTTGTACCTCATCAAAGGATGAAAAGAGAATAAACTAAACTAAACAGTCAAATAAGTACAGTAAAGTACTGTTCTTGCATCCAAACAACTGTCAATTGTAAGCAGTAATTTGTAATTCAGTTTTACCTGCAACAATTCATGGAGATAAAATCTTGTCAATCATGGAGCAACTACTGCATTGAGTGGCCTCGAAAATCAAGTAAGGAGCATTTTGATTTTCAAAGTGATTATGCACGTGACCTTAGGCCCGACTCCAGATGCCCAACCAGGGTAAAGTGTCTGCCTGACTGAGGCACCAAAGTCTGCCTGATTCAGCATGTTTGTGTCAATTGGGAGCTGCAGCTCCTTAGCACCTTCCCTGTACAGGGGTACATGCTATACCTCAGGAGTCAAGATGAGGTTCATGTCAGCTATGAAGCTGAGCTGCATGCAGTACAGTAGTTCATTTACTACTAACTGCTAACATTTGCTGTTAATCAGTCCTTAAAAACTGAAGTATGCAGTGCACACCTTCACTCACTTCGAATCACTGTGAGGAGTGTGATTTTTTGCACACCTTAATCATCGCACACCACCACTCGCCTTAAATCACTATGGCGAGTGCAATTTTTTGGCACACCAATTACTCAGATAGTCCTAAATGTAATGAAACAGTACACCTCTAACACTCCTTAATATCCTGAGGAGTGTGATTTGTGGCACAGCTGGAAAATCTAAAACTCAGGGCCTGGTTAATGCTCTTCATATTGAATATTGTTAAATATTTTTTATATAATTGCATATGTGGAAATGCCCTTTGTTTTGATCTTCACAGGATGCTAATGCTGACAGGGAACGAAAAGTGAGAGATAAGGACAGAGAAAGAAGGAGGGAAAGAGAAAAGGATAGATCCAAAGAGAAAAAAGATGAAAAACATTCTCGAGAGGACAGAGAGAAAAGGTCGAAAGAGAAAACAAAAGGTGCAACATTTTTATCTCATCATAAATTCCAGTTAGTAGGCTAACATGAATCCCCTGCTCCCCTACCCAATATTATACAGAAAGAGTGGTGACAGGTGTGTTGTAGAGAGCATTTCTGTGGTCAACATTTTAAGGGGGAGGAGTGTCCCAGAGAGTCTTGTTTAAGATTTTAGTACGAGTACCCCTTCTGTGTCCCAGAGTCTTGTCCAAGATTTTAGTACTAACTAGTACCCCCTCTGTTCATTATCTTATGACAAAGGCAGTAATGTCTAAATGTTGGGAAATTCTTATTTTGCACTCAGATTGCGAGCTTTGTCAATTATCATAACAATGTTTCAGGTATCTCAGAGTTTCTGATTTTGTCAAACAGAAAATCTTACATAAATAGACTAATCCAATCAGTGCCTGTGTTTTAGTAGTGACTGTAGGCAGCCATTAGTGGGGTCCATCAACCTTAATTCGTCTTTATTTATTGACTACATGAATTTCAAACCCTCATATTCAGTGAATTTGAAGGAACCAATATAATTTGGAGTGCAACCATCCATGATACAGGTAAGCAAGGGAATTGAAAAATTAGAAGGTGATAAACCCGAGTTATGGCTGACAGAAATCAGACCATCACTTGCTGCCCAAATTTGTCTACAATATTTCACTCTTCTCGTGTTTGCCTGGAGACAAATTTCGGACACAAAATCATTTACATATAAGACTGCTCTGTTGCATTTGTGATCACAACAACATCGTGTTTGTACTTTTGTCCTGAAAACAACATGCTAAAGTAACTGTTTGCTTTCCTACAGTACTGCAATTGCAAAAATGTGCAGAACTTTTTGTAACCTTCCAAGTAATTATGTGAACCAAGAATGAATGTGAAGTTTGGCCTACTGCATTTTTTTCAGTTTTAACTTAGTGATTGAAGATGTTTTTAATTTTATGGGGAAGGAGATGTCTTTTAAATGGTTTGATTGTTTTTAAAGCATCAACTTGTATGAAAATGGTGAAATAATGCAATATCCAAAATAACATTTTATAACGTTTTAATAATCGTGGATTTCTCCCAATGAACAGATGGCTCAGATAGGAAGAGAGATCATGAGAGAGAAGGAAGCAGCCGAGATGAGAGAAGCAAAGATGAAAGACATCGAAGCAAAGACAAGGACAGAGAAGAGAGACACCGAAAGAGGGAGGAGGATAACAGAGACAAAGAGAGGAGGAGAGAAAAACGGGAACGGGATGACAGGGAAAGAAGCGGGAAGAGTAGCCACAGAGATAAAGATGAAGAAAGAAGGGAGAGGAGAGAAAGAGAGAACAAGGAGAACAGGAGAAGCGAGCAGGACCGTGACAGGGACAGGGATGAAGATGGGAAAGAGACTAGAGAGGAGAGAAGGAGGAGGAAAGATCATAGTGGCAGCAGAGGAGAAAGCAGTGAGAAGGATCGTAGGAGAGATAAAGAAAGAAGTGCCAAGGACAGGGAAAGACGTTCTCATCGTGACGAGGTGAGAACTCGGGTAATATCTAATATGAAAATTTGTTTTAAAGTCAGGACTCTTATTTAATGGTCTGCTAAAAAAAATAAAAGAAAATTTTAATTTATGGTAAAAAAGAGTGTGGTTTTGTGGACATGTGTCAGTAAGTTCAATGTTTTTTCTTGATATTGTTATTCATGGTACTACAGAAAAAAGTTGCCATAAATTTTATTTGCTTTAGTTTAACTGCAGAATTTGCCTTGTCATTCTTTGTGTAAGGCAGTCACCTCACAGATTTTGGCCACCACCTCACCACAAATTGCTCGGATTGCCAAATGTTCTGCACAGGCTTTTAAAGAAATGGCATAATTTTACCCCATGGGCATATACTACCTTACAACCTCAGGGGAAACCATGAACTGCTGTCATCCCGAGCAGGGTTCCTTACTTCCCTTAAGGAGTTGTATGCGCCATGCCTACTGGAAAGCTGAAAATTGTGTTATACAATACTGTCTTTGTCCATTTTAATTGGTAGACTGAGGACTCCGATAGGAGACGTGAAGAAAAGAAGAGCAGACACAAGGAGAAAGACTCTGATGACAAAAGGAGACAGGAGGATAAAGAAGAAAGGAGAAGGCGAAAAGAAGCAGAGAAAGAGAGAGGTGTGTATCAGTCTTGTAATATCTGTAGAGGTTTTATCTTTTTTTCTGTGGGTTTATCATTAGGCATAAGCTACCTCTATGCAACCTGGTCAGTGTTTCATTACACAATTCATCATGCTTCAGTGCCAGCAAAACCAGCCAACATGTGTCCAAAGAGATAAGCCTATTGTCCTGTTCTGCTGAGGCATCTCTGGTTGCAAACTCTGCTTGCACTGACAGGGACAGTCTCTGCCTTTATGAATAAGGTTCCACAGTGGGACTCTTTGTTTACATAGTGCTGGACATGACAGCTACTATTGAAAGAAAGCTGATAATAGGAAGTCGGGTTGACCTTGCTGTAACATCCCTTTTGCAACAAAAAGTGGGGTGTCAGGTATAAAAATTGTATAGAGGCAGCCTTCTGCCTAATGTAATCAATGAGTTGCCATATTCACAGGATTCGTCAACCTAAATGTTCTGTGCCAGGGGGCACAACAAGGCCGTGACATCATCTCTCCAGTAGGCTCTCTCATTTCCTGCTGTTCATCAAATTTAAAATGGCACTTAGCACAATAATGTGTGGTGTCATTCTCTTGTATTTCTAAAATTTTAGTCTCTTTATTTTCGAAAGTCACTGCTCCTTGTGCCTAAAGGTTTGTTCCAGTGGCTTTTCACTTGGGTGTCAAAGGAAAGACAAAAATATTCCACACCATGTCCTACAAACCCTGTAGGACATGGAATATCATGCAGTAACATTTTCCTAACTCAAGATTAAACTGACTTTAAAGAATGGTGATTTTTGTTAAAAAATACCTCTACTTTTCAACAAAGCCACAGTAAGTTATAGAATGTGGACACATAGTGTCAAATTTCTTTTGTTTTTCTGTATTGAATGTCCTCTTTGTACTTAAAATTTTATACTGTAGGAAACTCTACCTTATATATGGGGTATACAAAGGGTGTTGATTAATATTCCCTGCAGTGGGATCAAAATTGTAAATAAATTAAATACAATGTCAAATTGTCAAATTAATGTGCCATAATAATGTCACAGATTTTATCCATTTTACATCAAATCTCAAGGAAAAATTGCATTACTTCAAAAATTAGTATTTTCGGAATGCTAGATGCTGTTGAGATGATGTTTCACAATCTGAAAAAGAAAATTTTTCTGCATATTTTAAAATCAATGCATTTTGCCTCCCGAAAATGCCTTTAAAGGTGCTCACTGTCTTACTCCAATGTATGACTTTACGATACACACACCCACTCCGTACAACCTGCTAACCCTTGAAAACAGTCAATCATTCGTTCCAGGTCTTATGAACAATCAACATTTAGTTTCAAGCGGAAACAAAGCAAGTAATGTGAGCTGTGTGAAAAAAAAAGAATCAGAACCTATTGCAAGGCCATGAGTTTTAGATTTTCCAGTGTGCTACAAACCACACTCCTCGTGCAGGCAATCAAGGAGTGTGGAAGGTGTGCTGTTTTATCAATTTTTAATAAATTTATATGAGCTCCCATCATCTTCATCTAGGTGTTCAAAAAATCACGCTCCTCACAGTGATTTAAGGAGAGTAATGGTGTTGCGATCGCACTCGCACGCCTCAGAATTCAAGTCTTTTATTGCTGATCACCTATTCCAAATTAGGTGATTTAAACCTCATCAGTGGAAGCTATGTTGATATATTGACAATTGAAATTCATTTTTTGATATCTAGATTATATATTCTGATATTTTTTTGACTTAAGATACACTCTAAAATACACTTTGAAATGCAGCATAATTTTCTATGTTTGTTGGTAAGAGTTTGTTGTAATTTGTTAGAATCCTCAGGAAGAGACAAAAATAGGAGGAGGGAAGATGAAGATGAAGAGGAGAGGCGGAGAAGAAAGGAGGAGAAACGTAGGAGAGAGAAGGAGAAAGAAAGGGAAGAGCAAGAAAAGAAGAAGAAAAATGAAAGGCTCAAAAGCAAATCTGAAGAAACTATTGAGGTGAGAAGGAGGGGCATTTTTTTTAAGACATTGGTTGTTAGAGTTGTAGCCAGGTGGACTAGCCAGACTGATCTGACTGTTTAAGGGTACAGTAGCTCTCCACAATGAATGGACTAGTTGAAAGTTACATCTGCGCATGCATTAAAAAATTTCTGTGGAGGTCAACTGGTAACAAAAGATCTGAGTGCTGCGCCATTGAGTTGGTTCATGAATTCAACATTATCTTCAAAACCTGTTAAGTTTTCTTCACATACCCATGACAAATGGTCAAACTTAGACAATCCCCATACCCTTCATACAAATAACTGTTTTATGAGTGAGTTATTAACGGTTCAAGTTGGTTTTCAGAAATTCGTGACCAGACACTTTTTCAAATTATGTACCAAAGCGTTACAAGTCAGGACACTAGAAAAATCAAAATTTTAATGTTTTCTGTGACTTTGGAACTTGCAACTTGACTTGTCATGCTAAATATAGGCATTGTTATGTGGTAGTGACCCTTTGAGACTCTCATTAAGTTATCAATATCAACTCAATGAGCCTCTTTAAAGTTTTACCTGTTGACCTATTTTGCAATATTTCTCCTTGAGGCAACTTTAAACTGGTCTATTGACACTGAGGGCATATACAAATTTTAGCAAAGATATGCTTCATACATGGCAGGAAACGGCAGTTCCTGTGTCTTTATTTTTGTCAGTTTATTATTGAAGTATGCAGTGATAGCACCCCTGCCCATTGGGGGTAATTTTCATCACCAAGTTCAGAATTGATAGACTGAGAGTCTGAGAAGTTTGGCAGCAAATTCCTAGCTGATTTATGATAGTGGGGATTTGAATTTGAAAGAGGAATGGGGCTTTGTGAGGGTCAGAAGGACTTCATTTTAGCATGTGTATTTGTCAGGAAAACCCAGTGTGGTTTGTGTCTGTCCCTTGCCAACCCTTGTAGCTACAACCGGTTGGTTGTACAAAAGGAGTCCAAAGCCCAAGAGGGGTCTAGAAAATTGTCAGGGGTCTAAACCTGAGGTTTTGGGAATATTGATAGACAAATTTGACTTAAGATGTCCAAAAAAATTTCCAGGATTATGTGTTTATGGCACTATTGGGTTTGGATAATACAGATGTCAACTTAATGATCTTCGTTCCAAGGGTAAGGAGGGGGGGGGGGTAAAAAGTGAATATGCCCTCTTTAGCTCTCTTCCAGTTAACACTTGATTATTTGTGGAGCTCATGAAAAATAAAGCCTAGGCAGAATGTCTGAAATGACTTTCTGCTTTTGTTCTTATCAAGGATGAAATTGAAGAAGAAAAGGATGAAGAAGACGCAGATGCTGGGGCTAATGATTATGAGGATGATTTTGAGGTGAGGAATGGAAGCTGGTAATGAAAAGTGGTGACTTAATAAAAAAAACCTGTGTAGTAAATTGTGATATGAAGAAATAAGCTATTTATGCATTCAATAGTTAGTTGAAACCGTTGAGGTAGATCTACAGCAACAGTTTTGTTACATAAAGCTCCATAGCTGGTGTTCAGAGACATTATTAGTGGTACAAAAAAAAGTGGAAAGATGGGAGCTGACTGTTTTTTGAATGCCCTACAAATATTAGTTTAAGTCCTTGAAAGTCATGAAAAAGTCATAGAAATTTGTCCATTTTAAATGTGGACAAACCGTTCATAGGTATATAATAGGTTTGTTTTTATTTGGTTGGAGTTTTACACAGAGTTTGGTTTCTTCCGGAAGATACTGGTTTCTTCCAGAAAAGTGGAAAACCTTGAACAAATCTGGAAGCAACTGGAAGAAACTAAAAAAAAGTGTGGAATGAGCTTTAAATAATTGAGGAATAGATACTAAAGCAAGTGTCTCCAATGGTGGATTGAAGTACAAAAACAGAGAAAATCAGAAAGTATAACATTTTTAAAATACTGCCTTGTCAATCCTCATCAAATTTTCACTTAGACACCATGAAATCCTAAAAGAATACACACTTCAGAAGTCAGTTAACCCAGCAGAGATATTGAAATTGTCAGGATGAGATGTGAAGGAATGTGAAAGAGTAGTCCTCTGGCAGCAGGAAGCTCACAGGATTTATGCAAAGATGGCGATTGCGCTACTCATTCAGGGCTCTAACCACTTAATATTTACAAATAATTTGTGCTAACATGTGACTCCCCATTACAGCTTTCACATTAATACATGAATCTATGATGTCAAATGGAGGTTAAAAACTTAGTAGGAGTCAAGTCTGCACACTGTAGGCCAACACAGTGATACTGTATGCATGGTGTGGAATGCACTAATGCCACACCACCGTTCACCTCAAATCACTATGAGCAATGCAACATTTTGCACACCTCAATAAAGAATAGGAAGTTAGAAAGGTTTAATAATGCAGGCACACCTACCACACTCCTTAATTCCCTGACAAGTGCTATTATTAGCACACCTGAAAAGTCTAAAATGCTTTAAGACCTTATTTTTCATTTCTTTGATTATTTCATTCTTCCTTTTGACATCATTCAGGATTATGAAGATGATTTTGAAGACGAGGATGTTGATGAAGATGCACCAGAGGATGACAGTAAAGAGGAAAATGATATCGTAAGTGATTGGTGAGAAAGAGGGAGTGGTGGGCCCACTGATAGACCCTAGAAAAATATACCAAGTTTTAGCTGTCACTAGTTGACCACTATAAATCCAGAATCTACCAGTGAGCCTCCTCCTGAGCTGTCTTGAGATGGATAAAATTATATGGGTTTTATGTTGTATTGCAGTAAGTCATAGTGTAAGTGATGAAGTTCATCAATGAATGACAGCTCTTAAAAAAGGTGTGTGAAAAGGCCTTTTTGTCGGGTACTTTGGGTTAACATCACCTTCTGAATTCTAGCAGCATGGAATAGGGTTACGCCTCGGACTTCCCTACAGGGACAGAGCATACTGCACGGTAGATTGTCACTATGGTATGTGTGAGAAAAAGCGCACCAAGATGGCTGTCTGCTGTGATTTTGCGTAAAAGTTTGGACTTGCTCAAGTCAATTCCCGGATTTTGCAAGAAAGTTGAAATATTTTTGAAATATGGACAAAATCACTTCATGTATTGCAAAAATATGATATTGTTTCCCATTCAAGTTTAACTTTTGTTTAAAATATAACAGAGTTTTCATCATGAGATGATTTATAGCTTCATGGCGGCCATCTTGGTTTCCCTTTTTTTGTCCCAGTCGGTGCTGACAATCTATGGATAGGATGTACACGTTACATGCTCTTTCTGTGTATATAAGTCTGTGGGTTATGCACAGACCTCTGCTTGCAGAAATACATGGGAATTCCACTATCCTTTCAAGCTCTGTAACTTAAAAATTTTGTTGCAAATATGTGTGATTGAGATGGGGATGGGGGGTGCAATAGTCAAACTTTTGGGTAAAGGCTTTGTCTCCTCTTACCCCTCCCCCATGTTAATAGAAAGGCTGCCAAAATTGTGGCACATTCTCAGACAATTTTATAGATTACACAGAGGGCAAGAAATGGTAAATGGATACTATGCAGATATGAAAAACAAAGAAGATATTTTTTCTCCTATTATTGCTGGCATGAATTAGTTTATGATTTCTTTAATTTTATCAAAGATTTTATATTATGTAGGAGGAAGTTTCAAAGGTGTTAAAATGGGAGAGTAATTTATGATCAAAAGTGTACAACCTCGGCTTGTATTAATCTATTTCTTTATGTCTGTTTTTCTTGGGAGCAACCTACTCAACAACTTCTCTGGGATTGTTTTTTGAGTGCTTCCCTTTACAATATCTTGGTATTATGTAATGTTCTGTTTCTGTGTATCATGTAAATTACTATCAGATATGGATAAAATGAAAAAAAAAAACCATGAAGGAAAGGAAATGAGTTACTTTAATCTAAGGAAAAGGAAATGACACTAGTATTTGTTATTGTTTCACCAGGATGAATCAACTCTAACAGAATTGAGACGTGCAATGGAAGCAGAGAACCAAGCATCGTCCAGAAGTGGAAGGGTTTGTAGAAACAACTTTTAAATATTATGTCAGAAAATTTTTGCCTTACAAATTTTTTTTTTTCAGTCTCAAGAATTTTTTATTCCCTATGCAGAACTCTGTACTCCAGTTGTTATGATTCAACATTTTAAACTCTTTTCCCTTAATTTTGTTTGATTGTTAAATTGCATGGTGTGAGTTTGTGGTGACTCAAGCTCTTTAAAGATGTTTTCTTTTGTCCTTGCAGGCAAACTATTCCCAGGAACAGTCATCTTCAGGTTTGTTTCATAATCATGTCAATAATTTTTTTTCTTTATTATATAAACAATATTTTACAGAAATTAGTCTGGGGTTGATAGAAATTTATGACCGGAATGAGTCAGGTTTCGTGATACGCTTAGCTCTTATGCTGAGCACCAAGCACAATGACAGTAGGTTCCATTATTAAAAGTCTTTGGTGTGACCTGTGCAGGAGTTAAACTCAGGCTAACACAGCTTGCACAGTCAAAACAATTTACCTGGTCCTCGGTGCAAGTTTTGCTGATTATTTTTTTTTGCTTAGGTACTTGGGTAGGTCAAATCTTTTTTGATAGAGATGATATGACAAAAAATCACTTCTGGTGATCTGTATTTTTTTTCGCAACCTTCAGGATCTACACGTCCTGGTACGTCAACCAAGAGAACCTTCATCAATTTTGTGGCGGCTAAGCAACGGCAGATCAGCAATACTGTTGCAGAGAGAACAAAGAAAAGAGGACAGGTGTTGATGAAGATGATTGAGTTGGATACTGTGACCTTTGACCTCTTTGATATGCCCCCTGTTAAAGATTATGAGCGCTTCATCCAATATTTTGGTAGATCAGATAGTAGGCAGGTGAGCTAGACCGTGCCTTTATATCTGCCTAGTTGTAATGACCACTGGAATAATGAAGACCACAAACAGTGATTGTCAGGAATTCTGGAAGAAATTCTTAAAAGGGGGATTTATTACTGCCAAACCACAGGTCCAAATTGATTCCTCCCTTAGCTAAAGTTTGAGGGTGAGCTCAGATGGACAAAAGCATGCTTCACCACCCCTACAAGGATTAAAACATACATTACTGTGAAGAAATCCTTTTTTTTAAGTGAAAAACAAGTTACTGACAATGTTTTTATTGTAATGAGGGGGGGGGGGATTTTACCCCCTTCTCCTGGAAAGGGGTCAAATCCCACCTTTTCCCTGACTGCCCTCTAGCAAACTCCATAACCATAGCCACAATCCTGACAATGATGAGGTTTAATCTGGTCCTCTGGCTGAAAGGTTGATGCTATAACCACTAGGCAAAACAATCGGTTACTATTTTGAATGTAATAGTTATCTAAAAATGTAGGAGCAGCAGGAACTTGCGTGTTTCAGGATGTTTACTGGTAAAGATAGAGCTCAGTTATGTAAGACAGGGCTTTACACCTTAACTTATAACAGTCTGGTTTAATCCAGCCATGTCTACAGCTCTTTTTTAGCTGTGGGTCCCTGGATTGTTATTCATACCCACTTGCTTATTCAGAATATCACTCATCATGCACAACAGCAGTATTGAGTGAAGATAGAGGAAGTTCTCAATCTGGGCAGAAAAATGCCAGTTACAATTGAATACCTAAAGTGGGTAAGACACAGCCAAAGTAAGTTTCTGAGTAAATATTCTTTGGATTCACCTTGGCATAAAGTGAATCTTTTCCCTACATGAATCTTTTCCCTACTGAATAATGTCATTAAATATAGGACATGACGCTTTGAATTCCCAATTACAGGACAGGCTCAGCCCATTTGAAATCTGAAAGCACAAAAATGTATGTGAGCGCATCTCAAGATGGTGTTATCATTGGAGGCATGGTTAGCAACACTGTACCAGGGAGCTTACAATCATCGAACCACGTGCATGGTAACGCGTGTTTGGGAGAACATCATTTCAAACATGCATTGGGAGTACATCATTGCATCACTGCTCACGCTCATTGCTACTAATTGCAGTGAGCGTGAGCAGTGACTGCATTGTGAATTTTGTGTGGTTGCGTGGTGACTGCGTAGTATTCGCAATAGCACCTTCACCAAACAGCTCATAGAGTAAAGACTGGTTGTAGTGGGGACACACTTGTTATGGATTGCTAATACTTTACATGTTCATAGCTGTTCTGTATAGTGTCCAGACCGCATCTTTCTGGCACAAAAACAGAAATGTTTTTACCCACCTGTATATGCACGAACATATGGCCAATGATATGCTCCGAATCCTCAACAAGGGCCATGCCTTGTGCTCTGTATGTTGGACAAGTATTGTGATGTAATCCTTTTATGAAGTTGCTAAGATAAGATAACTATACCGTGTGTCACATTAGTTCCACATCGAGATGTGCATTCTTAAACTGGGCGGGGTTTGTACCGCAAATTGCATCATAAAAGTCAGGTGACCTATTGAGACATTTTTTGAAATTGGATTTTGAACGTTTCTCTTCAAATATCATTTTATGCCAAATTGTACCGGTTTTAAGTGGAAGTGATAAAACTAGAACTAAATTTATCTTTTGAAACTAATTGCCTCACTTTTTGTAAGGGGCATCATCATTTGGAACAGACTTGATTTCATCTGGTGATTAGTGTATGAGATTTTTTAAGTGACTTCTGCCCATTGTGGCTGACTTAGTTCTCAAAAGTCAAAGCACATGCTGAGTATCAGCTTTAGTTTATGCTCTTGGTTTTTTTTGCAGGTTGCTGTGCAATGTAACGATGATAATCTTGAGAGAGAGGTACAGACAGAAGATGTAGAATTTCAAGAAAAGTGGTGTCAGCACCCAGCAGAGGGAGTACAGTGTTGTGGAGGTATGAAAAATAAAGTTTTCATTTTTATGGTAGAATGGGAAGGATTATTCAGGTGGGGCACTGGGTAGGACAATATGAGTTGATTGTTTATTTACAATATCTACAAGCAGTGAGTAATTTCTTGTGAAGATGTGGAGAATTGAAATGGGATTAATCGTTTTTATGTAGGGAAAGGCTTTTATAAATTTTGAACTACTTACTTGAGCGAAGTATGAGTTGTAATATTTTATCACTTAGGTGTAAATGAGTGTAATAGGAATGTGGGTGGGTGGTTGGGTACAAAAAGTAGAGAAGAACATAAAAGAAAATAAAGAACCCCAGAAGACACTGGCCGAAAACGAACTTCACTGTCTTGTGACCAAAACGAAACTCCCCTAAACTCATAGAAAACTTATCACCACAAATTTGTCATTACATAACTTAAAACTTACATGCAAATATGAATTAGCAATGAAAATTGGGTAACATTCAAATGGTAAAGTGAGGGCAACTCAGACCATGATGTAAACACAGAATATTCAAACATAAACTTTTCATTTTGCATACCATTTACCTCTTACATACAGTAGCAAATGGAGTATGGATGCATTTTGCATTATTTCATTTATTATGTTTATTGAAGCGGAGCTTCATAAACATATTGCTATTACCCAGGTTCACGTCACGTGACAGTTTCTTTGTCCCGGGTTTTCGGAGAAAGTTCTTCAGTATTATGCATGTGGTTTGCATCATACATTTTTTACAAATTGTAGATCAGAACGAAGCAAGGACAGTTGGAACAAAGGTTTTTTCACTAAATATAGAGCAAATATAGAATATTTCATTATAAAAACCTCTGAATGAATTAGGCCAAGTAATCTGCGCAAGTTAAGGCATCCTAACATGTCAGTCAGCAGGTGTGGCAGATACAAACTTTCGAAATTAAAATAAAATCCTCAAAAACTTATCTTTTTAAAGCTAGCTCTGTGTGTAATACTTTTTGTCAGTGAAAAGGCGGTTAATTGGTCTGCATGCTGTGATGTGGCATTTATTCTATCACCTTTTCGTAGGATACGTTAGCTTGACATGAAAAACATGATATCTAGGGATTTCCCCATCATTGCGCAAGCAGTGCATTGTAGGCCAACTACACAGTACAGAGTTCTGTGTATCAGTTTCTTTGTCCCGGGTTTTCGGGGGAAGTTCTTCAGTATTAGGCATGTCGTTTGCATCATAAATTTGTTACAAATTGTAGATCAGAACGAAGCAAGGACAGTCGGAATAAAGAATTTTTCACTAAATAACAAGCAAATGTAAAATATTTCATTATAAAAACGCATGAATGTCGTAGGTTAAGCAGTGATTCATTCGTACAGTTGTTATAGGCTCACATGCACAACACAAGAGTTCTGTGTATGTGTACCACATTCACGTACATGCACAGCAGTGTTTATCCAAAACGACAGCATTGTAAATTGCAACTGCAAGCTGTCTGTTGTTCGTACTGCTGAAACACAGCCATAGAACAGTATAACCTGCTCTTTGATTACAGCCGAGTAAATATTTCGAACACAATTTGTTCACCACTTGAGCAGCACTGTTAATGTTTTTGGCCCCTAAACGCTTCCATAAACAGTTGTTACGGTTTCCATAACCACATTTCTAGTTGTTGTTTTGTTTTACATTCAAATATTTTAAAGGAAGGTTACTTTAAAATAGCAATTTACATAAGCAAAAGGAAGTACACATGAAACCCCAAGGGGTTTGAGAGATGGGCACTCCCTAGAAACAAGAAGAGAGAAATTAAAACAATAAACAAACAAACAAACAAACAAAAAACTGCTTCTACAGTAGCAACTACAAGTGCTCAAGAACAAAGAAAAAATAAAATAAGAGAAAAGAAAAACTTACCCAAAGAAAAACTAATCCCTTTCCTTTCTCCCCTACCCTATTAACAGATTAATTGGAGTCAGAGAAGCAAAATGTGTTTTCTACAGAATCTTGAACAACACCAGTATGACTGGTAGCCTTGAATATTATTTTGTGGAAATGCTTTTCCTGAATGATTTTGTACTTCGTTTAGTTATGAGAGGGAGCAGAATGCACAATTAAAAAGAGAATTGTGGTGCACTGGAGATAAGGAGAATTGAAGAATGATCGATTAGTTGTGTTTGAGAGATAAATTAAGTAAACACTTGTGGGTTAAGAAAATAGTTAATAGTCATGCCCCAGATGAGCATCCACCTGAGGGAATGTATGGTTAATGAGAAGAAAGGGAAAGTGAACCTAATAAGATAAGGAGGGAGGGAGGTGGTGGTGCATGGAGATAAAAGGAAAAATGGGACAAGCAAAATATCACTTTGTTGCATGGGATGAGGAATGCCTTGAATAAATTTACAGGAAATTTTTAGATTGCATTATTATCTGTTATGTTTCAGGATATGATGAATCTCTTGAAGAGGATTTAGAATTTGCAATAAACCAAGAGGCTCATTCTATTAGACTCACTGAATTCATACAGACAGCTGGTCAGGTGAGTGTCGTGGCTTTAAATAAACATAATTTTTCTCATTTGTGACCCATGTATATAGGTAAAAATGCCTGCTCTCTAGTACTGGAGACTGTCAAGTATCAAACAACATCTTAAATGTTGAAGTGAAATTGCTGATAGAAAGTTTAAGTTAGTTGAATGTGGCTTTATGACTCAATGTGTTACCATTTGGTTAAAGTCAGGCTTTCAGCGGCTTTTTGGTACATATGATATGTTTTGTATGTAGTATGAATTCATGTGGTTGTCTGAGCATAATTTGGATCAGACTAGTCAATGTTGCCTGCAACAATTGGTGCAAAGTAAGCAAGCATGGCTATTGTCTGTATATATAGTGTTGTTAAGAGCTGGCTACGTAGACCAGGCATGCTCTGTTTTAGCTTATTGGCGGTTTAGGTGGGAAACACTCCGTTATGCATTTGTATTTGTAGCATATGGTTTGCTCTGCCTTGGTTCATTATTTGTCTGACCACAGTTTATCTTCATTTTAAAATTTCATATTTCTAGCAGTTCTCTAAATTGTGAATATGAGGAGAAAAAGATTGACATGACAGACAGTGGTTTAAACACTGTCAAGCAAAAAAATAAAAAAGTTTTGATAGATGGCAAATGGATAATTTGGTTAATCGGAAGAAGCTATGTATTAAACCTCTTATCCACCAACCAGGTCTGGAGTTTGACTCCTGGCCGGATCACACCAAAGACTTTAAAAATGGAACCCGCTGCCATTGAGCTCTGCTTGGTGCTCAGCACATGCAATGGAGTAGGGAAAACAAGCCAGTGAGCCACAACTGGAAGAAAGGACGTGGCGGGCCCAACTTACACCAATTGGTGAAAAACTGGGCTTTAAAATCTCATCTAATTAATAATTCACTTGTTGATGAAACAAGTGCAAATAAATCATTTCTCTTCTAAACTGTGCTTCCTCGCTAACAGCTGATGGCAGTCTTACTGGAGGAAAATCGAATTGAATCTGGAGGCAAGCTACAGACTAATCAGCGGAGCATTGTTTTCAGTGAGGGATACACTCAACTCAAGGCAGAATTTCCATTCCTGAAAGGTGAGAATATGTAGCTAAGTAAAGGACATTGGAAGCAAACAAGTGTCGTTGAGGTTAACTTGAGTTGCATTTTGCATTTGAGAAGTTGAAAGATATCCATTACCATTAACAGTTGTATCACAAGCTTTCATTTTATAGAATTTAGCAACAGGTTAATAAAAATCAGATTATCTTCTCCTAGTAACACAGGCGTGGACCCAGAATTCCAAAAGGGGGGGGGGGGATGTTGAATTAAGAGGAAGCAGGGGGTGTGGGGGAGTTGCACAGCTAATGCCTTGTATGTTTTATTGTTGGTGTTCAGAAGAAGGGAGGACTGAGGCTGTAAAAGCCTCCCTTGAATCCACTCCTGTTGTTACCATTTGAAAGGTACACCAGAGGTGTAAAAAGGACAAATCTGACTTGAAGACCAACACTGCGAAGATTTGGTTGTGGTCCCACATTTGAAAAGACTAATTATGCTATAAATTTGCAATAATCTAACCCTGTTATGAGAGGAGTGGGTAAATACTTTAGAGACTAGTGGAATGTACTGGAAGCAAAACATGGCATGGAACACAAACCTTTCATATTTAAGCTGATTGTAAAATGCAAAAACAGTGAATCAGTATTGTTTTCAGTGTCTTTGTTATTGGCCCAAGATATGGAATGCTACTACAGTCAGTATCGTTTCCATTGTCTCCTTGATTGGCTCATGATGTTTTTAAATATGAGCGAAATTTTTTTTAAGCAATGCTAACCATTTCTTCTGAGATAAATTTTGCAAAAAAGGTTAAATTAATTCAGTGTGTAAATCATAAATGTGTTTACATTCATAAAAAGTATAAAGAATTTTCTTCTACATCTTTTATGAATAAGTAGAAATTCATAGCTGTTCTTAAGAGTTTCTGTTTTCCCTTCAAGGTCGACCTGTCTGTGAGGTCCATGTACATCCAGTCCAGACTCACCTCGTTCTAACTGCATACAGTCAAGCAAAGATAGTAAGTCCTTCCCATGGTGACACAGCAGAGTAAAGTTTTAAAAAGAAATATTTTATTCTTTTTTTGTCAAATAATTTCTCTTAATTCAAACTTGAATTTGCCAGACTAATTCTGCCAGTGCAACCTTTGTAAACATTTATTAGTTATTTATACAAAGTGTATCTCTGTATATTAGATTGCAAGTCATATGAATGAATTATTTTTGAATTTCGCCTTTGAAGGTCACATAGCTAAGTGACCATAAATGTGGAAGAAGCCAATGTGACTCATGAATTACAACCTGACATTGGGTTGCTAAAGAACAGATTATTTTCAATTATGTCTAGAATTTTTCAAAAGGCTCATGTGTCTGGTTAGAATTTTGAAAACTGAATTGAACCACTCAGTTCTCACTCGTAAATACAGTTATTTGTATGTAGGACGTGGGGATCGTCTATTAAGTTTGACCATTTGTCATTGGTATGTAAAGAAAACATCAAGTTTTGGAAAGATGCATTGAGTTTCATTGAACCAACAACTCAATGAGCTGATTTAAGAGCTTCCATAGCTTCAAATTCCATGACCTAAATGTATTTCACTGCATTAATAATATTTCCATTATATGTTTATGAAGGATCATGGAAAGCCTACCTTACTTTAAACATTTCAAAGATTGAGCCTAGGACTATCAGTTGTAAAGCTAACATAGCCTCAAATACCATGGCCTTAATGTATTTCATGGCAGTAATAATATTTCCATTACATGTTTATGAAGGATCATGGAAAACCTACCTTACTTAAAACATTTCAAGGATTGAGCCTGGGACTATCAGTTGTAAAGCTAACATAGCCTCAAATACCATGGCCTTAATGTATTTCATGGCAGTAATAATATTTCCATTACATGTTTATGAAGGATCATGGAAAACTTACCTTACTTAAAACATTTCAAGGACTGAGCCTGGGACTATCAGTTGTAAAGCTAACATAGCCTCAAATACCATGGCCTAAATCTATTTGACCTCAATATATATATATATGAAGGATCAACTTTGAAAGAATAAAAGCTTAAAGAGATGACAATCAATCACACATATAAACTTTTTATTCCTTTCTCTTTTAGCCAAATGATGAAATCGTGTTATCAAACCGTGGAATCTTATGTGTCTGGAATGTTAATGACCCTTTACAGCCTCAAAAGTAAGATTTTTGAAAATTTTTTTTCTCATTGGGGATTTTTGTTGTACCATGAAAATTATTTAGAAGTTGTGTTTTTTCATCACAGTAAAGGTTAATACTTTATCTTGTGGTGTGTGCATGTTTTTATTCACCCTTTTGCTATGGAAGGGGGTCAATCCCAACATAGTGAGCTTATGTATTATATTACATATATAAACAATACATACGTACGGTTACACACCACAGGTTTATAACGGGCTATTCCATGATGCAGCTGAGTGCTATCATCTGTGGTGAAACCACATGTATATAGTAATGGTAAATTATGGTTTTGCAGCAAAAACATGTGTAGGGAAGGGATTAAATAGTTTGGTGTCTTGTCTTTTGGTACCTTTACTGGACATTGATATGTATTAACCCAGCCTTTACCAGCAAAGTGGTGAAAGTGGTTTAGCCTGCTTCATGTTAAAAGTTACTGTTTGGGAGCAAAACCCCCCTCAGCAGAATTCTATTAAGATGAACGTGTAATTCTTATATTGACTGAAAGTATTCTATATGTTTGTACAATAGACTGTGATTGTGCACAATTTGCAAAAGAAATCTTACAGTAGGTTTGCATTACTTAAGGCAGGACAACCTGAAATCTGGAGCAATTTCCAAATCTTTTTTTAACTGCTTGTGACTGCTTGGGTAGCTGAACTTTTTATTCTTATTTCGAGCCCCCAGGTAAGAGGTATTTAGAAAAATGGTTGCAGTGCCAGTAAATTTTTGATTTAAGTCATAAACATAAAAGCTTGTTATCATTTATGATTAATTTTCATGTTTGTTGATTTCTCTCCATCTTTCAGGATTCTCAGCTGTCGTTCCCATCCAAGAAGTTGTGCTTGGAGTCCCACCAAAGCTACCATGGTCTTTGCTGGAACAGTAAGTGTTATGTTGTAAACATACTTGAGTGGGAATATGTAACTATCACAGAAGTCTAAATTACTCTTTGCAAAAGTATAACATGGGAAGATAGAAGAATAGTTGTGACAGAAGTACGTGCAACTGGGATTACACGGAATAATAAAAGCATTGAAATCAAACATTGAATATGAAGCCTTTAAAAGTGTGCAGTCAACAGCAAAGCCAGGATCCTGATATTCCATGATCATGGAATAGACAAAATTAACAACTCTCTTCTGAATTTTACAAAATTATGAAAGAAATCCTTGCTTGCAGTTCTGAATTTCAACATTTTATGGTAGATCAGTGTAGGCTCCAGTTTGCCTGCACTCCAATATGTCTACAGGGTAATGAGTTACTGAAAGGTTACACATACACAGTAGGCTGTTTATGCCAAAAACCTCTGACTTTTGGTGTATGTGTAAAAACAGTATTTGGTGTAATTTTGAAAGTTCAAAATAAGAGTGGAATTTTGTGATTTTTGAATCAGTGGTCCTACAAAGTATGCTTATACCCACACGTTGGTTTATTACTTGACCAATGCTTACAGTAAAAGCACTGAAGAAATTGTTGGAAGCGGACAGAGTCACATAAATCCTTTTTTTTTTATGCGACTCTGTCCGCTTCCAACAATTTCTTCAGTTTCAATGTGAAAAGAGTCCCAACAATTTTGTCCAAGATTGTGGCTATCACCCTGACCCTAGCAAGGTTACTAACAGTTTTGAACATATTCAACAATTTTTTTTTTTATGATAGTGAGTCCTTTTTCAGTACATGCATACCTTAATAAAATGTGTGTTTTATTTCTTTTAAAATATCTACTTTCAAATCCTTAGCCTGCATTACGTTTCGTCCCCAAATGCTGCACTGTTATTATCAAGTTTCTTGTGCTCAAGATGCACTGACACCTTTGAGAGTCTTGGGGTGTAGCCCCCAGAATCCCCACCTGGGTTTTACCCCTGGACACCACCAGGGGTCCCATTGCAGCCCCACCCCCTGTTAGTTTTGTGTTTGCAGTGCAGTCATAGGATGCCCCCTTGACACTACCCTTACTTCAGTCAGTTCATCATTTTTCACTTTCCAAAATCTTGTCACCCTGGTTGTTTCTGTCTCTTCATTAGCAAAAATGATGTCACGTGATGAAAGAGACTCTGGCTCTCCAAATTTAAGTTGAGATGGCTGCAGAAAAATTATTTTTCCAGTTTTCTTTTCTTTTTTTGTATTTTTATTTCATTTATTTGTTTTTCACATCATCACACATGTAAATAAACGTATAATGTATATTAATTCATTTCAATTAAGTATAAAGGTAACCCCTAATGATGTGGAGGAAGTAGAACAAAAAACTCTAACGGGCATGGCAAAGTGCTCCACTACATATTTGCTATTGACGCTTTTACACATACATCACTGGTTTGCATTGGTCGGCAAAGAGCATGTGCAAGGACAAATGTGTGCATATAAGGTGTTGTGTGTATGTTAACACTCATTCAGCTCCTTACATCTTCTTCCTTTGGCTTTCTCATTATCAGGAAGATGGCTCAGTCATGTTATGGGACTTGAGAGAACCATCTAGTATGCACCATCATTACACTATAGATGGAGAAACCTTGTTGGTGAGGGTACCCACATATAGCACAGATGGTATTTTGTCAGAGGATGCCCATAATAGTGGTGTAGTTTCATTGCTACCAATAGTGACAGCTGAGGACAGTCTAAGAGCATCCATGCCTCAGGGTCAACAATCAGGTAAAAACTTTGCCTTGCAGTTATTCAGCAATTCTCATTCGTAATTCTACTTGAAACAGTCACCCAGGCAATTATAGTTTGTTTTCATAATTACTTTGCTCAACAATCATTCATTGATTTTTAACACACAATATTTTTCATCATAGTTTTTGATTGGTCAATGTGTAGAAGAGGCTGTGTGGTCTTACAGATCACTTGAAAGTTTTGTCCCTGTCCCAAAAAATGTTTATAAATTCTAACCCATTAGTAATTTACACAATAATCAATGTTTCTTAAAGGGACAAACAGTGTTTGACAGAAAATGTGAACCTTTTGCTCCAGCTAGCACCTCACTTTCTGAATATTTGTCATGTAAAAAATACCCGCACAGATGCAACACTAGACAGCTTCCATTACACTGTAACCAATTGCAGTGCTAAGCCATGATCACGGATCATTCTTGGTTAAAGTCAATGTACAAATGTGGTCCAGAATAAAAAGCTGTAAAAAAATTGTAAAAACAAAACTCTGACTGCCACTTTAATGCTTGACAGACCTCTATAATGTCTATACTGTACTCTGGTTAACAATCAGTCTAGAAAAGACATTTTTGGTGCTGAAGCAAAGGTGAATTTTCTGTGCCAAATTCTGATTGTCCCTTTCAAATTAAAGTAAATGTTTCCTTACCCCTTAGGCTTTATTGGAAGGGAAATTTTAGCTTTTTCATGTTGTTTTAATAAATTGTACAAAAAGTTCATTATAACTTTGGGCAGCTTATTAATGCACTAATATTTCAGGTGTCAGTCGAACAGCATTAGTCTGTTACAATTTGGAATTGCTGAACAAACATATTCTGAGTTAACGATGTTGGTTAGTGATGTTTTCTTTCAAAAATTTGATGCCTTTGTTGTCAGATTTATGACCTGTTAACTGCCTAATAGACTTGTTCAGACTTTATGAGTATCATATTACAATTAGGTTTGTAATTATGTCTCTTTTCTGCAGCTGAAGCATCAGATAGTTCATTCCAAATTGCATCACTGGAAGAGAGGGGTGTGATTCATTTGTGGGTGAGACTTTGTTTTTCTATATATAGTGTTCAATTCACAGACTAATATTGTCATTGTATTTTCTTTTTACTTCAACTTAATTTTTTTTACCTGTTATGGAAGTTTTAGATTTCATTGTCTTTAGCAGGGAACTTTACATGTCATTGTTTTATCTTGGTAGACCTTACATGTTAAAGTAACTTCCATTTAGTAGTACCAAGATTTCAGGTTATATTTAAAAATAGCTACCCTGGATAGTGGTTTTAAGTCATGAACGACTGTATTTTATTAAAGAACCAAACTTGCCAAAATGTAAAAATTTCTGCAAAGCTTTCTCAATTTTTGGAAAAGTCATAGGATTGTTTAAGTACTTGTATTGTTTGTGTTTATCGAACATTTATTTTTATTCCCACAATTTTGTGATTGGATTTGTTATTATTTGGTCGTGAACATGAAAAAAATCAGATGTATATTTTCTTAAAGGTAAAGAAATAGTTTGCCATGGAATTAACAGTTACTCATAAAGGCCTGTATACACAAGAAACATCTTCAGAATATTTCCAAAACATTCACTTGCAACATACCCATAATGCCCTTGTTTTAATTTTGTTACACAGTGTGGACATGGTATGAAACAATCTCAAAACATTTTGAAAAAGTTGTGAAGATGTTTTCAAAGAAATGTCATGTCGATTCTTTTATAAACGAGTTGCAACATTTATGCAACATTTTTTTCAGAAATGTTTTGGAAATGTGGTTGGGAATGTTTCTCGAGTATACAGGTCTTTAATAAATGAGTTGTCATTTTGCTTTATTATCATCCATCACTGAAGGACATACTTTAACTTTGAAGATGTGCAAACAAAAGGTTTAACTTATTATTAACATTTTTTCCTCTCAAAAGTCTTTTTCTGAAAGACAGAATATGACTTTGCTGTTAGCCCATGATTAAGTGGGTCTCACTCTGGAAGGTACAAAGTTTTCCAAACTTTCTTTTCTTGAAATATTTTTAAATTATTTCTTACTTTCTTAGGTGGTGCTAGAGATAGCCAAAACTAGCCTTGCGGGCTCAGAATCTGAACTAGGTAAGTCTGTCGTAATTTCTTATTTGAATGACTTCATTTTAGCAAATAATCTTTCCCCATAATGGGAGAACTTTAGCAACTTTATCAGTAAAAATTGCCTAATTCTGGACTGAATCTGAATTAACACTTTGACTGATAATGCAGACATTAAATATTTTGAGCCTACAGTTTGTGGAATAATTTTTGCACTGTTCTTAAAAAATGGTTACAGCATACATGCTTCTGGGATTCTGAGAATTTTTTCCAGATTTGTTTTTTTGTAGGATTAGTGGTACTATCGCCATGAAATAAGACTAGAAAAATGGAAAATTCAACAATTTTTAGAAATGCAGTCAGAAATCATGTTTGAAAAGCTATGCTGTGACTACCTTAATTAAGATGTCGCCTCTGTGGACATTTGATGTTACTCTACAAAATGATTATCACGATTATGCTACTCCAATATGTGGGTAGCAATAGGCCTTTAACCAGAAGTCTCAGTTGTTACTAGTAACAGCACCAGGCAAAAGTGCCAGGATGGAGTCTGGAGGCATGTGCTCATTGGCCCACTGACTCCCTACAAGGCATACAAGCATACAATAATGCCTAAAGCCAATGCAAATTGTAGCACAAAGAAAAGAGTGAAAGTCAAAAAGATGGTAAATTGAGAGCTCTCATGGTGCCTTTTTTGAAGGGACCACAACTGTATGAATAACCCACACAAGCTAAACTTTTAAATTTCAACAATATGTGTGTTAGGTTGGGTTTATATATAGGGACTTGCACCTTAACTTATAAACTTCTGGTTCTGGTTCAGGTTCAGGTGCCATGCGGAGCATCATGCACAGCAGCAGTAGGTTCCAATTGTTAAGTATTTGGAATGACCCAGCCTGGAAATTGAACCCCGGTCCTTCTCAGTGACAGCATGTGATTGATTCAGTTTTAATGGTTTAGCACAAAATACTCTGTACTAAAGATTATTAGCCTGTAAGAATTAAAGGCTTAGTATATATTGTTATTAGAACAATTTAATTTGAGAAATTTCCATTTTGTTTCAGGGTTGGTACCTGGTGGCAGAGTTAAACTTATACGTAGTTCAACCATCTCACTTAATTCTCCTAGCAGGTAAAGTTGTCTACCATTCATTAAAGGGGGAATCAGAGTTTGACAACATGTATTACTTTTTTGTTCCAACACTTCATTTTTGATTCCTTGCTGTAGGCAGGCAAGGAATCTATGCGATGGTGATGTCGTGTGTATGTGTGTGTGTGTGTGTGTGTGTGTGTGTGTGTGTGTGCGTATGTGACGCTTTGGCTTGTAAACACGATATCTCAAGAAGGGTAAGTCCGAGGGATCTCATACTTACCATGCAGATTGCCCATATTGAGCAGATGATCCCTATTGTTTTTGGTGGACGTCAAAGGTCACTTGGGGTCACAAGAGGTCAAAAGGTCAAAATCTTGTAAACACGATATCTCGAGAACGGTACATGTGACTATGCTCATATTTGGTGTGTGGGTTGGTCATATTGAGTAGATGATCCCTATCGATTTTCTTGGAGGTCAAAGGTCATTTGGGGTCACGAGAGGTCAATGGGTAAATTCCTTAGAAATTGCTTGTAAACACGGTATCTCAAGAAGGGTAAGTGTGACTATGCTCATATTTGGTGTGTGCATTGGCCATATTGAGTAGATGATCCCTACTGTTTTTGGTGTAGATCAAAGGTCATTTGGGGTCACGAGAGGTCAAAAGGTCAAAACTTCGTAAACACGATATCTGGAGAACGGTACATGTGACTATGCTCATATTTGGTGTGTGGATTGGTCATATTGAGTAGATGATCCCTATTGATTTTTGTGGAGGTCAAAGGTCATTTGGGGTCACGAGAGGTCAATAGGTAAATTCCTTAGAAATTGCTTGTAAACACGGTATCTCAAGAAGGGTAAGTGTGACTATGCTCATATTTGGTGTGTGCATTGGCCATATTGAGTAGATGATCCCTATTGTTTTTGGTGGAGATCAAAGGTCATTTGGGGTCACGAGAGGTCGAAAGGTCAAAACTTCGTAAACACGATATCTCGAGAACGGTACATGTGACTATGCTCATATTTGGTGTGTGGGTTGGTCATATTGAGTAGATGATCCCTATCGTTTTTGGTGGAGGTCAAAGGTCATTTGGGGTCACGAGAGGTCAAAACGTCAAAACTTCGTAAACACGATATCTCGAGAACGGTACATGTGACTATACTCATATTTGCTTTGTAGGTTGGTCATATTGAGTAGATGATCCCTGTCGTTTTTGGTGGAGGTCAAAGGTCATTTGGGGTCACGAGAGGTCAAAAGGTCAAAACTTCGTAAACACGATATCTGGAGAACGGTACATGTGACCATACTCATATTTGGTGTGTAGGTTGGTCATATCAAGTAGATGATCCATATTGTTTTTGGTGGAGGTCAAAGGTCATTTGGGGTCACGAGAGGTCAAAAGGTCAAAACTTCATAAACACGATATCTCGAGAATGGTACATGTGACTATGCTCATATTTGGTGTGTGCATTGGCCATATTGAGTAGATGATCCCTATTGTTTTTGGTGAAGATCAAAGGTCATTTGGGGTCACGAGAGGTCGAAAGGTCAAAACTTCGTAAACACGATATCTCGAGAACGGTACATGTGACTATGCTCATATTTGGTGTGTGGGTTGGTCATATTGAGTAGATGATCCCTATTGTTTTTGGTGGAGGTCAAAGGTCATTTGGGGTCACGAGAGGTCAAAAGGTCAAAACTTCATAAACACGATATCTCTAGAACAGTACATGTGACTATACTCATATTTCGTGTGTAGGTTGGCCATATTGAGTAGATGATCCCTATCGTTTTTGGTGGAGGTCAAAGGTCATTTGGGGTCACGAGAGGTCCAAAGGTCAAAACTTCGTAAACACGATATCTGGAGAACGGTACATGTGACCATACTCATATTTGGTGTGTAGGTTGGTCATATTAAGTAGATGATCCCTTTTATTTTTGGTGGAGGTCAAAGGTCATTTGGGGTCACGAGAAGTCAAAAGGTCAAAACTTCATAAACACGGTATCTCGAGAATGGTACATGTGACTATGCTCATATTTGGTGTGTGGGTTGGTCATATTGAGTAGATAATCCCTATTGATTTTCGTGGAGGTCAAAGGTCATTTGGGGTCACGAGAGGTCAATAGGTAAATTTCTTAAAAATTGCTTTTAAACACGGTATCTCAAGAAAAGTAAGTGTGACTAATCTCATATTCGGTGTGTGCCTTGGCCATATTGAGTAGATGATCCCTACTGTTTTTGGTGGAGATCAAAGGTCATTTGGGGTCACGAGAGGTCAAAAGGTCAAAACTTCGTAAACACGAT
This sequence comes from Holothuria scabra, assembly GCA_037179385.1. Taxonomy (NCBI): domain Eukaryota; kingdom Metazoa; phylum Echinodermata; class Holothuroidea; order Aspidochirotida; family Holothuriidae; genus Holothuria; species Holothuria scabra. The sequence goes on from CM074187.1 coordinate 29,864,313, forward strand.
ATCTCGAGAACGGTACATGTGACTATACTCATATTTGGCGAGTGTGTTGGCCATATTGAGTAGATGATCCCTATCGTTTTTGGTGGAGGTCAAAGGTCATTTGGGGTCATGAGAGGTCAAAAGGTCAAAACTTCGTAAACACGATATCTCAAGAACGGTTCATGTGACTGTGCTCATATTTAGTGTGTGGATTGGTCATATTGAGTAGATGATCCCTATTGATTTTCTGAAAGGTCAAAGTTCATTTCGAGTCAGCATGTTCAAAGCCTGACAAGCTTTCCTGCACAGTCTTTCAAGAAATGTCACTTGTAGGGTCCTGTAATTTGTCCTGTAGATGGCACATAGTGAATACATGGTCCCAGAAGTTTTTGGTGGAGGTCAAATGTCATTTGGGTTCACAACGGGCAAGGGGGATCTCAATGTAGGAAGATTGGATGCCTTGCATGTGTACTTTGTGGGCACATTATGGAGCCCTGTTAATTGAAAAACATTGCCAAGCAATGTCAGTGTGAAAAAAGGCCTTACATTTCAGCGGCAAGGAATCACTAAGCCTTTTGGCTTTCTGGTTTCCTTTTTTTTAATGGATTGTTTACCAAAATTAACAGAGGTCTTTTAAGTGAGAAGAAATTTAAATTCTGTGGTAATTACTGTTAAAAAAGGGAATTTGGAATATTTTTCAAGTGAAACATCCACACAGATGCAAGACAGTTCCAACCACACAATGACCAATCACTTAGTCAGACTACCATATTTACTCTATTAAACGCCCCGGGGGCGTGAAATTTCCGTTAAGGGGGGCGTTTATTAGAGTCAAATTTATGTGACTTCTGATAAACTGCTACATCTGGCATATTTGTCCATTTGGTTGTCAGCTTCACAATCAGCTGTGAGCTCCTCCCCAATGACCGGTAACCAAACTTAATTCCCTATAAATATGGTAGCCACGAACAGCACTCTGAACTTTGCAAGTGTGATCAACTTTCGCTGACGTCTTGATATGTAACGTTACACACAGAAGTGACTTTTTTAAGTGCCCGCGGCATATGCATTCATGCATGCTGTGAACAGTATACAGCCAGGCCTCACGGTACTATACTGACCAGCCGGCTATACGCACGTACATACGGTAATTGCATAATAGTTACCGTGAGTAGTACCATTAGCAGTACATACGCGTTCACAGCATTTCACTGTTAAACAGTTTTCCTGTGTTGAATTTGGATTTTCATGTTAGGCTGTTCGGATAGGCTAGCGAATATTTGTATACCTACGGTATGTACAGTACCACTTTCGAACCGCAAACGAAGCAGTACAGGTTCGCGGTATGTGATAGCGTGATGGATATCAACAGAAATTAGTTGCAGAAACATGCCTTTTACTTCAGGATGCAGAATGGGACTTCAGGAGATTTCGTGGCTTCAAGGCAGGACTATTTCATTTTCTTTTTACCATATTGTCTTTGGAATTAACAATTTCACTTTATGCAATGTGACGAAAAAGTTGGGGGGCGTTTAATAGAGTAAATACGGTATGACAACAGATCATTTTTGTTAGTTTTTAACTCATTGGATGGTTGTGGTGTAAAACTTACGTCATAAAAAAACTTGTGAAAACAAATTCTTACTACTCCTTTAACTTTAATACTGTATTATCTTGTCAAGGGAAGCTCATTCAGTCCATATCCACTTGAAAATGTTTCACCATAGTCGTTAATGCAGTCCTTTGTTTGGCAATGTTTTCTCCTGGAGTATCAATGAAAGGCATATATTGAGTTGATAACCATTTCTAATGAGGGACTACAACATGATGTGCCCATTGTAAGCACACTTAGTGAAATTTCACATCCAATAGTCATACAAAAGTTTAAAATGTTGAATTTTATGGTACCTGGTTTGTAAGGAATAGTGTGCATATTTTGACAAGAGTGTCTGGTTACAAATTTTTGAAAATGAAACTGAATCTTTTAATTTCCCAGTCATAAAACAATGATTTTTATATAGGTCATTTGTCAGTAGTATGTGAAGGTATATAACTTTACAGGTGTGGAAAAATTTGGTGCATTCCTCATTTGTTGAGTTTACTGCTTCTTTGGTGATTTGTGCATTTTTCATGTGACATCAGTTCATTTCGCATAGCCATAGTGAAGGTCACTGCTCACGCTCAGAGAAGGGGAAGTGGAACTTTCTGGGCTGATGAATGTAATGCACAGACTTTCTATATACATGGACAGAGCATATAACACATACGTCCTATACGTAGATTGTTGCCACCGACTGGGACCAAAAAGGCACACCAAGGTGGGGGTTGTGAAGCTATAATTTGTATAATTTCATAAAGACTCTGTAATATTTGAAACAAAAGTTAAACTTGAATGGAAAAAATATCTTATTCCTGCAATACGTGTAATGATTTTGACATTATTTTGCAATTTTTGAAAATAATTCAACTTTCTTGCAAAATCTGTTGTTTAGAACTACTTGAGTAAGTCCAAACTTTCACACATAAAACCATAGCAGACAGCCATCTTGCTACTCTTATACTCACATGTATGGTAGCATCACTCCAATGTGCAGTATGCTCTGTCCATGTATACAAAGTCTATGATAAAATGCCTTTAACCTATTGATATGAAACTCCTTTAGCAAGTTATCATAGTTCATACGTAGCTCGAACAGAAGAGTAGGATGCAGTCACAATGGTAAACCTAACTTATTTGGATAGTAATGACTTTTATGAATAGGATTGTACAGCAGTATGCTCTGTCCTTTTTACTTTTTTAATCTGTAGTTACAGCTCAGTCAGGCTACCCTAAAAGCACAATCAGACATCCTAACATTATAAGTTTTTTTTCAAGTTTTTTCCTTTATCTTTGCTTTCAGAGGCATTGATTCAAGCAACAGCTTTAAGTCAGTTTGTATGCAGCTAAATCCAGCTGATCCTAGCCATTTTTACATTGGCACAGACAAGGTGAGTTGATCAAGACACTTAAATTTTTCAATGTCTCTTTTGATTTTACCAGTAATGAAGGGTTTTTCTTCTAAATAAGGCATAGGAGTGATAATCTGCCGGGAATTTTACAAAATCATTTTAAAGTCAGTTAAGTATTTTCTTATTAGTCCATATTAATGGATACAGTCCAGATGTATTTCTGATGCTCATAGTTAACCATGTGTTTGGTCTTCTTGTAGAGCAATTATTTCTAACAGGGATGGGGGGGGGGAAGGGAGGGCCCAGGTTCAGTTCCCAGGTCCATTCATACCAAAGACTTTAAAAATGCACCCTACTGCCTTTGTGTACGATGCTCAGCATAAGGTATGGAGTAGGGAAAATAACCCATTGCCCCACAACTGGAAATAAAGCTCTGGGCACTGCTAAATTAAACAAGAAGGTCATAAGTTAAGGTGTAAAAGCCCATCTAACTAACCATATCTGCATTTATATTTATTAATGGAGTAGCTATTAATCATGTGACTGAATGAGTGGGTGACATTGATCAACTTGAACCAATTGGTTAGAGACTGGGCTGTGAAACTCCATCTAACTAACTTGATCAGTTGATCAATATAATTTTTATTATTGAGAAATAAACCATGCCAAACATCTGGAGCTTGAATGAGTTAATGTTTGTAACATTAATGAACAAACTGTCCATGACTTTTCTCTTTTGTAGACAATCTGTTTATTCATATCTGAGATGAGGGAATTTTCTGATTATATACCAAAATGCAGAGCTGCCAACCATTCTGTTTTTGCCAGAATAATTCTGTTTTCTGGAGAAAAATATGGCATTCTGCTTTTTTCTTGTCAAATTCGGAATTATAGGCTCATTTACCATACATATTGATATGCATTGATCACTTTGCAGCGTGCACTTCTAAGTTCTGCATAATATGCCATGTCCTGCACATATGATATGTGCACTTCACTGCAGATGCTAGATATCACCCACAGTACTTGCATTCCTGTACAAGTGGAGTGAACTCAGTTTCCCCAGACCCCATTATTGTGACCTTGGCACTGATTGCACAACTTGTCGAAAAATAGTAGCCTATGCTGTGCAGTTATTGTACAAGGTTGTAAGTTTTGTTTTGTAAGATTCTGTTTTTTTTATGGAAATTCTGCCATTTGAGTTCCTTTTTGGTTGGACAAGGTTGGCAGCTCTGAAAATGAATTATCAATGCTTTGAAAGTGTCTTGACATTGGGTGTTAATAACAATTAATACGAAGGAGAATGTTTTTGTTAGCATAAGCTTTATTTGTGTCTCCGATGAAGTCACTTCAAGAATGCCTGTTTCTTGTTTTTCTGTAGGGAGTTGTTTTACACGCATCAAGACATCATGACAAAGTACATCCTAAAGAATACAAAGCTCATTTAGGTGAGTCCTTTGTCTTGTGGTTTTACTGAGGAGATCTGCAGATCCACTTCTGGTCGGGTCATAACAAAGAGTTTAAAAATTGAACCTACCTACTGCTGTCTTGATTGGTGCTCAGCTTTAATAATCCAATCGAGTAGGGAAAACAAGTCAGTGAGCCACAACTTAAAAAAAAAGGAAAACAAAGTGGGGGGGGGGGGGATTGGCCAGCTCAACTTAAACCAGTTGGTTAAAAACCAAGCCACGAAAACTCATCCAACCAGTTTACTGATAGTTTTACTGAATATAAGTGAACCTTTGCTTTCATTTAGGGTAAAGATGTCAGTACAGTTGTACAAGTCTTACTGGATTTGAAGGGGCTGGGTACTTTTGCACCAAATTTGAATGTATGCTTGACTTAAAGTAGCATGTACAGCAAATGCAACATAAATATATATAAAGTATCTAAAATTTTATTCCATTAGTCATAAATGCATCTCAGTTCTCCTAAGCCTATAGACGAATCTGGACAGATTGTGATGGGCTGATTTTAGTCGGCCATTACTGGGGTCCATCACCCCCAATCTTTAAATTTCCTTCCTTACCTGTTCCATGGATGGTTGTACACTGAAGTGTATCTTGTTTTTCTCAACTTCACTGAACATGAGGACTTTAAATTCACATAGACAATAAATGAAGATGATTAAAGGATGATGGACCCCACTAATGGCTGCCTACATTCATTAAAAACAAGCGCTAATCGGATTTGTCTATAAGGAGTCGCATGGATTGCAACATGAATGTTAAGGTGGGAGAATTTGCAATCCAAGTGATCTCTCATAGGCATATGGAAACTGTGATACGTGTATGACTAAGTGCAATAAAGCTGTTGGTACTTCATCTATGTTGCATTTTGAGATCTATCCTTCATGGGCTGGAAAGATATCTGCCTTAACTACAGCATTTTCCAAGATGTGATGGACTGTTAATGTTATATCATTTCATATGCTACTATGATGGTATGCTTGCTGGACTTGAGTGTGGCAAATGTGGTCCTCAAAATTGATTCAGCGTGCCAGAGTTTGGTATAAACCATGTATGGTTCTTTCAATCAGTCATTGAAATTTTCAATACCAGATGCTCATTCATGTTAAAAAGACAGTTATGTGGACAAATTGCTGTAAATTTCTTTACACAAAATGGAATTGTATGTAATCATTTGACCATTTGTAGTGAAAGTATAACATTTATGCCAATTTTATTTTCATTCAGGCGCGTTATGCTTGTGGTACTTCTGTTTTAAAACAGCCATAAGATTATTTTTGTGGAAGTAAGAGTGTTTGCTGGGGTCAGAAGACATGACAGATTCATCTTAAAGTTAGAGGATGACAGTGTACAGACCCTAGATAGCATTTTTTCAAGTGTATGTTCTCATGGTTTTTGTCAAGTGATTTGGAATACATTTTTCTTGTATTTAAAAAATTTAATGACACGTTGACTTTCTACAGGTTTTATAAATTGTAATGGAATTTTGTGTTTAAACTGCCAAGTTTAGATCAAACTTTCATTAAAAGTCTCTCCCTTTTTATCATTTTAAGATGTTCCTGTTGAAGTGTCACGTTTAGATTTTTCTCCGTTCAATCTTTCCTGCTTCTTGGTGAGTTTAGAAATCTAGGACTGTGTTGATTTCTTCCTGGTCTGAATTGCTTGATTCCACATGCTATTACAAATATATATTTTTTCTATAATTTTCATTTTTTTAGTTCACAAAGAAGTCTTATTCTGCAATGATTTGCCTTTGCTTCAATAAGAAAATATTATGCTTTATAACATATTCATAGCTCATCCCAAAAGTTAATTTAAAATACTAAGAAAGAAAATACTCGTCAAAAATAATCCTGTAAGGGACTACAGGCTGCAACATTTCACCATGCCTTTTCTTTACAGGACCCATTTACAAGTACAGCACATCTGTGGCTCCCTCCACATATCCCCAGAGTTCTCATCTCTACTAAATATCGTGAGCAAACAAGACCTCCCACCCTCCCCACCCCAGTCACTTGGTAGTGTTCTATAAATGCAGATAACCCACTAAGTAGGTATATTTACTTTGTTGACATTCTGCTCCAACGTTATTTTAATAATTTACTTTATTTGCCTTTCAGGTGGGGTGCTTGGATGGAAGTATACGACTTCACAGCTTAGGTTCTGGTGAGTATTTTGACTAAACTTTGCTGACATATCTTCATCTATTGTGCAGTTCTTGCCAGATCTGTTCAAGATCATAAAACATTTATTCAATTTATTCATCATGAAACTTTCCTTCCTTCTTCTTGAAACATCCTCCTTTTCGGCCATTAAAGGAAAGGAATTACACTATGTACAAAATATTAATTCAGGTTTCCCATCTGATTAATTGACAGTACCTGATACCCTAAAATAAGTAGTAATATACACAAAAAGTGACATAAAATTTGGGGTTAACTAACAGGCGAGCCAAGTATGTGTTTTTTTTTTCATTTCACGCAGTGAGAGGACAATGAAAGAACAGATTGTTTGAGGGCACAGATCATGTAACAAATTCAAGTATCAGTTGCACCCCACATTGCCTTTGATCTACAGGGGTGTCTTTACTGTCTTTAAGGAGCAACAACACAGCATGTTATAATTGAAAATAGTATCTGAGCTCATCATTTACTCTCTTTAACCATGTGACTTATCTGTGATTAGATTTATGCAAATCACTCCTTGATAAGATTTCAGTATATGGTACATTTTCAATCCGAAACATTATGAAAGATACTTGGCAGGAAATTGACAGGGTAATTTTAAAGTTTATTTGAATTATAAAACTTGGTTAAGATGGCTGTTTTTTGTCATTTAGGGGAATACGTAGTTTGTTTCACAGAATATTTGCATATTTTAAAATTTTACATACACATGCTCCTTGTATTTATTGTAAGGGCTTTTTTTTGTTATTTTTAGAGCTGCCTCTTTTAACATGGCCCAACTCTACAATGGGTATGGAGGTCACTGCAATAGCATGGTCTCACAGTAGACCCTCTGTGTTCTTCTCAGTGGACACAACATCCAAGGTATATGTCTGGTCACTGCTAGAGAAGGACGGCAATCCTGTAAAGACAGAGCAGTTTTCTAATGGAAGGTTTGTAGATTTTTACACAAATTTTAATATATTAAAAAGGATTTTCATTCCTTGCAGCTTATTATCAATAATTACCACTTAGATGGAACTTCAAAATATATATGGGACAGTTACCATTTTTGGGCCCTGGCAAATATCCCCAGAAAATTTCTTTCCTGGACAGTTCCAAAGTTTGTGGAGGGTAAGTCACCACAGGGGCAGCTGCCATGGATAAAAATAATAGAGACTGTGTGAAGAGAATTTCAGGATAGGATTTTTCTGGGGAGCAATGGGGAGGTGGGGAGAGTAAATTGTCAAAGGACTATAGACGAATCCGATTAGCGCTTGTTTTTAGTGACTGTAGGCCACCATTAATGGGGTCCATCAGTCTAAAACTGTCTTTATTTATTGTTTACATGAATTTCAAACCCTCATATTTAGTGAACTTGGAGAATTTAAGGTACAAATTAGTGTTCAACCATCCATGATAGAGGTAAGCAAGGAAATCGAAAGATTTAAAGGTGATGGACCCCAGTTATGGCCGACTGAAATCAGACCATCACTTGCTCTCCGGATTTTTCTATATTTTCCTTTTGCCAGGGGGAATCATCTTGTAGCTCAGATTTAAAGTAGGAAAAATCTGCCTTTGCTTGAGTCTGTGGTAGTAACAGCAAGTTTATGAAAACCTGTGGTTTCTGATTAAAGGACTTGACCACTAGTTCATTACCCCAAGTGTCTGCTTTAATGAATAGCAACTTTGATTACCATTCTCTCACAACAGGGGAAGAACATTTTAGGGACATTACATAACAACTAGCAACTTAATCTGACAAAAAAGGGGGAGTAATTACCCATGGTGCATTGAAGGGTAAGATCACCTTTCATCTTAATCTGACATGAACTGCCATCAAAGTCAAAGTTTTGGGCTATAAGCAAATGCTTAAATGGACATGTAAATGGTATTGGTAACAACTCTTCACAGTATTACTCTGCAGAGCAGATTCAATTTGTCCAGTCCTGCTGTGAGGTTTACACACGGTAATGGCTACACCATGGCTTGGGAATATGCCCTACAGTGTGCTACATAGGCATACAAGTATTGGCACTGGTAGAAAAATTTTTTTAATGTAAATTGTAGATGAGAGAGATGTAATATTACATTAGGCTAACTCCTCCGATGCTCCAAAAACCCAGATTTTGAGGCCTTTTAGTTGCTTATTGAGATAAAGACTCCCTGGCCCAATGGACCATGAAATAGCAGATAGGGTGCCAGAAGACTCTTCTCCATCAGGACATAGTGTGACTACATAAGGGAGCTTTGTGCTGTTATCCCAGTCAGTCAATGAGCAGAGTGGTCAGTGGGAGCTGAAAGCATTAGTTACACTTCACTTAAGCAACCGTGAAGGTGCTATATGGAGAGTATCAGACTGGATTTCATCATGAAAGGTGTTTCTTTTTGAAGTTGATCTTTAGTATTAAATATAGACGAATCCAATAAGCGCTTGTTTTTAGTGACTGTAGGCTGCCATTAATGAGGTCCATCAGTCTAAAACCGTCTTTATTTATTGTTTACATGAATGTCAAACCCTCATATTTAGTGAACTTAGAAAATTTAAGATACAAATTAGTGTACAACCATCTATGATAGAGGTAAGCAAGGAAATCGAAAGATTTAAAGGTGTTGGACCCCAGCAATGACCGACTGAAATCAGACCATCACTTGCCGTCCGGATTCTTTGTGTATAGCAGTAGCTTAGCATCTGATTAAGCTTGGTGCTTCGTTGGGATGGATGGATATGTGGGAGGGAGTTGATAATTTGCATGTTCCAAACAATCTTCCATCGTTTTATCTTATTGCAAAATTTTTGTTTTTGTTTCTCCAAGGTTGACTGGACTTGATGTTTCCAATGATTTCACAGCTTCATCAATGGGACGTCCTGGAAGAAAACCTGAACTGGTGAGATTTTATTTTTTTGTAATTTTTAAAAAGGGTATTCTAACTTACAGTGGATTGTTTATAATTGAGGCATAAAACTCCATAACCCAAACCACATAGGTGCTTTCAAAATCAGATCAAGTGATTTTCCTTCTCTAAGAAAAATATCCTTCATGTTTCATGCCTTCTTTGGTTGACTTTACAGAAGTTTGAATCCCTCCTTCTTACAGCCCATTGAGACCCAAAAGTATAAATGATCTGTAGTGTAACACATTGGTGTTCTTGTAGTGCGCTGTGTAAAGACAAGTAAATCTAGCCATCCTGATCATAAAATGGGTGCCTTGAGCACATACTGAAGTTTGAAAATTTTTAAACCTTGAATTCTTATACATTTTGGTTCAGCTAATTGCTGCAAAATGGGAAGTTCAGCCAATACCTGTACTTTTTTTTTTTTGCTCAGGTCCATGGTTCACTACCTCTTTAAGTATCAGACAAAATGTCTTCCATTGGTAAAATTATTTTTTTGTGTGATCGCCTGACAAATAATTCTTCTTTTCCAGGTGATAGCCGATGAAAAGGGGGGCATTGAAGTCCACAGACTGAATGAGCGTTTCTCCAGTGCATCAGGAGATGAGCTTGATGCGATGGCAGCTTTGTTAGAATCTTTTGTTTGATGAAAAAAACTGTCTGCTGCCACCTGTTGGGCTATGTGTTGTGCATCTAGCAAACCTTCTCTAACACTGCTACCACCTGTAAGGTGTCTTCTGCCATTGGCAGTTCTGTTTGCTGCCACACGTACAGCTCCGTTAACTTACTATCATGTTGAAACACTGCAGGCACCTGCAGAGGAACTTATTAGCCGATTGATAGTACATTCATTTTATGCCTGTGCCTGTAGAGTGCTGGGCCTTTTGTTAGCTGTGTGGTTTGTTCTGCTCTACTTCAATCTGTCTTTCACCTTGGATGGGTGTGAGTTTTGCTCAGGATAGCTGTAGTTGGGAGAACTTCTGCATGTTTCACCCTAATACAATGTTTTAGCCCAACTAGTGACCAAATTCAGTTGCTCAAAGAAATGGTGGCTTTAAGACAGTGCCAGCAAAGGTGTAACTTTTATCCCACCCTGATATTATAAGGACTCTTCCAGGGTTCCTACAGGTCTTGGAAATGCTGTAAAGTCGTGGAAAACTAAAATATGAATTTTCAGACCTGGAGAGTCAGGAAATAAGCAATTTTTCAAAAGGTCCTGGAAAAGTTCAGGAATTTTAGGAAGTGGACATTTTGTCCTAAATTTTTTGAAGTTCCAATACATTATTTTGTGGAAAAAAGATGGAAATGTAGAATGTGACTTTTTTCAAGGTCCTGGTAACAAGAGGTAACTTAAGGTCCTTGAAGGTTATGGAAAAGCCTTGGAATTTTGTAATTTTGAATGTTTATGAACCCTGTAGATGATTTGTACTAAGCAGTGGAGGCCCATGGTTAATTTAAAAACAAAAGATAGTTTATTCTTCAAAATAAAGTGTTATCTAAGCCAGCATGTTAGAAACTTTTTGCAACAACCTCTTGCACCCATTATTTGGCAAAACTGTGACACAATCATTACAAATCATTGCCCTCTTTCATTTCTGCCCTTTAAGTGTCTTCTCACAGTTTGTGTGTAAATGGCAGCGGGCTGTGGCTCCTATGGAGGTTATGCACTGATGTCACTGCATTGCTCATCTTGCTATTTTTCCATCCCGGTGTCCATTGCACAACAATTGTTACTACGGTGCTGTAGTGTACATGTACTGGTAACACACGTACTGCGCATGATCAGTTCCATCCAGCATGCCAAAGTGAAACATGCTGACATCATGTGTATAAGCTGTATACTTCGGATTAGTTAAGGAATAAAACTGCATTCATTGGAGTATTGTGGATGAATAAACAATTAAGACTGCGCATTTCAGAAAGTAACCGACAAGACAAGTTTTTTATCCGTATATATTTTTGTGACGTGTGTTGAAGTATATGATCCTTATCAGAGCAATCTGAGAATGCTACAGATCGGAAGAGTGTGTGTACTGTGATAATAAGCATTGCTGGCAAAAATGGTTTTACCCACCTCTCCATGGTTGCTAGTGGTTTCTGCATATCATTATAACTGCAGGTTTGTTCAAGAATAACCAATCATAATGCAGGATTCTAAATGACCAGTGCTTAGAGATCAAAAAGAAAAGTATATCTTCATTTGTATCACAAAGTTAAGGATATCTCTCGTGATGAGGGTTTAATTCTCTTCATAAAACACCCAAGTAGGAGTAAAGTACCTTCAAATACTCATCACAGTCCAACATTGAAAGCTCTATTTGATATGTCCAATGGACTCCAGTGTTACTCTGGCTTTAAGTGCACAATGGTAGAAGTATTTGGTATGTGTAGTTTAAAACTTTTTTATATTTTGTAGGTGTTAGTGATAACTAATTTCATAAACAAAACTGAATAACCTTCAAAATGAAAAAAAGTGCAAAATAAAAAAATTGTTTAGAGAATTTATCCCAGAATTAGCAATGTTGTTGAACTGTTAGGACCTTTGGCAAAAGCAAAATGAGTAGGCTAAAAATTATTTTAATGTATTCATCTAGTCTTTCAGTAGCACTATAGGGAACAACTTCCTATGTTTTCTCAGAGTTATCATCACCTTGAATGTGAACCTATGAGCAATGTCACCTTGATATTCCTGTTCCTTCTTACTTGGAATTTTTGTTGCAAAGATTTTTGGTCTGTTCTTAATATAAAACAGGGAATAAGGTATGTAGAGGCCACAGCTTTAGAACTGGCTTGTGGGATTTGACAAATAGGTAGCCAAAGATGTGAATTACTAAGGATACTAGCTTATAGATTGGTATTTTAAAGGGGTGCTTAGTTTGGTTGTATGGGGTTGCATATTGGCACCATTTGAAATTTGCAAATTGGTAGCTATTGTGAGGGGGAGAAGCTACTGAGCCCAAGCTTGTTTTTGTGTGAGGGAGGAGGGTTAGGAGCAGGTGTCTACCTCCCATGGTGTGGCATTATTTTGTTTTTTAATGTGAAAATATGCAATTTGGTGCACACTTTATGCAGCATATTGTCTGCAGAAGGAGACATATTATTATGCATTTTATGAATTTTTTAGGAAGTGTACCTGAAAAGGGGGGGGGGGGTGGATAACCCCTTTGTCGAATTAGGGATTTATTTATAACCTCTCCCTGTTTCTCTGCCTCTGGTAAGAGGAGGTGCTAAGTAAATTTGGCCTGGTAAAATTTGCACTGTTTTAATTACAGCAAAAGAGAGTTTACTTTGAATGCAATGTAGACTTCAAGACAGAATTCATTAGGCAGACAAGTCCATTGAATAAGTTCTTAAATCATTCATCAGGCCCCCAAACCACAGTTCAAATGATAGTCCTCTGTAATCATCTGCTTTCTCTCATCAGTGAGCAGAAGGATTGTTTGTTTGAGCTAGCAGAGCAATTATTTTCTTTTCTTTGTGTATCTTTGGGTGACTTCCAGCTGCACTTGGTAATTGATCCTCGGATCTTCAAGGATTCTGTTGAAATGTCAAATTCAAGGGATATGTGGTTGACAGCCTTAACCCTTTACCGTTGTGCTCCGATCGGGGCATATTTGCGCACCTCGGGAGTGGGCGCAAAAGCGGACGTAGCCCGCCCCGCACCGGCTTCCGTAGGCCATTGACCCTGTGACCTTAAACTATTGTCTCTCTCGCTGTTGTGGCCGAATTTTCGGGTAGCTACTCGCAGTTTCGAGCTCCGCGGGAAACAGTAAAGATGTGTGACAGCCGAGCTCTCGGCATGGGTCCAAAAGGACCCAAACAACGGTAAAGGGTTAAGCTAAGCCTGTGGAGTGTGTTTACTGCAAAGCTGATGCCACTGCCTCTTCGTGTGTGCACGTAAACCTTCAGCCGAGTGGTGCAGGTATTTTAGCTTAACCCTTTACCGTTGTGCTCCGATCGGGGCATATTTGCGTGCCTCGGGAGTGGGCGGAAAAGCGGACGTAGCCCGCCCCGCACCGGCTTCCGTAGGCCATTGACCCCGTAACCTTAAACTATTGTCTCTCTCGCTGTTGTGGCCAAATTTTCGGGTAGCTACTCGCAGTTTCGAGCTCCGCGGGAAACAGTAAAGATGTGTGACAGCCGAGCTCTCCGCATGGGTCCAAAAGGACCCAAACAACGGTAAAGGGTTAAAGGAACTGTCATCATCATGACATTTTTGATGGGAGGGGTGGAGGAGGGAGGAAAAACAAAGTTCTTATTTGGTTATTTCCATTTGATGGACATCAAACTTAGACAATTACAAACTAGCTCATATCAGACAGTATGCACACAGTGTTCTGATTACACTTCTATGGTCCCTTATGCAGACTGGGATATGCCCTTTAATAATCAACATATTAAAATTAGGACTGTATCTGCAGGATTAAGAGTGAATTAAAGTTTCAATTTTTCACTTGATTTCTGCACAAAAAGTTCTGTTGATATTTTGATGGTTAAGTGAAATCCTGGTTTCAGGTGCATGTTCTTATCAAGACATATGGATAGTCATTAATTTAAATATTTGTGCATATATTATGTTTTCAACTAGCTATCTAGGTTGTTGTTGAAGTATTAGAATGCTTGTACAGTTCTCAAAATCCTCTTTGAAGAGATAACTATATTTGAAGGTAATAAAATTTGTGAGCTTCTATGACTATTATAATTCTTTCATTTTTTGTTTCAAACATGTTTCATGGTTGTCAATGGTGAACAACTGGAAAACATGTTTCATATTAAGAAATCATCATTTACAGTTAACATCCAGATTGAGGATCTAGCAACTACAATATGGAGTTGTGGATCGAGATATCACCTGAATTTGTCTGGCAGCCTACCAAACTGCCTATATGGAGGGGGTGGGAAGAGAGGGTTAAGGGCAACCTGAAACCTCTACAAATGTGACTGATTGCAAGTGCTTAATGCCATCTTATAGGGTAAGAACTAAGTATTGGGATGCTATTAGATTACATCCACATAAATTTTCATGTTATGAGGGAAGAATTTGCCATTCATGAAACCTATCCAAACAGTCAAGTAGACTGTGATTCCAAGAAGGTACATTATACCTACTTTCTCATACTTATTATGGCTGTTTGACAAAGTTACACAACTTTCCAGTGGGTTCCAATCAAGCCTTTCCTGATGTTGAAGCTTTCCCTTTCCCTACCTAAACCTTGGTCCCGACCCAGGTTTGACCTATTTTGAAAATTGAGCACCAATAACTTATTTTCAGGCAAAATTTGGGTGGGGTTTCATGTCATTCCTGTTATATGAGGGCATTTTCCAATTGTTGTCACATGTCATACTAATAAACAAAACTTCTCAAAATTCTTTTAATTGTCCTTCCAGGTCTTAGTGCCGAGAGAATACAATAAATACAATGCCTTCATTAAAAATACCAAACAATTAAAAGACCACAAAAAACTTTCTTTTTTTTTGGATTTGCTTGTTTTTCTTCTCATGGGATGTTACTTCACTTTTCTTCATATCTTCTTTAAGGTTGCATAAAGTTTCAAATGAGGAGTACACAAATATTTTTTTATGACTGCTTTTAAAGTAAATGAACCAAGATGACAGAATGTATAAGAAATCAATCCACTATTATGTAACCTCAGTTCTTTATAGAAAACAAGTAAGTTAATGTGAAAATGATTTACCAGCCATCTATGCTCACTCCTAAAATATAACATCTTGTAAACACTTCATTTCCTTCAGAACTGATGAATATTTTTGAATCCCAAGAATCTTTAGGAATCTTTAACTACAATCAAGAATGGTTCTTTGGCAAAAAGAAAAAAAAAGGAAAGAAAAGGAAAGAAGTAGAAAATAAATGAAAATTAATCTTAAACGAAACTTAAATGACACTGACCTGTGAGAGATTTACATATTTTATACAGCACCATTCTGAACAAGACAATTATTTCAGTAAATCTCACTTTGTTTTTGAATTAAGAAAAATAAAAATGCCTGCCAAGCATTTCTGGTGGCCAAAATTTTAAATGTTTCAACCATTGTTACTGTAAAAAACTACAAAAACCCATTGGTAGATTAAGAGAACCTTGGGAACGACAAAAATTATTACGTTTATTTAAATTCCCTTTGGCCTAGCAAAGAAAGGGCAAAATTGGTATTTAAGTCCTCCATCCCCGACCCCACCCAATTGATGTTACACAAGCCATAATTTAACAGGTCAGAGTGCAATTTCATACTTAAAACCACTGCACAAATATGAATATTCTGCCCAACATTTTTGTAAAACCTTTTTTCAAACTGCAGTCACTGAAGAAGACCATGCATGCCCGAATGTTTGAAATTAGTGCAACACCCCTAGCGCTAGTTGCTTTTTATGAGGTAATATCATGTGTATTTACCCACTTTAATAAAAAATATACATGGAATTGTATACATCGCTATCAGTTGATCCACCTCACTGGCTTTAGGTTTGCAGGATGGAAGAACTTACAAACAGGGTTTTACATTAAAGTGTAAGCAAGCACTGGCTGCTTTGCAGGTGTATCCTATTAACATGGAAGGTCTTCATCAAATATAAAGTGACCTTGTGAAAAAAACTGTAAGCTAATGAGAATTGCACTACATTTCATTTTAATTAGACTATGTAATGAGAATCACTATTTTGTCTCTTTAAAGGAACCAGTTTAAAACCTCGGACTGCAACTACCTCATAAAATAGTAGGATCAACACAATCCCACTATTGTAATATGAAAGCCAACATTAATGTACCATTAATGCTGCTACTCCTACTGTAATCAGAGAAGCAACAAGGCATCACGTCTGCAACTTAGCTAAGGAAGCCACAGCTTGTAAACTATCTTGACACAGTGATGTTGGCATTAACCTGCAACGAAAAATTTCCCATCAAGTTAGAACTGTTTATATAATAGCAAAGCATCAGAACTCACTGCTGCAAATTCAAAATCTTTCCCCTGCAGTAATTTACCTGTTCTCACAAAACATATGTTTACTATGACAGAAAAACTGACCAAATTGTATGATCATCTTTACCAAATCTTAATCTATATACACAATGCATGAGAAAACAAAATGACTCATGCGACATCAAGGTTTATGCTACCATTTTTTGTAGGGCTGGATTTTCTCATATTGCATAGCCTAAAAAACTTGAAACAATATATCAAATATTCATTCACACATGACCATCATGGATCTATCATTTGTTTCCAGATGAAGTCTGGAAAATACCTTTAAGAGTGTTTTATACATAAAGTAGGAAATTGCTGTCTAAATTGTAAGATGAATATGCACATTTCTTTTTTTTTTCATTTGGTGAAAACTTGCACATTAGAATTTTTGCATTGAATGTAATAAAGAGATCTGGAGAATTTGTCTGTGGTGTGTAGTGTTGGCTCCCCAGCCATGTTGGAAAAACATTGCATTAGTGACTCTTCTGGGTTGGCACCACCGTCAATTGGCGTACACCATTCAGACAAAGTCTGGCAAACACACACTTCAAATGTAGCAGAATGATGGCATTTTCTGTACTTTTTTTTCCCTCAGGTTATTTTAATATAAGTATAGTAATACTCTGTTTAGGGGTAACTCCTTGGACAAATTAAGAATTACTGGAAGAGAATGGAAGGTAAACTCGCATTTGATTTATGGTGAAAGTGGGAGTTTGTGAGGGTCAGATGTGGCTGCATTTTAGTATGAATATGGGTTGGCATATACCAGTGTGGGTTGTTACCACCCCTTGCAGACCCTTGTAGCTACTACCCCTGTTGGGGCTATGAGGTGAGCACTTGCACGATTCCCACACTCAATTCACAAGTAGAGCAAAGAAGATGTTTGCCTGCGGCAATTTCTTCACTGCTACCTATGTACTATGTGAAATCAACCCCAAAAATTGCTGACGGGGGAGGAAAATTCCCAAACGTATTTTGAGCCTGAGCGCCAACACTGATCACACATTTTATTTGCTTAACTGAGCACAAAAGCAGCTACCAAGTTGACAGAATTAAGACACCCAATCACCCATGGGATTAATGATGATTAAGGGATTAAATATTGCTGTAATATAGCATATGGCACCTTATACCATCATTTACAGAAATCTGACTGCAACATTAAAACTGGAAAATCATTGATTTTTTTAGTAGAGAAAAACTAGAAATGGAACACTTCACATCCCTCTTTTTCATGACAGGACCAACTGTGACCACATTTTGTACACAAATGTACAGCACAATGATCTACAGTATAATAACCAGTGTGGCACCATCAGAAAGGCTGACGTTGGGGAGAAGCCTCTTCAACAATACATGTACTGTAATGCAATGATATAAATATAGACACAAGGCTTATCTCTCTGAAATAATTTTGGGGAAAATTGAAGAATAACTCATTCCAAATACAAAAAGTTTCTTTGGGTGACAATGAATGCTTATTTTGCACAAATTGTACCAAATGAGATGATTGATATAAAGTCATACAATGGAAGATTTTTACAAAACCCAGGTTTTCTACCCAAATCTAATTAACGCTACAACTTATAAAGACATTTTGTGACGTGATTCTTTAGCAATAGCACTTTGCAGAAACATGAGATAGTTATCTTGGCTGGAAGATATTTGTACTTTCCTTGTAACAACAAAATTAACACAAGACGTTACTCAATAAAACATTGTGGTATTCCAAAAGAGAATATTATCAAAAATTCAATAAATATCACACAAATATTGAACTGCAGTCAAATTTATCGTTTAAGAATGACAAATAGCCACACTGTTACCAATTATGTATTAAGGCAAAGTTGATTCTCCAGATTTTAGGTTTAAGTAACCAGCTAAGCACAAAGGCAACAAATGAAAGACAAAAGGTGCTTTGTATTTTTTTTTTTGATGAGGAACAATCCAAATGCAGATATTTTGAGGCAGCCATTTGATGTTGTTTAAAACCTGCACCTGTCACTTGTCAAAATGGATCACCAAAAGGCAGTGTTACCATATGCTTCTAATACATGACGAACCAATAAATAAATCACACACCAAGAGTGGAGTTTACATACAGACACTTCTCTCTCCATAAACATTTTTCAGGTCATTCCATTGTTTTCAGGTGAGAGTTCACTAATACTGATGACCTTATGACATAAGCACACTTGCTCATTTATGTATATTTTCAATGTCAATTTTGCTCTATTAAATATTTAAGTTTCTTTATGCAATATTCAATTTTTGCCCCCCTAAAAACATTCAGTTTTAGAAAAAATTTTTTACACATCTCCTGGTTTGTTTCATTACTTTCTATACAAGACAACTTGCATTCTGGAAAAACAGTACCATCAGAAAACACTAACAAAACCTGACAGACAGACTGACAGACAAAGAAACTTACAAACTTGAAATTATCCTCACCAAAGGCTGGACTCATTTAGAGTGTTATAATTTAGTTTATCATCAGTTACAACTACGAGCTCACAAGCAGATTTCACTAACATTTAGAAATCATCCCTTATGCCAAAATCAATCGCTAAATCTTAAATTGATTGCAATTAAGCCACAGATATTTCAAAATGATTTCACTCAATTTCAGCAATCAATTTTATATCGACAGTTGTGTTGTTTGAGACAGGTTTAATGAAACCCCAAATTCATCTCTACCTCTACTTGCAATAATTTCTATTTAGCAAGCTACTTAGGAATGATTGCTGAAATTGATGTTAGTGAAATCTGAGCTATAATTTTTGAGAACATACAAAACTCATAACTCCATGTTAACACTACATTTCTCTGACATTAGGAACTCAGTGAAATTGTAACTGTGATAAAATGTACTCCTAACTTTAAACTCTGAAATAAGGTTCTCATTGAGTTGTAATTCTGGGTTGGCTTACTCATGAGTTTTACCTGTGACATCAGGTACATATGAATTGTACAGAATACATTACATTGCATAATCAGAAAGACCAAAGTAACATCTCACAAACTTTCTCCTAAAACATTGAACAACACTTGCGACTCTTTTACCTTGCATGAACTTTACTAAAACTATTTCAACTTTCAATTGTTTCTTACTTAAAGTCACTTGACCAAACTAACGGAACAAAATCACCTTTTTCCTAAAGGTTTAAGGATAGTAGTACCCCTTCTTTTGTAAAACAATGATTTACAGCTTAAACATCACATCCGCTTTTTGGAATACTCTGCTACTTTTCACATTTCAGTCAACAATACTGAAATTCACATTTCCTTCTGGTTCCCTTATACCATCATTCGTCACCTTAATATTGGGTTGACTTGGGTTGACAAACTTAAGCAATCATTGTCGTTTCAAGTTAAACCCGTTGGACCCATCTGGCCCCTTTGGTTGCCTAAGGATGATCAGTCTTGGTCCAGTTCCATCTCCTAGACTGGACTTCATTCTGCTCAGTCTCTGAGGTCTCTGTAAATCTCTACATGGTTAAAAGAAGAAAAGTTGGTACTTATTGTTTGGATATTGACTTCTAAAAGCAATGTACAACACATGAATACACAACACAGTACAACATTGGCCTACTATTATACCGCAAATCAGCTGCACCATGGCATCAAAGAGAAAAACAGTATCACACCTTTAACTGAACAGACTGACAAGTTACAACATTTAATTCAGGTCACTGAGAAACTAATTTTGCCACAAATGCAGTCAATTTAGTGAAATGAATTTTTCTCTGCTTAAAGAGGACAAGTTTAACCCTTTCAATACGTGTGGGTTCGCTGTGAGCATATAGACCCTACTCGCTTCTTTTGCGCCTCTGTACACAGGGATGGTTTGCAAACGTAATTTATCGGTGGTATTGGATTCTAGAGATTTTAATTTACCCATAGCGCCCTCTTTTGAGTATTTTCGTTCAAATGGCGACGCACATAAGCAAGACAAACAAATGGAAATATAGGATCTGTCAGTGGCAGACGGGACCCTAGTAACAGATTTAGACAGTGGAAACGAGGATATAGACTTGGGAGAGCAGTTTTGTGACGATCGTGAAGGTGGTGATTCTGATGAATATGATTCTGACGATGATATCCTGTTAGCTAGGACAAGGCTTAGTGGCCTAACACACAACATCAGGCATAGGCTAGGCCTAACGTTAGTGATAAAAGTCAAATACTGGTATTTTGCACATAATGGCTCAGTATGGGGCAATGGGGCCCATATAAGTAGTGAAAGGGTTAACAGCTCATATGACCGTGAACCTGGTAGCATCCCACTAGACCAAAGGTTCTGAAACCGAATGTCTGCAGGACCTAACATTAAAACGAGAAAATGTCTGCTAGGCCAGCAACAAAATGATTTGTAAAATCCAGAATGTGAAAGGGTTTGCCAGGCTAAATGGGTAAAAAGGTTCACAAGGCCAAAAATGAGTAAAGGTATGCAAGACAAAATAAGAGAATAGGTTAGCCAAACCAAAACTGAATAAAGGTAGACAGATTTTTAGACGCAAACCTTTTCTCATTTTCTCTTCTAATTTTGGGCTCTTAGACCCTATTTTCTCTCTGTCCTTGGCAACCTTTGTTCCCCTGAATCCAATTTGATTTTTTACCTCGCAGAACTTCATTCATTCTTGTGAGCCCCACTACATTTTTGGTCCTGTGGACCGTAACCCTGAACAGAGCTAGATATGCAAAAATCGTTTTGCCCAAATATTTCACTGATTAATGTTCTCCTTGTGTATCTATGCATATCAAGGTTAGTTCAAACATTAATAAGACACCCAACTACCAGGTGTATAGCCCTGGGAGGGAGGGTGCAGGGGTAGGTCCTAGGGGAAGGGGAGCCCACCTCTGCCTGAAAATTTTTCTACTCTCCTCAGAAAGTTTCAATATGCCCATTGACTTAATACAATCATCCCCATTTGGCCCATCTTGAAAGAATTCTGCCCCATCCCTAAGAACCATTTTGTTGCCTCCCCCTTGAGTGAGCACCTTATCTGGATATTGGCTGCCTACTTCTGAATTTTACACATTGCAATGAAAAGCTTAACAATTTTACCATTAACAGAAGATCTAACCCTGACTTTTTAATCTGCTGGAAAAACAAAAATTCCCTTATTTGATCAGATTTTAAGATTGAACCATCACACAAATACTGACCTACTATGTTTAGATGAGAACAAATCATGTGCAAGACTTACGTTAGGCGCCTCACATTAACAGCACTGTAGCGGCCGTTTTTTTGGTTTTGAACGATGACAAATTCAACCTCATGGCCTGGAGCAACATCCACTCCCTCTACAACTTCGCTTAGATGGAAAAAGAGCTTCTTTCCTTCACCGACGTCATAGTCGATGAAACCGTACTGCAATAAAAGGGTTACATAACAAATTGGCATGGTTAAACAATAGACGAATCCGATTAGCGCTTGTTTTAAGTGACTGTAGGCAGCCATAAGTGAGGTCCATTAGCCTTTAATCATCTTCATTTATTGTCTACATTAATTTCAAATCCTCGTATACAGTGAAGTTGAAAAAATCAAGATATACTTCAGTGTACAACCATCCATGGAACAGGTAAGGAAGGAAACTAAAAGATTACAAGTGATGGACCCCAGTAATGGCTGACTAAAATCAGACCATCACAGTCTGTCCGGATTCGTCTACAATTTATGGAGCAGGTTACAATGGTAACACTTACATTTTCATGACTCTCAAAACTATCAGAAGGCTCTTCACTGATGTCACAAATGCATGTGAAAACCTGGGGCCCATTCCACAAAGACTTACGCACAATCTTAAGTTTGATTCCCCATACTTAAGTCAACAGTAAATCGTACTTAAGATTGTGCGTAACTCTTTGTGGAACGGGCCCCTGGAAGCTAAAATGCTAAGCAATTTCTTGCTACATGGATGTAATTTAGAACTTTATTACATTATTTACCACAAATAAATTTAGATGTAAAAAACTGAAATTTCCATAGAACAGAATTCACCAGTTGACACCCTTTCTAAAATGATTGAAACTTGTATACCAACTTCTTGCTTTAAATAGATGTCAGAGGTAAGGTTCAGAGTGTTTCATACTTGTTCAATCATGTTAGCAGGGTTGACACAATCTCACCCCATGCCTGTGTTAAACGTTACAAAGTTTGAACAAACTGGATGGAAACTGGGCCGTAAACTCTATCAGATAAACTAACTTATAAAAAGAAACATATGCAGCAGGGGATCAACTGTGTGTGGTGAGTTGCACAAGCACTTACACAACACCTTACACAAATACTAAGACCTGTGTTAGAAATCCCAATGTTTTGCAGGTAGCCTTCAGAATCATATTCTAAAATTTAATTTTCAGTTTCTTACGCATCCACTTCTTTTTTCCTTTGCCATATCTATGTCACCAATGTCCACATCTGTATTCCAAGCTGCACCTACTTTTCATAGGATTACTGTAGATATTCTTGTTTGGTTTTGACATAAAGACTGCCACATTTGCATTTGCTACAACACAAGAGAGTGTGTATGTAAAAATCCCTTCAAGCCTATGCCCTACCCAACACACGATTACCCACCGTAGGTTTATACGGAACTATTCCACAACAAAATGTAGCGATGGATTCAAGGCAAAACCCTACCTATAAAGCAATGGTAAATTAGGTTTTTGGAGTGAAATCATGCATAGCAAAAAGGTTAATTCATATTGTGAAATTCTTAGCAATAGATCTCATGCATTGATGACACACTGACGTCATCCTTGGGGACAAAACAATGGAACACGTAGCCACAAGTACAGGAATTTGCACTGCACGTGCAGCAGACTATGGGCGTATTCGACTGGTTGATCAGCTGTTTGCATTTGTTGGTGTGGTTTGTTCTGTCCCCAAACGAGGGCGTACTTTTTTCCCTGTGACATCAAATGCATCAGGTCCATAAAGCATGACTGCAGCAGCTGCCGCTTTGGAGAAGAAGCTGCAGCCTGGGGTTTTGACATCACGTCTAACCATTTTACAAAATCCTTTAAGTCTGCGACGGATACCTCCTTTCTGCAACTAATACTTACCTGTCCCTTGACTGAACTAACTCTGGCACGAACAAACTTCCTTTCACCAGCCACCTTCCAGGCCCAAATCTTCTGATTCTTGGGAGAGATAGCCAACTGGAAGCAAACTTCATCATCCTTTTGCAAGAATTCATGTTTGTCAGCTAAGCTGAGAAAGCAGTAGGGGTAGGTCTTCTCTTCACTTTCACCTGGAGGGTGACAACAAGAAATAATTAGTATAAATAGTTTAGATACCCAATTAAAATGTCTCAGCCTAATCAAATAATTGCATCCTTTATAAGGATGGGTCAACAATGCCATTTTCACATGTTGATGTATTGCCAAATATCAGCACCTGAAGACATGACTATTGATATAATGTTAAGCTGTAAGGCTACTACTTTTGAACAGCAGTACAGGCAGGCAGGAAAAAAGACTGTACACAAACTTATATGTTACCTTATTAAAGTGGAACATGGAGTTGATTTGTGAAATTCACCAAATTTTTTCAAATTGGCAAAATTTTCTTGGCATAGTTATGACAAGACAAACAAACAATCTTAATAACCTATGCATATATTTCATAAGTGGGTAATTAACAATTCCGTTTTTCAAAACTCGTAACCAGACACTTTTTTCATACTACGCGCAAAAAAGTTACAATCCAGGGTGCGAACAAATTCAAAAGTTTCACTTTTAGACCTGGAACCTTCAACTTATTTTGCTAATACGCATTGTCACTTGGGTCATATGGAACATGCTTGTCTAGCTATCAATTTTAACCTAATGTGCTCATTAAAGGTGTAAGTACTTACCCTCTGTAATCTCTTGGACCAAACCTGTGTATTCTGCTTGTTGTGGGTCTATGCATCTTAGAGGACGGAGTATCTTACCCTTGAGAAGTCCTGGCTGAACTTTCTATGAGAGAAAAAGGGGGAAGCAATACACGTGTAATTTTCATCTGTCAGAAGCAGTTCTTTTCTTCTGATTCTGAGATAGTACCAATTATTTATAGGGCTTTCATCCCATAATTGGATAAATATGGTCTCATCTAAATCTTCCACATTTAGAAAATAAGGGAAAAAGGAGGGGATTACCAAAAAGCAATATACGTTACATTAGCGGAACATTCTATCAAAGAAAAATCGAAATGTAATCCAATTTTGTCTATTGGTTAGCAAGCACAAAGTCATGGGGGAGGAAATTTAAAGAAAGTATAAAGCCCCCTGTAAATTCCCCCTCACAAAAGTCGTCATTCACTGAAAACGTTTTTTGTTCATCTTGCCCCTCTAAAACATATTTCACACCCATCCTTAAAACAATCATGCCCCTCTTCAGTATCTTACCTATTAGTAAGACACTGGAGTATTTCTACAATGTAGGCTTTCCTAATGTTTTTTGTTCATTTGTTTCAAAGAATTGAACTGTTTTTCTAGACTGAAAATACAAAATATCACACTAATAATAGTAATAACAACAACAACAACAACAATAATAATAATAATCCATCATAATATATGTTCGGCGACGCCATCATAATATATGCTTGGTGGCGCTTTACACAGAGAACACCTCATTCAATAAGTGTGACTTTAGCTTAGTCTTAAAACAAAGTAAACTGGGTGAGCACCTTGAATCAGCTAGGACACTGTTCCACAGATATGGAGCAGCACCAAAAAAGGCACGGTCACCAGCTTTAGTTTTAGGAATGGGGACACAAAGCAGGTTATTACACGATGAACGAAGGGTGCGGGTAGGTTTGTAAGGAACAATCAAGTCATTAATGTAATCAGGGGCAAGGCCTTTTAGAGCCTTAAAGACAACCAATAGGATCTTATATTATCACACACTGGTAAACTCTTTTCCTAAACACTATGATGTCTCCCATTAAAGGCTGTCATTCATTCATTACTCCAGACAATTCCAATTCTCCCAACCTACTAACTTCTAGCTCCTCCCACAACTGTTTAAATCTCTTCCTAATCCTGACAAAATTTCAGTTTACTGCTTCAGGAAATACCCTGGTGAGCAGGGTTGTCACCAGACCATTTTGAGAGTCAGGTAAATTGTGATCACCATCCTGGAGGGAGCGGTCTAAGGGGTAGGGAGTTTCCCCCTCCCCTTCGGCAAGTTATTGCACATTTGAGAGTGCTCACAAAAACAAGGAATCATCACTCAATTCTAAAGAAATCTAAGAATTTTATTCAGTTAGGGTAAAAAAATTTGTGCAGGGCTGTGATGCTGACATTGATGGCGAGTACCGGGCAGAAATTTTCAGAGCTGGGTAGCACCGCCCTGTGTGGTGACAACCCTGCTGGTGAGTATACAAGGCCCTACAGAACACTCTCAATACATGGTATCAAATAGAGCTACTCTGAATTTTTTGAATCTGACCAATTGAGAATTCTGCAGACTACTTGTAAAGCTGTAATTGGGTCGATGAATGACTGCCTTTAAGTTATAGCGTCTCACCTCTGGTGGAATGGTTCCTTTGGCAATAGGCTTGACTTTCTCTGCGCTGGACTTTGATCCTTTTCTGACAAGTGTAAACTCTACTTCATCCCCAATGTATACAGCATTAACATCACCTTCATACTGACTGAAAAACAAATCAAATTTAATCAAGGAAATAAATTTCACTTCTATTAAAAAAATGACCTTCAAATTTTGAAATTGGACACCTTTCATTTTAAATGAGCTTATGATGTTAAACACTAATCTGAATGGTAATTGCAAAGTCGCAAAGCATATGCTCAACTGTACACTGACTAAGTAAGAAAAACTTCAAACTGCAAGATGCAGAGTGTGACAGACACACAAAAACCAGTTAATGTAAGGCTTTGTAACAGATATAAATGATTCCAAGGACAGCTACTCATTGCACAAGTGACTGCATGGTTAAGTGCTTAGAGCATCCTACTTGCAGTCAGGAGGTTAACTGACAAATCTAATTCATTGTATTATGTGCATTTTGTGAAATAATGCACCCATAGCACATCAACCTTAGGATAGGTTAGATGTAGTTTTACAGCCCAGTTTCCAACCTATTGGTTCAAGCTGAGCTGGCAACGGCCTTCTTTCCAGTTGTGGCTCACTGGCTTGTTTTCCCTACTCCATTGTTCACACTGAGCACCAAGCACAACGGCAGCAGGTTCCGTTTTTAAAATCTTCGGTATGATCCATGCCAGGACTCGAACTCCTGACCTACCGCAAGTCTGATGCTGTAACCACTTGACCATGCAACCTTAGGTACACAATCATAGAAATTAAGATGCATGACACTACATACACTTGGTAAACACCACTAACCAATCAGGCATACGGTGAGTACTTGGAACCTGTTTCACACACATGATAACAGAGAAGTCACAATAGACTGAGTTCATCAGATATAAAATGGATATTCCTTCAAAACACATACCTGTAATGAAAGAAGACCTCCCTGTCATGCTCCTCTGTTTCCAAGAAACCAAAACTTTCTTTTAGAACAGCTACAAAGCCTCTTTTGCAGGGGTCAAAGGTCCTGTCTCGTACAGTGATGTTAACAGCCATTGTAGACTTGTCCCTTTTGATTTCAGCAATGTTGAAAGAAACCTAAAATCAACCCATTAGAAATGAAAGTAAGTTACTTGAGCCCTGGCAACCACGTCTACACTAGTTACAATTGAAACAATCACATGGGAATATAAAGCTGTGTTCAAACAAGAAACAAATTTCAGTCCAATTTTTGTGAGCTTTTATTATTATCCTCCCCATCCAATTATCGAGTTCAGTCATTTGTTTTGGTGGATATGCAAGTGCACTCAAACTTCAAATCATCCATATAAACAAACCAATCCTGCACCTACCACACCTGTTTCAAAATTTGAGTTTACATGAAAATTTGGTGACATTTTCTCATAATCCAATAATCATGTATCATTCATGCAGTGGACTTTGTCCAAATTACCTTCTTGATGTAAAAATATTTATTTTACTCTGCTGTACAGTAGGAGAGAGTCCCTACTTTTATTCAGGTTGGCTGAATTTAAGCTAAGTGCTGCAGGAAGGTATTGCATGAAAACAAGGGAATGCTGTACACTATGTGCTGAGCTCAGTTTGTGTATCCCACGCTGTGTCGCACAATTCTACGTGCCAACAAATTACCAAACTAGCTTGTTCTTCTGCTCATATTAACCTATAGACAATATAAGGGTATACCTCTAAACAATGCTTCAAAAAAAGAACTTAACCACACCTGCACTTCTTCATTCAAAGAGAAACCACACACAAACCCAACAAGATTTAGAATATTTAAGAACATGACTGCCCTAGCCCATTAGCTCCTCTTACAAGGCCCGTCTATGGCAAGTCAGGGAAGAAGAATCAGTCAACCTTACTGATTCGTTGGCTAAGAGGTGTCCTCCTCACAACTGTTGGGGAAGTTATCTTATCCAGGTCCAGCACAGCTTTTCTGTGTGTCATGCATGAATAATTTTGACAATGCAAGCTTTCAGGAGTGAACATAAAGTTCATATCAGCCAGGAAGTTAAGCTGCACGGTCTATTCACTTACTACTACTGAAATACTACCACCACAATTAATCCTCTAATAGAGGATTAATTGTGGGGGCAGTATTTCTAAAATTTGGGTGTTTCCTCAAATGACTCCATTCTTACCATCTGATTATATAGGAAAGAAAAAACAATTCCTTGCTTTTCCTTTAATACAATATTTATGCTCTGAAATATCACAAACTATATTTGTGATGGGAATAATTAAAGGTAAAAGGATTACAGAACAGTAATTAGGCAAGGATAATGTATGACTGGAGGGTTTATGCAAGTGATGTAAGAGGGCGCAGACAGAGTGCAATTATTCTGTTCTTATTCACAGGTCCAGAGTTATTTAACCTTGTTCGTTCATACAAAACAATATTTTGAATAAAAATGTGAAAAAGAAATAAAACTATGTTTGGAAAAAACCACAGTAATTGGACACCCACAAGTAAAATGGAGTAGATTAAGATTTCAGCTTATCCATTATCCTGAGTTTATTACAGGCTAACACACAGTCACCTGACCTTAATGGACAACATATGCAAAGGAACACTGCTGGAATCCTTCTTGTGAAGTTATACTTCTCCCTTACCTCATCACCCTCCTCCGGTGGAACCTTTAAATCTGTGTCCTTGGCATGGAAATTTATCCGTTGTTTCATCCCGTTTTTGCCATAAATGATGGTCCCCAAATCATGTTCCCGACTGTGTGATCGACCAGGGCTCCTTCCCCACTACAGAAAAAATGACCAAAGACATTCCTTAGTTAGCTGTGGTTTAACATCATACCAACACAAATGTGTACAAAGTACCAGCTACAATCCTGGACAAAAAAATTTAGGACAGACCCACAATCCCCATTCCATGTTGAATTCTTGAAATTTGAAGTATATTTTATCGAAGACAATATGATGAAGAAGGAGGAGATTTTGTAAGACCAGGAGCCCGTTCCACAAAGAGTTACACACAATCTTAAGTATGATTTATTGTTGACTTAAGTATGGGGAATCAAACTTAAGATTGTGCGTAAGTCTTTGTAGAATGGGCCCCATGCAATCTGTGCATGTTAACTGCTACATTTGGATTTTATTCTAGGATTGTAGGCAGGTAAGTATAGTTGAGATTTTTCAAATTCGTAAAAGAAAAATGACCTTCCCTGTAAGCCCCTTTTACCACAGGTGGGGAATACTCTACAACCTCCAGTCCACAACATGCATCAAAAATGTTTCATGACAGTTACAAATTATACACGACAAACTGATGAGAAGTTAACACATACAAAAGACTTTGTTGCTATGGTTACACTTGCCAATAGAAATGACTACATGCACAACATTTTCTTCAATGAATCAAACCCGACATTTGCAATTTTATACTGGTTTGAAAATCTTATCACTAGAATGATGAGTCAACTTCCTCAAAGCATTAAAACAACCTGATTAGATACTGATACCTCCCTTTGGTGATGCAATGGAAATTTAATAGGAAGGATGATCCAATTACAACGAAGTATGAAGTAATCATGATTACCATATTAACAGGAATTTTTTCAATTTCACCGACAAATCTCTCTTGTCCAACTATCTCAAATATGACGGATCCTTTAGGTAGCTTCTTGATTCGGATTGCAACACTTCTTTGCACTGATGCTGGGTCCTGGAGACATAAAAATAGATATATCCTTGTAAGATACAAAACTGCTTAAGGGAAATAGTTTCAAAACAGACTAAATACTGCAGCCAATGAT
This sequence comes from Holothuria scabra, assembly GCA_037179385.1. Lineage (NCBI taxonomy): Eukaryota > Metazoa > Echinodermata > Holothuroidea > Aspidochirotida > Holothuriidae > Holothuria > Holothuria scabra. The sequence continues at coordinate 29,894,085 of CM074187.1, forward strand.
AGTATGTGTGACAGTCAGCTTTGATGAAAGGAGGCTGTTTCTCACATGTAGCATTGGCATATCACACCTCCTCCTAAAAGACATATTTTTGAGGTAGGCAACATACCTACAAAAAATGTTGGTGTCACATTTAAATGGAAGTTGCAAGCTATTTTGTGCAATACTACATATACTATTTGTGTCCCACAATTACACAAAAAATTAGTCTGACAGTTTATTATCTTACATAAGGCATGACATTATGCACAGGGTCAATACACACCCATTATGGCTAGGAAAATCACGTCTCAAGTCATTCCCTTGGCGATGAAACAAGGGCATGTTGAAGTAGGCTGTTTAGGAAGAGCACAAAACGCCATCTAATAAGAGGATTTGTTCATTGCCAAGGGTTATTTAGTAGTAGATGGGCTGTCCAATTGTATTACAGGGAAGGTAAGGAGGAAGCAACATTGATTTTACAATTTACATAGAAAAAAATTGGTGCCTAGACAAAATTATATGTTTAAAGGCTAAGTTATTAGCTCTAGAAGAGCTACCAAAAAAAGGGAACAATGAACTTGCTGCCAGGCAATATGCCAAGTGTACATTGAAACTATCCTACGACTTCTCTTTTTTATGACTGAAGTTAAGGCAACCAAAACATTCGAAATCAATACAAAATGTTTCTGTTTCAATACAACTAAGGACAGTGCACCAACTCAGGCTATTAAATTCCCTATTGGTACTGCTCTTTGATTGAAATCAATTCCAAAGAGGCAGAGTAGCTCATACTCTACAGAACGCAAAGAGAGTGTTCTGATAACACATTTGGGCCTTGTATGCTCAAATGAATACGCCCTTAACTGATGAACAATAAATGTGTCTGCACAAGTTGTTTTATTCAGACCATAGGAAGGAGAAAAAAGTAAATAGGTTGGGAGGATTAGAAACTATCTGCGTTGGGAAGATTTGCCCTAAAAGGAGCTCATTGAGTCGATATCAATAAATTAATGAAAGTGTTTACCGGTACTACCATATGAAAATGCTAATAATTAGCACAATTAATAAAGTTTCATGTCCAATAGTCATGGAAAAAGTTAGAATTTTGTGGTGACCTGACTTGTGACAGTTTTGTGCATAATTTGAAAGAGTGTCTGGTCATGAACTTTCAAAAACTAAATGGAGCCATCAAGTAAAAAGAACTCATAAAACAGTTTTTGTATGTAGGATATGGGGATTTTAAAAGTTTGACTATTTTTCATTGGTATGGAAAGAAAAACTTAACAACTTTGGAAAAATTTGTTGAATTTTATGAATTGACTCAATGAGCACCTTTAAAAATAGAGCTGGATCCCTTGCAAGGAGAGGCTTCTTACCTGAATAACTGTAAATTCAACTTCATCTGAGATATGGACGTCACCCTATCAATGAAACAGTAAAAAAAATACATATTATAAAGATCTTTTCCCTCCATCAATATATTTAGATATCTGAACATTTCATTTCATTTCATTTATTTGTTTCATCGTAACGACCAATAATAACAATATTTACATATATACAGTGTTGTAACAAATTACGTTTTGAAAGTTACGAAAGGAAGTACTCTAAAAAACCTTGGTAGGCTTATGGGACAGAGCACTCCCTGTGAAGCACAAAGAGGAAAATATGAACATTAACCTAAACGATATACAGTGAACATAAGAATGGTGAATGTTATATGAAGTACTTCGTTAATCAATACTTTTCAATGCAGTGCTTGCAATACTTACTTTTGAAACTAGAAATTGATTTACAGAGTTGGACTTCATTAGGGAGGGTATTCCAGGTTGAGGATGCTCTTACGTGTAAACTTTGCTTCAGAAAATTTGAATTAAAACGTGGTAACCGGAGATATCCGGACTGCCTTGTATTATGGTCGTGTGTGTCATAGTTAAATGAGAACATTTGTTGCAAGTACGGTGGAGTAAGATTATGTACGATACGGTAAGCAAAGATTGCTTCTTTGAAGTGGATTAAATCGGTGAACTTCATCAAGTTAAGTAGAGAAAAAAGTTTACATATTGTCTAAGAACAGAATAGAGTTATTTTTAGCACGGGTCACATTTCCATAATTTCAGATCGCATTACAGTCTGCTTTTTGGGAGTCTTACTTGAAAATATCTCATCCTCTGGTTGAAAGAGCAAGACATTTGCCAACCTGCAAAAATTTAGTACTGTGCCACAGGACTACAAAGATGACATGTTAATGTACTATATTACTCTGTTACATCACCTCGACAGACAGCTTTTAGCCACCACACTCACAAAAATAGGATTAATTTTCAGACAAACATCACTCAGCCATAAAATGATAGCAGAACACTTTATCATACGATCAACTACAGACTCAGCATGATCACCCTCAGAGCAAAGTCTGGATGAAGAAAGAAAAATTTTAGTCTTATTTAAAAAAAAATACTGATCAGGTTTGTTATTCAAAATTTCTCTGGTGTGACCTTTTCCTAAGAATTCTCTGTACACACAAAGCTTCATGTCTACTATACAGTACAACCCTGTACAAAAATACATGGGACAACCCCCACTATGCCTTTCAATGTTGAAATTCTCTAAATTTTGGTTCAGGCAACATGGAAATAAGCAGGAGGGGATCTTGGAAGACAGACAAATCTTTGTGGTAGATAATGCTACATTTGTGCTAAAGTGTCTCATCATTTTTGCCTAAGATTGTAGCTTACAGTGTTGAATACTAGTCACATAGCAAGCATGCTTTCATATTGTACATCACAGACTTCCTATATATGGACAGAGCTCATACAACATGGTACATTGTTGCTACCGTAGTGTGAGAAAAGGTGTAACAAGATGGCTGTCTGCTATGGTTTTGTGTGAAAGTTTGGACTTGCTCAAGTAAATCAACAGATATTGCACGAAAGTTAAAATATTTCTGAATAATACAAGTTAAGGTCAAAATCACTACACACATTGCAGGAATATGATATTGTTTCCCATTCAAGTTAAAATTTTCTTGAAAACATTACAGAGTCATTGTCAAATCATACAAATTATAGCTTTACGGTGGCCATCTTGGTGCGCCCTTTTTGACCCAGTCTGTGGCAACAACCTACAGATAGGACATACAAGTTACACACTCTGTTCATGTATATATACAAAATCTGTGTTGTACATCTAATAAACTTAACCTAAATTTAAGTTGTTTAACATACTTTTGGTGGTAAAATTAAAGTGAAAACAAAATATAAACGATAGTATTTCCTGCCTCTGTCATAGCAAGCAAATATCTATTTGAAATTCTGTATTTTGAATGAAAAAATGATGAATGGTTGTCTACATTGTTTCAATACACTTGTCCCACCAGATTTTATCTGTCACAGAAGACAGGACCCATCTTTGCCTTGCATATTAAGTGACCATCTATTGCAAGAAACATATTGCTCCTTTTTTATCTAGCGACAGTCTACAATAGACACATAGCATTTTTTTTTTACAGTTCTGAAGGAGTTGCAGTTCTGTAGCCACATGAAGGTGGGAGAGGGGGGAGTGGGCAAAGCTCTTATAGAAAGTTTGAAACTGGCAGTGACTTCTTACATTTTCACACATTCTATTCCCCTTCAGATCACCTCCATGCCCCAGGCCCCACCCCCCTGAAGTTACTTTATCCAGCATTTATCTTGCCAAAGCAACTGTTCGGTAGGTATGAGGCAAATGTCAGTCAAGAGCTGCAATATTTTAGTCTTGGTTTGGCATCATGAGAATATGTATTGGTTTCTGGAAAAGACAAAACATGCAACCTTAGAAAGGAGACAAGTATCTTTCTTTACCTCACTGAGCATTTCACTAAAGTGGAAGAACATTCTTGCTTCCCGGTCAGCACACTTGATGAAACCAAACCCTTCCTTTACAGCTGCCACTGTACCCTGTGAAAAGATGGAGAAGATAAATCAAAAGAATTGAACTCATTCCTATCACCTGCAGTTAGTTACATGGGATTCAACAGAATAAAAGCACAAATAAGCTGTATCATGTCTGCTAGAAAAATGGGGAAAAATTTAAATACCATTTCAAATATGGTTCAAATCCTCCTCTTTCGTCAACTCTACAGATTTGTACGAAAATGTAGCCTATTGGACAACCAAATTTCCACAGGGACAAAAATTTCTGAAAATGGAGCCCTGTCCATTTTGATACCACTACTCACCGTTTCTCTCTGCTCCTCATTGGCATTAAAAGTGGAATAGTCTAACGCTATGTTTGTCGCCCTCTGTGTGTGGTTCCTTCTGTCTGTGACTATATTGAAGATGACAATGTCATTGACCCAGAAAGTATGGTTCCTGAGGAGATCCTTGTCCCTATAAAGTAGTTCCTGTTTGGTGCCATCACCACTTTCCAAGTGTATCTTGCCAGGAGCAGGTTCCATACTTCTCCTTGACCCTGAACGAGGCAAAACCTTAACAATCCTGCCTGTCAGAGTACCATCTTCGATATCTTCAAATATGACAGTTCCAGGTGCTAGTAGGGTGATTTCCATCCCTACTTCCTTCTCCTGTTAAATAGAGGAAAGTACAATTTCATCATGATTTTCAAATGAAGTCTAGTAAAACTCTAACTAGCTCCATTGTGCTTCATCTCTAGCATTCCACGAAATGTTCCTGGAACCACACAATTTCTGCAGTGAGGAAAGGTGACCGAACTTGCAGTGGACAATAACTTCATCTCTGAATCTGGATGCCACTTGATCATGTTGTACTGTTTTTTCCAGAACACTACTACACACGTCAATAATGATTTTTCTGGCAAGAGAACAAATCTAACAAAACAGCCATAATGATGGAATTTAAACTTCAACTTCACAGTAGGCAAACATGCATCTCTTTAAAACTAATTTCAATGAGAAATACTTTGAAAGTTAAAAAAACACTTACATTTCTGTTTCCAACTGTGAATTCCACTTCACTCCCAATACAAAGATCATTTATATTGCCTTGAAACTCACTAAAATGAAAGAAAATCTGGAAAGGAAAGAACAAACTGCTATAAAATCAACACATATCAATTATCTAATGGAACACAGGTTTGGCAAGTAGTTGGGTATGTGGTAGGCAAAGGTTAGATGGAGTAATACCGCCAAGTTCTTTCCCACTTGGCTCATGTTGAGCTGGCCACAGCAATTTTGCTAGTTGTGATTCACTGGCTTGTTTTCCTTACTCCACTGCTCATGCTAAGAAAAATTGAAAAACTGAGTATAGCTCCTCATCTATCGTAACTATTCCATGTGGCCAAGCACTGCAAAGGGTTGGACAACCCAGGTCTGGTGAAATGTAAAACTATGCCAAATTTTCATACATTGAACTTTGCCCAGAACACTACTTGTAGTAAAAGTTTGGAGATTGGGTGGGTTTCATTTACAACACACTATCAATGAAAAATATTTCAACTGAGATATAACTTCTTTCAGTTCTGGGTTTAACCTCCATAGGCCATCCTTCTGGGGGTTGTTGTACACCACAAAATGGCTACCACTTGACAACACAGAAATTATATTATCAAAAAGCACATATGACTAGAAAAGGCTCTCACCTCCTTTGCTACATCGTCCCGTTCTATAAACCCAAAAGATTCTTTCATTGAACTCACAAGTCCCTGACATCTTACTACTGGTTTTATGACCCTGATCCTCTTGGCTCTCACAGTTCGGTTACTGAAAACAGAGAATACATGAAAAGTGTTTTTGGATCTGTCATTTTTTAAAATAACTGTTATTCCACTTGTACAGGAATCAGACCTGTCCAATGATCGACTGATTTAGTTGTCCATTACTGGGGTCTATCTTTTTAAATCTTCTTAATTCTTTGCCTACCTGTATCATGGATGGTTACACACTAAAACACCTTTTAGTTCCCTCATTTCCACTGAATGTGAGGGTTCCGAAATATATGTAGACAATAAAAGTAAGATGCCTTAAGGCTGATGTACCCCACACAGGCTGACTTTACCAGCTGCTCTGATTTGTCAATATCAAATTTTCCTGTATGAGGTTAGCTTTCAAGCTGTTTCTGTTCCATGCAAACAAAGCTGAGGCTTTAAAAGTAGTGCATCAAGTTGGCTCATGAAATTTACCTTTTTTCGAACATTTAAAGTTTTTCCACATACTTACTACACATAGTCAAACTTAGACAACCCTCATATCCCACCTGCAAATAAATGACTTGTGGGTGAGCAATTAAAAGGAAATAATTGTGTTAAAAATGCTCCAACAAAGAGTACAAAGAAATGGCTCAGACACTGTCCAACAATTCAGTCTTAATCATAAACCCCAGCAATAGCTACATCTCTTTAATAAAAATTCCGAAGAAGAGCCATGGAAGTTGCATCATTTGAAATGTTGAAAGTATGGATGAACAAATTATTGTTGCGCAACAAACAACTGAATTTCTACCTGTGGGAAACTTATTCCTTGAAAAGAAGGCTACCATAAAACCTTTATATTTAATAATCTTTTACCCTGTGTCAATATATATTAGTTTTAAAAGGATGAATTTGTGTTGCAAAACAAATGCAATATTTCCCTTTAACAATCGAATTCAGTTTTTAAAAACTTGTGACCAGACACTTTTTAAAACTATGCAAATAAGCATTACAAGGCAGGATACATAACAGAATAAACATTTAAAATTTGCACATCTATTGGATGTGAAACTTAATTATGGTAGTAATAGGAATTTATCATAAGGTAATACCCTCCAAAACACATTGTAAATTATTAATATTAACTCAGCATGCACATCTTAATGTTCAGTTATTCTCTTTGATTGAAACACCACTACAGGTGTAGCAGTACAGCAGTGACAGAGGAACTGGAAGCCAGTTGCAATCAACATATCTGTGGTTCCTATCAAGCTGAGCAAATGGCTCTCACTTAACTCAATAAAAGCAGTAATTATCCTATTGTGTACCTATTGTGTAAAAACAGAAGCATGGTAACTTGTTCAAAATGTCACATGACCTATACTTTTTAACATTCATCATACCTTTGATCTGTAGAAACAATGAAGGTAACAAGGTCATCTTTGCGTAGAATTTCATCCCCATCAATATCCCTTTCATAAAAGGTCAAAAAGAAACTTTCCTGTGTGTAAAAATATTAAAAAAAGAAAAAAATGTCAACTTGGACTTGACAACATTGTAGTATTAAATGCTAAATAAATTTTTACCAGTTGCAAATAGTTATAGAGTTACTGGGCTCACATTTTTATTTGACAGACAGGAGTTTGTTTGCAAGGGTGTGGGCTCCCGCCTTAGCCGAAACATACTTTGCCCAGTTCTGGATCACTGAATGACACCTGTAGCCCTAAATCATAGACTCTGTATCTTTGTGTGACACATGTACTATAGATTTGACTGTTGTATCCCCATTAGTTGTATTGTATGGTTAAGTCTTTCATCGAAACTGGCAGTTTTATGAAGTTGTGGGACTGGTACAATTTGACCAACTAGGTGACATTGATTTAATTGCAACCCTTTAGTAATAGGTTAGCCAGTCTGATGGTGTGAATTGGTCAATCATGAGAATGGAGGTTGGTCCAAGTTGTAAAAGAAACTAGGTCATGGGAGTCAAGTTGAATTTGGTTACAAGATCTGAGCATGGCTAGCTTTAAAAAACAAGAACCAAATCAGACAGAACTCTTTAGCTTTAACTGAATAAATATTTTACTAATAAACTATGAATGCCATAGCTACACTAGTACTCTAATTGAGTTCTCACAAATTAATAGGGAGAACTTCAGAGCAATGGATAAAGCCATCCCCACTTTGCAAATGACAAGCTCTGAAAAACACTGTGGACTTCTGTTTTTTCAGTACATAGACATCTGAGAGAGGATGCTGGTTATTCTATTTTGTTCATGTTGAAATTGAAAGAAGTGACTGATTAAAACTTGCTGTGTGAGTACAAGATGTTTGCAGGAAAAGTTCTTTAAAATAATGTAAGGTTGACAAATGCCAATTATGAGGGAAGTACTCATCAAATCTGTTGCTATGGCAGACAGCATATCATATTACACTAGAAGTGACAGGAATACCGTTATACCAAAACTAATACTAAAGATTATTCCAATAATTTATATGAATACTAATAGACATATTTCCAAATAGCAATTACACAGGATTGTGGGGTAGAGTTTTGGTGTTTGTCATTTTTGTCAATGGCATTTTAATGTGGTGAAAATTGTCGTACACCCAAAACTCTATCCCACAATTCATTGTAATTGCTATTTGGAAATAGGTCTATACTGGTACAGGTATGGAAGCAGACACGTACCCCACTTAGTTCATACGAAAGTTGTCCAGGACTTGCTTCTGAAATCTAGAAGGAAACATAAAATGTTAAGTGAGGGATAACCTGGCTTGACAATTGAACAGGTGCATAGATAAGAAATATTACAGGTGCACAAACAACACAGCATCTGATAGACCTTGTGCACACGACAACACAGAAAAGCGCTCTCCACTGGAGGCAAGCAGGTATGACTGAAACTTCCACCGACAAATACAGACCAGTCAAATATGTGTTGATTCTTCTATGCAGGCATGCAAAGTCTAGCTTGTACATGCTGCAAGTTTTGTTGATCTACCTCTGAACTGATGTCATGAGATGACCATGCATAATGAACAGATTACTTCACCAAGTTATTGTTCATTTGACATCTACTATAAACAATGCAGTGCTACCTCTACATGGACAGAGCATATTGCACATTAGATTGTCGCTACCGTAGATGTGAGTATAGGCGTAACAAGATGGCTGGCTGCTATGGCTTTGTGTGTGAAAGTTTGGACCTGCTTTAGTAGTGCGATCAACAGATTTCATTGAAAAATATTTCAAATATTTTTGAAATAATGCAATGTTAGGTCAAAATCACTACAAGTGTTGCAGAGATATGATGTTGTTTCTCATTCAAATTAAACTTCTGTTTAAAATATTGCAGAGCCATCTTCAAATCAAACAAATTGTAGCATCAAGGCAACCATTTCCATGCCTTTCTTGTCCCAGTTGGTGGCGACAATCTACGAACAGGACATAGGCCTCACATGCTGTGTCCATGTATATAGGAAGTCTGTGGCTTCTGTATCAAGATTCCACTGCAGTTGAAAGAGGAAATCAGTGCATCAGTTCCAACCCTTTGCAAATGGAACTGGATCAGTGGTTACAGGTGAGGTAAGGATGGCTAATTAGTTCACAAAACATGGTGGGTTGGGGTAAATTTATGGGACACTAGATATCCCCAATTGCTTACCTCTTTAACAACTATGCCTTCCACAGGTTCCTCAATGGCATCATTTATTCCAGGTATCACTTTGTATATTTTACTTGCAACAAGCTTGCCTGTCTTTCTGTCTGTAATCACTTCAAATTCAACATAGTCTAGAAAAGCAGAAAAAATACAGAGATGCTAATAAAGGTTAACTTGGTGCTGTCTTTTTGTTTAGAAGTCTTGCATATCTGTATGCTCATGCAGGAAAACTTCATTCATGTAAAAAGAACCTAAACAACCTATACACTTTCCCACTATTTAGTGTCTGTTACCACTTTAAAATCAGCAAGGGGAGAAAGATTCACTTGGTTCTATCTTTTTTTTAGAAGCATCTGCTATTTCCTGCATTCACGAAGTTTCCCACCATAAATTTTCACGTCTGTTATCACTCCAAAATCAGCAAAGTGTAGAAAGGCAGATAAAATACAGAGATGCAAGAAAAGGTTTGCTTCCTGAAACTTGTCTCCACTGTTGTCAACCTGAGGGGAGTGTTAACATTTGAGAAAACTTCACATAAAGAGGATGCCAAGATAAAAAATGGTGCTGCCTCTTTTCTAAAAGTACCTGTATGCTTATGCAGGAAAACTTCATTTATGTAAAAAGAATCTAAACAACCCATAAATTGTCCCAACATTTGCTATGAGGAGGCCTAGATTCAAAATGGTTTTGTCTTTTTTTTTTTTTTAAAGTACCTACTGTATATGCTCATGCAGTTATTTATGTAAAAAAAGATTCTAAATCTGTGATAAATTCTCCCACCATGAAGACTGGCCATTCCAACCACAGTGATCATGCCAAAATTTGTTCAGCAAAATCAATTTCCAGCGAATTTTGAATTAGACTTTCCATATCCTGAAATCAGAAAATTTTCTGAACTCTAACCTCTTTGATATTATGCAGAGAAAAAATTATTATTCACTTCAGAATGTGGCCAGCTTAATTGGCCCTACTCAGGAATAGACACATTCTAGCTAGTTATACATTTTAAATAGTTTATGTGAAGGTCGTGTTTAAAGGGATGGAGTCAATCAAAGAACTTCAATCAAAGCACTTTGCAGTACAGGTACCAATATTTCGTGATACCGCCCTAACCCTAACAGGAACCTAACCCAGGGAATGCAAGAAGTGGGTTAGTTATTTAGTTAGGAATATGAAGAACCCAAATCTGATCACAGACTTTGTCAAGGTACTCAAACCACTAAAAACATCAAGTAACAAAAGTCAGGATTTCTTTGAGTTTAAAAGTGAAACCCTGCTGAAAAGTGCAGGTCTTATTCTTCTTTTCAATGCCAGCTTTATTTGTATACTATATCCATAATTTATATTTAATATCAACCTTTCAGGTAATTGATGGATTACATGGTTACCTCCGACTCTCAAATCTGCTGCTGCATTCCCACTGTACTGGCTGTAATGGAAGAAAAGTCGAAGGTCTCGATCTGCACACCGAACAAATCCATAGGATGGCTGTGTTGGGGAAAGACACCAAACAATTTTACAGTTATTATCCTTCCAAGATAACTTCTCCAAAACTCACAAAATATTGTTTTAAATATGAAAAAGATGTCACTGGCAGTTTTATGACCAGTTTTAAGTCATGTTTTCTTCAGTCAGGAAAAACTAGTATTTCACTTCTTCCAGACTGCCATCTGCAGAAGTCATAAGGCTACAGCTGATTGGCTAAATGCGAGAAAAGTTGCCTAAAAGGGAGTGTCAAACCTCACTACAAGCAGCTAGCCTTAAGGGGAGTGTCATGGAATAATTAAGTGTTCAAAATTTGCCAGCAATTTTCCTGTTCCTGGGCTCCTCTACCACGAAATCATTAAAACCCATGATTTTTTTTACCTTTTGTTATTACCTTTCTGAAGGTATGACTGCTAGAATACTGCATTAATCGTTGTCATGGTTACCATTGTCATTGTTGTCATATCCTTGTGATTTGCATCAGTAATGTACACTGTTTTTGTTGCAATCATGCTCACTGTTATGGTCAATACTTTTGTGTTCATTAGTTTCATAGTAATATGGATGTAAAATAGTCTTAGTATCACAACAATGACACGCACATATAAAAAATTTATTGATAAAGACGTACATCTATTTGTGATCCAGTTTGACTTTTGACAGGCAGGTATAATTGTCTTTCTAAATGATTAACCCAAATATTTCAAAATCAAAAATATATTATAATTAATTAGTACTATCACATACCAAAAGCTTCTCTATTGTCCCTGTTTCCCTAAAGGCAGATCTGTAAGCAAAAAATAGAAAAAATATAAAAAGTCAGAAAAAGTGTAGAAGTATTCAAAAGTAAAATATTTGTATTCATGTTATATCAAAATATACATATTTCTATATTTCTGATCAAGAAATATATTTACACTTCTGCATTTCTAGTTTTCATATTGAATATTATAAAATAATATGTTACAAACATACTTTATAGTAAAAAACTTCTCAGAACAACTGCTTGCAACTTTTTCTTACTTAGGTGAAGACACAACTTTCCCCAATAGTGATAACTTTGATGAATTGTATAAAGCAGGTATCTTACTTGATTCCCTCCCCCTGTTAAGCTCCATATTTTACAATTTTAATTTTTTAAACTTTTCTGTTACTAAATGCCTCCTAATTGTCAATGAATTACTAAATGCCTCCTAATTGTCAATGAATTACTAAATGCCTCCTAATTGTCAATGAATCAATGGAAGATGTTCAATCCATTTATGAGAGTGCAGGAGAAACAAGCAAAGTGTTCAGCATGACTTGCTACTACTGTGAAGACAGTAGTTTGTCAATTGCGTTCAAAGAAAGTATAATTTTAAAATTACATGAGATACATTTTATATACAGAACAAGCGCTGAAAAATCAAGCAAGTCATCTTTTTCAATCTTTCTGAAGATGTTTCACATAAAAACTGTTTACTGTACATGCAACCACTAAATTGCAAGAATATAATAGTGCAATATCTAACTATAAAAGCAATTAAAAACCACGAAACACTTAATATGATGAAGGGAGGATTTGATCACACAGATGACTATAAATAAATTGTTAGCTATTTGATGTTCTGTTTTTTGAGATTCAAAGTGAAGTCACAAAAGTGCAACTTACAAGATCTTTTAGCCAGTTTGAAGATTACCTAGGATAGGATAGATGGAGTTTTACGGCCCAATTTCAAAACAATTGGTTCAAGTCGAGCCAGCCACAGCCCTTCTGGCTCACTGGCTTGTTTTCCCTACTCCATTGCCTATGCTGTGCACCAAGCACAATGGTTTGAGGGACCTTACTACATATGAGGTAGTGTGCTTATCAAATCATACACTGAATGCATACTGGACATCAAGAACATTTTCTCTGGTAATTAGTGTGACCAATTACTCCCTCGAGCCAACTTGGGCAGAGCTCAGAATTAGGGTAAAAAATCAATTTACCAAGGAACAAGTGGTGCAAAGATCTTATTGTCCTCCCAAATTGGAGGTTGCTCCACTATAAAATTAAAATAATTATGTACCTTTAGGTTTCATTACACTTTTTCCAAACTCACTATCTACTGTATCTGAATCATAATCATTCTGGGAAATGCATATAGAACTGCGTTTGGAAAAATGTTTTTAAAAAGAAAGTTTCAACATGAAGCTTGCAGGCCTACATGATGAAGGGGGAAGACAAGTAGGACCTAAAAGTGCAAGCAGTTATCCAGTGGACAACCAGGAGATAAATATTAGCTGTCCCAAGCTAAAATCACAAGAAGGAAGTTGAGCGGCTGAGTGGTCTACAGTATTCCAGCTGCTAAGTACTGTGTGTTTCACATGTGCATGGGTCTGAACCCCACTTGATATACAGTGTATGGGTTTTTCTCCGGGCACTCTGGACTTTCTCCCACTTGGCATAGGCTTGCTACTAAAATCAGTTGCCCAGCCGATGAAGTCTGTTGTGGGCCGTACTGAAGCACCTTTGAATGGACCAGTCAACTAGCTGGACTTTGCCTTTTGCCTTAACTAAAAACAATTGTGTGGGACAAGTGGACAGCATCTAATTTACATCCCTTTTGGGTTTAGCATGACTCTTGTTTGTTCATCCGGTGATGTCAGAATTCTACTCGTACAAGGCCCACCTGAGCCATCCCATGAGTCAGTTATTTTGGGGAATATCCTATTATCTTGGCAAAAATATGATGTCAAAAACAAACATGTATCAGGGACCAACCAGTTTCTGAACATGCAAATATATTCTGACATTATGACACCTGGGAAAGTGGTAAACACAGCTATGAGGAAAGTCAGGTGTTATTTCTCAATTATTCTGATGGAGCATTGTTTCAAAGCAATCAATGGACTATGAACTAGGATGTAAGCATTTGTAGTACATACAGGGTCTTCAGTGCTAAGTGCTTTGGCACTGGCAATTGTGGATGAAATACATACCGTAATGGCTTTATTTATTTCACCAAACAACATGCCACGACAAGGAGCCTACAGAAAGTCATATTTTAAAAAATCTCTGTATGTGGGCTAGGGGTCCTGGGGTAACGTGGGGTTCAGGGGACAAAGCCCCCAGAAGCTCTGGAATTTTAGAAAATTATGGATACTTGAATTAAGCTGGTCTATAGAAATACTGGGAAGAAAGTAAAGTAGTACTGGAAAGAAAGTAATATGCAGATGCCATGAACAAAAATTGCACCATTTCCCATCTAGACACCTTTGAAACCCCCCCAAAAAAACTTTCAAACAGAAACTCCACCCCTAGGACGGCAATCCTATCCTCTTTGCCAGAAGATAAATATGGTGACCCTACATTAACCCCATTGCATTTTGATCAACTTGTAAACTATAGTCATGTTAACATATTTTAGCAGCTTCTCCTAACAGTGACATGTAGGGGAAAAATTAGGCGATGACGAAAGTGCCAATTGGGACATGCTGAAGAAAATTACATCATAGAGAAAAACACCACAGCAGAAGCTCACAAATGTATTCCACATTGTTGTATGAGAGTCTTTTGCACATGCCTTGTGAATATTTTTTGATGTTCTTGACCATGTAGAATATTGTTAGTTTATTTCTCTTTTCCATCTAGCTTTAATTCATAAACTTTTTTCAAGGCCGAGGGCATATAGCCAAAGCCACACTGCTTACACATTCCAGAAAGTTAATGTTTCAGCCAATCACGGGTGGTGTTAAATGATTGCATTGACTGGGAAATCTAAATGTGATTTACTCACAAGGCAGGTAACATACCTTTTTAATACTGAGTGATATTTACTACACTTTACCCATGTTTATTCAATTGTTTTCCTACAGCTAGTCACAAATTTTCATTTTGCCATAGTTTTGTGAGTATTTTTATGAGTTGTACAGTTACTTTGTTCATTTAAGGTCCCAAATACAGAGAGAATGAATACGGACGCCTCATGAAGTTTGGGTTCAACATTTTTCGACAAGGCGGTCTTAAAAAGCTGCAAGGCAGCCGCGCCTGCAATTCAGTACCAAGAGAAACCCTTGACATGTACACATGCCCACAATTAGCCAAGGCAGAAACACCACAAGGTAGCAGAGATAAGTAAATCAAACCATTGAAACATTTCAATGTTTGAGGAAGTTCTGTGCAGTAACTTACCGTGATTGATCCACAGGGGGAAGGCTTAGAGAACGCTGTAAAGTGGTTGGAGGCAAATTGTTGGCAAGATTCATGGCATCTGATGAGGAAAGCCTCTGTAAAGAACAAAAAAAGTTCTAACATGAGAAGAGAGTAATAAGATTCAATGTAATAATCTTACATCCCTTACAGTACAATCACGTATTAAGTTTTAATGTACAGTAGTACAGAGTACAACTATGCTAGACTGATGCATTTATAAGCCTACTGCAGATTTAAGGGAAATATGTTTTACACTGAATCAATATGACAAAGGTACTGTAGAAACTGGCTTGTGTTGGTACAAACCATTCTCCCTAGGAACACAAATACAATCGAGCAGTTTCCTCCCCCCAAAGCTGTATTGTGCATTTGATACAAAATCCACATTGTTACATGATCACCTGCAAATTTGAAAGTTTGGTTGAATAGATTATTCATGATGGTCAAACCAATGATTTTCTTAAAAAAAACCTTACAACCTTTAAATAGCAATGCAGACTAAAGGAAAATATTGTTTTCACTGAATCACAATGACAAAAGTCTTGTACAGTAGAAACTGGCTTGTGCAAACCATTCCATCTTAGTACCCTAATACAGTGCGGTAAAAGTTTCTTTCCCAAAATATGTAATGAGTAGTGTAACTAGCATGCTTTGCCAAATAAAAAGTGTTCTTCTTTTAAGGGCAGGATCAGACGATGTTGCTGGTGGAATGGCATGCATAAAAGAAGGAAATCGGAGTAGTGGACTGACAGTAATAAAACATGTTGTATGTATACATACTGTGCAGTACATACTGTACTCAAATGGGTAATACGACTTGGAGAGGGATTTTGAAGGCAAAAATTTTGCCATTTCAACAACAGTAATAACAAAAGTGTACGGTGGAAAGAAATGAGGTACTGCACATGGTACCAATCTAAGAAGAAAATAGGTGTTTAACATTTGCAATTTAGTAATACTTCACTGGTACTTACAGTAACTTAGAAAAAAGGAAGTTGTGATACTAGATATAACTGTACATACAGTACATATGGAGCAAAAATTAAAAAATCTGAAATAAACAACAGCACTGAAAGCCATGGCTGAAGTGCCTTTACTGATGGGCATGGTGTCCCTGAGAAACATCTTCTGCTGTGCTGTAACATGGGCCTGCAGCCAAATTGTTCAAAATGTATCTGTCCTTTTTCTAGTCTACATCTGCCCCAATAGAAAACTACTACACTACTTACCTTCCAAGATACACGAGACATGGTTGAATAGTTTTGCTGAGTTTAACTTTTGTTGCAGTATAGAGTACAGTGATCAGTTAACAATAATTCTTGATAGAGTTGTTTGGTATGGACTTTTTGTGCAGTTGGGAGTTGAAGAAGCAGTGTGCGTCTCATGGGTAAATCTTACTGCGTTGTCCGACTGAGTTGAGGTGGGATGCTGCCTGTTGATGGCCCTGTAACAAAGGAAGAAATATTATGTACATACTACATAGTAGTGTATTACAGTGTTTGCATAAAGGTGTGTGAATGCAGGATTCCTGCAGCTGTTCTCAAAATTATCTTCCCCAAAATAAAATTCTAAGGACGAAATCAACCCCTCTTTGGAAAAGAAATACATAGCCCATTTACTTCTGGTCAGCTCTACAGTACATAAAACATAGTAAACTAAAATCCCCTCCTACAGTAAGTTGCATGCATACCACAGAAATTAAGAAAAGCTCTCCATCATATTGTTTATGTTCCCCAAAAACATGGCTGGAAAAAACCAGCAATTTGGGAATGTCATTGCAGGGAAATTTTGGTACTTGGAGAGAAATTTGACTACTTTTGTATGTAAACATGTGAAGTCTTTGGGAAATTTTGATTTGTTGGCTGGGAAATTTGATTTGCTTGCAGGGAAATTAACATTTTTTCCAGCCCTGCCAAAAAATATGAATAAACGGGAATTCCCTGCTTCCAATCCATTTAGTTTCTTTAAGCAAACACTGATGTTCTATACCAGGGGGTTTATGTCAAATACTCGAAATTCACCACCTAAGCATGTATTCATTCCAGAAATAAAAGGCAATCTATCAGGGACACTTTTAACTATTTATTTTTTATGTTTTTGTACTTTTATGTTTTCATTGCATGCTTTGCATTCCCTCTTGGGACTCAATATTTTGATCCTGACACAGTAGAATAAAGTTGTGTTGCTCTGGATGCTTGCACACATCATTAAGAAACTATAAAGTCACAAAATAGTACTACAGTACATAACTAGATTGTTTTAAAATACCCTGGACTCTGAAATGGTTCTTACTGTACAGTGCCACCACTCATACTGCAAATAATTTATTTCTATGAGTTTCAATAAAACTTCAAGGTAGGGCTGCCACGATATTGTGATATCGCAAAATTGTTGATACAGTTTTGCCCCGACGATTTCGACCAATGTTTTGTCAAGATGTGATATCACAACAAATCAAATAAAAGACTAAACCACTGTGAAATCTTTTTTTTTTATTGTCTTAAGTCAGTAACCTGAAATAATCATAATTTATGATGTCACAAAAAATGAAAAACTGCACTTAACCCACCACAAGAAAACATGATATAAAATCGGAAGCTGTTTCAAAATGCATACAATGAATACTGTAACAGCTCACATACGTTCCAGACTTGTGAAAAGTTCTGCACAATCAATATTGCTACATGCACGCATAATCAATCTCCCCTCACTTTTGGTATGTAGTCAGTAGTGGCTGCATGCAATTAACAGCTGTTTTGCTAATTCCTTGGCGCTGATGGAAAATGTTAAGACTTAATGCGCGATACCGCGATATCTTCGCGAAAATACTGGCGACATCGATAAATGAAAAATGGTTATCGTGGCAGCCCTACTTCAAGGCATGCTCTGGTGGATTTTCACCTCTGTCTTGTAAGATAAACAAAAATATTCCACACCATGTACTTCAAACCATATCACAATACCATTTTCCTAACTCAAGATATCCCACTTTAAAGATTGGTTATTTTTGCCAAAAAATACCTCTCCTTTTTAACAAAGCCACAAAAAGTTATATAATGTGGGCACATTGCCTCAAATTTCTTAATAATAATTGAACGTTCTCTTTGTCCTTGAAATTTGATAGTCTTGGAATATTTGAATATCTTTTCCTGTAGATCTAGCATTACCCTTCATCATACATAGAGTACAACCAACAATATTGCTTAATATTGCATGCACCAGCATCATAATAACAAATAAATTGAATGCAATGTAAAATTAATGTGCCACAATGACATCACAGATTTCCCATGATGCATCACATCCCAAGAAAAACTTGCAATACTTTAAAAATTTGTATCTTCAGAACACTATAAGCTATGGAGATGCTGTTTTCACCTTCTGAAGAAAAATTTTCTGCTTATTTTGAAGTTAATGAATTTTGTCTCCAGAATATGCCTTTCATGGCAAAAACTGATTTACAATTAAAAAAACTTCATTCCTTGAAGAGAGCAGATGTATCTTGTCCCATCAAGCTGCCATATCTGATAATTCAATACCGTACTCTGAGTTTGGGTGCTCAAAAGTTCTCTCAGTAAACAAGCCAAAAACTAGGCCTATGTGAAGTGCAACTAAACAAAATTCAAATACTAACTGCATGCAACTTTTTTAAAACAACACTGTTACAAATACAGCAAATGAATTTTTTTACTGCTATTCATTAACAGTGGCATAGTAAGACTTTTTACTGGGGGTTGGAAGGGGGCACACATCCAAATTTTCCTTTTTTTTCTAAAGTGTGAACACTAAAGTACTGTAAATTTATGAATGGGTTCATTTAAACAAATGTTGGTATAAATGAAGCTTGAATTGCAGAAAATATTACCTAGGGATAGCACTGGAGTAACTACAACCTAGAAGACTAGAACAAAATTTTAATGTCCCAGCTGGGACTTGAACTCACAAACTCATGACTGGAAGAAACAGATCAGTAAGTAGCAGATCATTACCACTTGTACCACTTGCTCCTTAAAAGGAGCAAGTGGTACAGTGCAAGTATATTGTGTAGGAGACATATATAACAGTTAAGATATGTTTCAACAGATTGTAGCCTACAGTAGGGTAGGGAGCAGTTATGCAACCATCTGTGCATACCCCTTTACTAAGGATTAAGGCTAGCCTAGATAGATCCTCCTGCAGCCTCAGTATCATGTTCAGGCTGTTAAACATTCAGTTACTTAGGCCTAGCCTACTGTAGCGAGATTGTTATAAATCTAGGCTAGTAAAGGTACAGTAGCTACTGTAGCCTAAAGTAGGTAGAGGGGTTCCGCGTTGAAACATACAAAAGATCGCCAATAATTCACGGAAATAAGATTCTGCCAAACTTGCTTGGGATGTGCAACAGACTCACCAACTAATGTGCTTTAAGTTGTAAGGTTTGGACTCTTTTTTAGCTTCTCTTAAATATAGTAATTTGGACGTACGTCAAGTAGTGGACTTTGTAGGTACAACGTTTTTGATTGTGTTCTGTCGAAATATGGCTGTATTTATTTTACCTTTTCAACAAGAAAATGTCTACATTTGTCATGCGTGATCCATAATATGACGTAAAAGTCATATTCAAGTAATGTTAGATGCATTTTGTATCATTTTTACTTCAAATATTGGCCAGATAGGCAAAAAACTCAATATGTAGGCCTAATGTTGTTAAGTATGGAAACCTTATGTAGCAGTGTAAGTACCAGTTCAGCAAAATAATGATTACATTGCTAGAGCTAAGCTATTTAGCCTATAATATTCACAGTCTACTTGAAAAAAATGCAGTGGGTTGATTACCAGATATGAAATTCGAAGATTGAAAATGTATGCCAGGGTTTGTTATAAAATAATCCTTGGTCAGGTTTGTGAGCGTTGTTTAGAGTTGTGAGTTTGGTAAGAACCTTACAGTGACTACTGTACATCAGTGTGTTGGTAGTTTAGGTAGGTCTTTGAAATGAACTTTGTTACATTACAGTTTACATTACAAGTATTCAATGTCTACTTGCTGTCTTCCACAGGTGCGGAGACAAAATGTGAAAATTCCAATATATACAGTATGCCAACAAATGGCTATACCTACTGTTTTTGCACTGGCTTCCACCAAGAGCTTTGTATTTTACCTTACAAATAGGGAGACAAGAACCTTCCATTGTTACTCTTTACTTTTCTAATCTTGTTCAATATTAAACAGAAATTTTTCATTTGTTTGAAAGTGCATACATATTTTATTTAATTTTATTTACTGTGCTCACTTATTATCCCTTTTTTCAAACTAATATTACACTGCATTTTTAACACTTGTTGTTTTTCTTATAATGGGGAGCAGAACGAGCTTAATAATTTAAACTCAGATTGGGAGGGGAAGCTAGCCATTGTTAAATCCAAAATTCAAAATTTCAACTGCCCTTTTTTTGGTGAGAATGTTACCTCAGTAAATGTAAAAATGTCTCATCAACAACCTAATTTTGATGGTTGAGTTATATGCTTCTCTTGGTTTGCATATGGTATAGGGTGCCAGTGAACTCCTCTTCAGAAAGCTGTTCTGTGAGTCTGTGGCTAGACAGGGAAGCATGCATTATCATACTTGTCTGCAATTGTTACAGTACAGTACATTAATAAATAGGGGGGTCAGTGGGATGTGGAAATTATTTTCTCTTGACTTTATCAACCCTGAAGGTGCTATGGAGAGCATCCAGCTAACTTTTCTCATGCACATGTCATTATTATACCACTTGGGAAGAGATATTCATACAAACTTTACCATTTTAACTACTGCAAGAAGGGAATACAAGGCTCTACCACATGAAACATGAATGTCAATTTGAAGCCACTCCCTACATACATGTATTCCCCCAAATCAAGTTTGTGTTATTTTACTGTACAGTATATGGTATTCTTTTATAACTTGTCTTTTACTTTACATTGCTATATTCACTACAATATTGTGCCTTCATAATTCTTCTGACCTAACTCTCACTCATTATTTTAATTTTTTTTTATTGTATGGAAAAGTGGGGGTTGGTTACAAGATCCCCCATGCCCATATTATCCTGCCAATGCATGTTACTACTGCTGCTATCATTGTAATAGAGCATTAAAATGTAGGTGGTTCTGCCTGTATTACTGCAACTGAGCACTGTCTTTTTGTAATATCGATGGATAAGCATTTCAAAAGGAAGTATGTAACATGCAGAGCTAGAACTAGAAGAATTTACCTTTACCTGTCACTTGGATTGCACAAAACACAAGAATGGAGTGATCACACTGGAGAATATATTTTCAAATAATGACATATAATTTCAAATAATGACCAGAAAACAAGTGACTTTCAAAGTTGTGATCTGACTTAATATGATACAAAAAGAAAAAGTGCTTTGTCAATAACTTGCAAAAACACACAAAACTGGGCTATTCAATCTGTCTTCTTTCAATATTTGATATTTAATTATTTTACCGTAGTGATCAATGCAAAATTCCATCAGATATTATTTTCACCTGATGAGGACTGGTATGAGTGGATCATAGATGTTGGTGCAACATGTACATAGGCATCCAGAGAAAAGAAAATTAGAGAGGGGGGTAACAACACTTTTGGACAATTAAAGGCCCAGTTCTCTCACCCCAAACAGTAACCTACTAACCTTCTTTCTTAAGCCCCTCCCACCATTGTGTGAAATTCATCCTCATCCAGATACAACCTCAGTTTATTGCTTCAAGGTGAGTATAGAAATACTCAATTTACAGTATACAATCAAAACACTCTCAGTAAGTCTTCATGCTCTGCTATTTAGCTTTGGTACTCTGCATGGTTTGATTTAGCTGTCAAAGAGCTGAGCCAATTGAGAATTTTGGTACCCCTGTACCAAAATGTTGTTTGGGATGAGAGGTTTGGCCCTTTAAGGGGGAATTCCCTTATTCCCAGAAAAGGCTTGTATTTTGGCTTATAATTTTGAAAAACTGAAAAATCTCAGGGTTCGATTGAGGAAGGCTGGGAAATTTTTTTTCCTGGAAGAAAATATCAAGAAACTTTGGTTTTTTCCATGGAAGAACATGCCTCTACTCTGAGCAAAATCAAGCATATTGACTGGTCTACTAGCTGAGGGTATAACGTTGTGGTTACATAGTAATCTTCTTATGAGTTATGTAACTGTGGATTAAGGCAAAAATTTTCTCACCATGTACATGGGCATCGAGAGAAAAAAAAATTAGGAAGGGGGGGGGGTATGACATTTTTGGACAATTAAGGGGAAATTCCCTTAAAGGGCAGGAGCAGTCATCTCAAATTGAAGATGTGCAGTAGACTGTCCAGTTTCATAATTGGCTGTTGGGAGTCATGTGACATTTTTTTTGCTTCAGATGTGAAATTTACTGGAAATAACTGCTTGATTTTCCTTGAATATGCAATGGTAAAGTCATAAAATGTAAAAATGGTTGTTTTAGATTTGATCCTATTCATCCACAGAATAATGTAGGCTAGGCCTATATTCACCAAATTTTCAGAGTAGGGGCCTAGGCTTTGCCTAGTAACTTGGCTGGTTGCTATTTGTATTTGGTGGAAGAGAAATGATTCCGTTGTGTATCTTTAAAGTTACAAGCATAAATCATTAAACTTCCAGGCAGAACCCACTAGTTGTGGGAACCCTCTACCTACTGTAGGCCTAACGTTAGGCCTTGGCTTGTAGGCCTAGCCTACTAACGCTAGGTCCTAGGCCTAATTAGGCCTAGCCTAGGCTAGGCCTTATTTAGAATCAGTCACCCAAAATGAATTAGAGCCAAATCTTATCATGGGTTTTCGACTTGGTTTGGTAGCAGCTATGAATAATGGGCTTGGCCCGGGCTAGGCCTACAGTGATGCACGTTAGGCTGACAAATGTTGACGTTTTGTTGGCCTAGGCCAAGGCCTCGGGCCTAACGTTAACACTGTAGGCTGACATTAACGTTAGGCTTTTCGTTAATGTTACGTGCGGTCGTATTCGTAACAACAGTACCCAACAGTTTATTTAACGCCAACGTCTTCACCAAAAATATTCCAGTGAAAAACACATAGCAAAAAAACCAAATCGTTTAAAGCAGACAAAAGGTAATCAGTAATTAGGGTGAATCTTCTTGAGAAAACTTACAGCTAGTCTCAGTTCACCAACTACGTAACTGCGCAGCAGCTAGCTCTGCAGACAATGCATATCAGTATCAGTTATGCAGTATGTTTATTGCGTAAAACCCAGCTGATGTTAGTAACGGATATTCGTGGGTCATTAAAAACTTCAATCTACTGCGTCACTTTAGGAGAATTCACAGAAATCCTAAAGTCAGGGAGCCTAGAGGGGTCATCATAGCTAGCACTAATCAATTCCAATCTGACAGTAAACCATGTCACTCTGGTGAGTCGGCGGGTGCTATAGGCACCCCTATATATTTGTCGGTTTTAGAGACGGCACAGATTAACTTTCGGCTTAATCAGGTAAGTGAAGATAGAGGTTTTCCCTTAATTCTATAACCCTAATTATTAAAAACGGCAAGTTCGGGCATTTGAAGAGGTGGCTAAGTGCACACCTCGCAGCTCTTCTCCCCCTAAACTGACTGACTATGCCACCTTAAGCTTTGGTATATCAAAACATCAAAACTACCTCTGTTTTTTAAATGCTGTAGTCTTCATAAGAAGAACAAATGCAGACATCTTTCATGGAGGTTAAAGTGTGACTAGTCTTCACGTCTGTCAAAGAAATCATGGCACTTTACTAAAGCTTTTCTCTTAATCACTCGAACTTTGTCCTAGTTACTGAAATGTTTCACTAAGACTGTCAACCACTATAATTCTTAATTCATTGGGACTGATATACAATTTAATGATAAAATCTTTTACATAAGTTAAGCCAGTTGTGTATTGGGATTAGTACAGCCTACTTTGTACAGTCTTTGTATTCTGGGATCATGGTCGTCGGCAGAAATTTTTACAGGGGGGGGGGGCAAGGTCATTCATGGATGATTGAATTGTGTACACTATCTAAGCCTGGGCGGAGCGCCACCATAGGTTGGCGCGGAGCGTACAAGAAAACTTTGGGCCTTACAAACCCTCCAGATGGCCGGAAACGACACTTGGCGAGCGTTATAAGCTGCATGTACCCACTGCCCTGAAACGGGAATTTCATGTCTGTAATTTTTAAGTTTTTAGAATTTTCAAATTACATCCGTGCGTTGCCACTTGAGATCAGCAGGACGGGACCAAACCAAGACCAACGCATTCATCAATAGTCGGATGCCATATGCACACTGCATACCTGACAACTAGTACAATTTTGGCATAGTTTTAACAATTACAAATTTCCAATAGATATCACGAATGATGGTCCCCAAATTACGATTTCACTATTCAGCATACCATCTTCTATTTTGCTATTCCTTGTCAAATGTCCGCATATTTCACGAGTAAGAAACTGACACTGTGAGTGAAGATATTTTGATGATTTATTTTTAATTTTTTTATTTCAATTTTTAATTAATTTTTTCACAAATTTGATTTTCCTGGGCAAGTGCCCCCCTTGCCCCCCTCCGGACGCCCACGTTTAGGATTGTGCTCTGTTGGAAAGGGTTTACTCAGTTCATAAGCATGTGCATATTATGTTGAGAAAGCCATGGAAAAGAAGCACCGATGGCAGACGACTTCAGTCATGTTGTCATTCAGTTCAAAATATCAGAACAACACGCCTACAGAAGTTGGAAAATCCAGGGGAAAGTTCTCTCGCTAAAGAGCCCAGTTCATCATTATCCAGTTATTCAGATCGTCAGACCTGACCCATAATCTTTCACCTGCAGATCATGCGGCTGAAGAAGACAGCAGCATCCAGTCTGAGGGAGCATCAGATAACGAGGCCTCGAGTGAAGTCTCGGATTCAGAGGAAGAAAATTGGATTGTTGATACTTCTAACCTTACATAAAGTCACTCAGGAAAACAAATGTGAATTCTGCTGGTTTAAAATGTAAAAGGGCCCACTAGTGCCTGTGTAGTATACCCCCTGAAAAACCATGAAAAGATGCCCTACATTATATATAGTAGATAATCGTAAGGGAAGATTGTTTAATTAAGGGTTAAAGCAAATATTTGTGGCACCTTCATACAAACTTACCATGTTGAGTTAATCAAAATATGGCAATTTAATAACAGAGATGTGAATTGCATAGTCACGTTATGCGTTGAACATGCAGTCTTGGAAACTTCGTTTCACTTTTAAAATTGCAATTTCAATTCATCGGCATATAACGATCTGTGAGTCGCTAATGTGATAGGGAGTTGTCAATTTTATAACCTACAAAAGTTCAACTTGAGTAGTTGTGTATGTGTGTGTGCGTGTGTGTGTGCGTGTGTGTGTTAAATTTGAATGCATGATACAACACTGTGCAATATACGCAACCATGCTTATTAACTCTTGACAACCCTGTGCTCTGCAACACCCCGGAGTACGTGAGATTCTGCGATCTGTTAGTCCATCGAACATTTGTGACATGACTTTGTATGGTTAGCTAATGAACTTATCTTGGTAATCTGGTGGGTGGAGACAGGTCAGTTCTACAAGTTTGGGACTGTTTTGCACCACCAACCCACCACTCAAAATGTCTGTCAGTGGTCATTTATTATAATGGGGACTGTCTGGAACATGTTCCACTAGGTTTCATTTGGTTAGTTCATGAGATAATCAAGGTCAACTCTAGGGTCGGGACATATGGGACTGTCTAGGCTCCCAACCCACCACTAAAAATGTCTGTCAGTGGTCATTTATTTTACTGGTGAATATCTTGAACGTGTTCCACTTGGTTTCATCAGGTTAGCTCATGAGCTGACCCAGGATTAAATTCCATTCGGACCATCTGCAAAAATACTTTGTACTTGAATGGTCTTGAATGGTTTCAAATGGTTAAGGAATAGTGCCAATTGGTCTTAAAAATGCAAATGGTATTCGCAACTGGTTTTCTAACTGGTTTTAAATGGTAATACTGTAAATGGTTTTGAATGGAAACTGTCCAAAAACACAGTAAAACCATTTGGAACCTGAATGATTTATGTCAAATGGTATTAAATGGAATTTAACCATGTCACGGTGGATCAAGCTCAAATTTAAGGTCCCAGTTATTGGCGTCTGGCGGGGCCACCCCACCACTGAAAATGTCTGTGAGTGGCCATGCATTTTTCATGGGCTAATGCTAAACATTTATTCACAGGTTCCATGAGGTTAGCTTACTAGCTAATCCAGCCCAGTTTTTGTACCTTTTCCTATGACCCTTATCACCACACCCACCAGAAGGAACATGCCAGATGCCTTATTCAGTCGGTGGTTTGTGAAGCTCAAAGAAAACAGAGTTCGCTCCGCGGGGTATTGACGTACTTTAAAGATAGTCTATACTCTATAGTATTGGTATAATTTCATGATCGAATGCGTAAACATTACACTTTCGACCTGGCTATTACTGTTAGTTCGGGTGCCAGGTAGATGATTCCGTTGAGTTTTAGTCGTTGGCAGTAAAAAAAAGAAAACACTCCCTAAGAATCCAAATGACCAGATTACCCAGATTACACCCCTGAGTTTCTCCGCCAATGCTTATTTTTATACTTTTGCAGAGGATTACCGTACGTTTGCTTTTCTTGGTTGAACATTATGTTTTTTGTCATCATGAAGATCGTTGTAAAAACTATGAGCTTATCTCAAAGCATGCAAGTAACCGTTTTCGTTTTCCTTTTTCAGATAAACTGACAATTATGGGGTAATATTAATCGAAGGGTAGGAGTTAGACTGCTGCTTAAATTTCCGCAAGACCTGAATTCCCTACACGGCGTTGTGGAAAATGTGATCAACATGGAACAACATGAAAAGAAACATTTCCAATCTTAACAAAGTTTGATATTGGTTTTAAATCATTTAGCCAACCCGGAATTAAACTTCGGAGCGTTCTTTCAAAACCTTTACTCAAACTTAACTAAAAAAAAAGAATCATACCTTAATTGTGGTAAAACTTCGATGACAATTCAAAATTTTAAAGTACAAGAACACTGTACGTAATCTGAGCTTTTGGAAAGAACGGTTCTTACTCATCTCTAGCCAGTGAGTCTCACTAATAAGTTAGTCGTGCAAAATATTTTGGATATTCGAACGCCGCCAGTTGCAGTTTTGGGATTACCTGTGTTTTCCGAATTGCCAGATTTCATTTGCAGGAAGTATACAGGTGCGTAAAGAGTGGTTCAGCTAAGGAAGGCATGGATTTGTCCCCGCATCATAGTTTAACTAGAAATGTGAATTTTTTTCAACAACTAACCATCAGTGGGTGAGGTGTAAAAAAGGCAATTAAAACGGACAAACTAGGAATTGTCATTTCCGGTCACCTAGGAGACCGTTAAATTCTACAAGTTTCGCTGACCTCGGGTAGTGGCGACCTATCCGCTTAGAATAATAAGTAGTGTACAGTAGCTACCCGAGATAGAAGGGAGATTGCCCCCGTCGAGTGAAAAATGAAAGCAAAAATTGGAACTTTGCAACCTGTCAACCTGTGTAAATATATGAATTGTACCGAAGGACTAAGAAAATTAAATTTATGCTAATTATTCAATGACGTCACATCGACAGACAGATTTTATCGGACTACGCTGTCCTATAAAAATCAATTACCGTGTGATTTCCACGAAAAATCAAGTGGATTTTATTTTCATACACATCAGATGCAAATTATATATTTTCACTGGTTGACGAATTATTGTTGCTCTTTCCGACTAGAGAGGTAGAATAACAAAAGCCGAAAAATTGGATCGCATTCCGATCCGAATTTGTTGCAATGTGACCGCAACACCAAATTTACTCCTTCCTAGCCGATTACCCTGTGGTGTGGGGCGAAGCTTGTAAGAATAAACTAAACAGTGATTAGTTTGAGCTTCTGTGTGTAATAAATTGTTCTCTTTAATAAAAAAATGAAATTTATAAAGTAATCAGAAATTTAGGAACTACAAGCCTAAGAATACCATATCATGAGTGGAAATGCTACCTCCGTGATAGTCGTTCTTCCATAAATTCAACTGTCTTGTGTCGTTTAGGGGAAAAAACTCTTCAACGGAATTGAAAACGTGATTATGGGACCCTTATTTTCTTTCGAATTGGCTAGACAGATAAAGTTGAATTCACGTACTGACGAAAACATGGGAAGGCTGTAAGCTACGTGCTAAGCTCGGATGGTATTGCCAACGCTGTGCCTCACAATGTTATGCGGCAACGAATAACCGAAGTCGCTTATTATTGATGAAACAGGCTATTCAGTGGTTGCCCGAACTTCCGACTGTAAATGACTTTACTTCTAAATTACGTTTTTCGAGAAAATGTCGAATTTACCGACACTCTGACAGACTCATAGGAAGACAAAGACGAAGACGAAGACGAAGACGAAGACGAAGACGAAGACGAAGACGAAGACGAAGACGAAGACGAAGACGAAGACGAAGACGAAGACGAAGACAGTTATCTGTCCAATAGGGAACAATTTACACTGTAAAAAATGGCTCAAATTCGCTGTTAATTTACAGAATAAAAAATAAAGAGAAACATAAAGATCACAGAAAAGTTCTGCTAATAAGTTTCCAGACCTTTTTTGTGATCCTTACTTGTTTCTTTTATTTTTTTTTATCTGTAAATCAACAGTAATTTTTTACAGTGTATATCTTTAAATAATGTTAATTCCGACTTTTCGCAAATTCAGTTTGGCGTATCCTAAGGTTCCATTCTAGTTCCTTTAGTTTTCATTCTTTATGTGTATGATATAGGTAATGTTACAAAAAATTGCTCGCATTCACTTTGTAGCTTCCACAATTGCTAAAAGTATAAGGATCCTGTCTAAGTTGACATTCTTCCTTAGAGTATACCTCGTACATTGTACCATACATTAATCTATCCGCATCTTACATATTGTCTCGCCATATGGTCTGGTACATGACAAAAATATATAAATAACATAACGGTTCTTCAGAAACGAGCTATTCGTCACATTTCTTCTGCAAGATATAATGGCGTCCATACGAGTGTGCTCTTCTCATCACTGTTAAAGTTTCAAGATAAAATTTACTTGAAAGTTGCCATATTTTCGTACAGTTCCATTCATGCATGTTCTTCCGGCATGTTAAAGTCTTGATAATCTTTTCAGTTATAATTTAGATATACAAACACATAATACTAGGTAATATCTATATCCCACGTTGTAACATATCATTTGCCAACAACAGCTTAGTTTACCGAGCAAGCATGACCTGGAATAAATTGCCCCTGGAAATAAGATATTTACATACTATCAAGTCCTTCAAAAGTAACCTGGTACTATTTAAAAACTTATTAACCGTTTACGTTAACAAACCTGTCGAATACTGGATGCTGCTATGTTTTCTTTTTTTTTGTATTTTTATTCTTTCTTTGTACTCAGGGGTGTCACTACCTGTTAAGCCTGTAAAGGTTTTTTAGAGCACTTCCTTTTACATCGTTATTGAAAATTAATTTTTTGTATTAACCATTCCACTGATGCGCATAAGAAGAAAAAAAATAAATGAAATGAAATGAAGGAATGAGAAGACGTTGTTGCATTCATTTGTGGCGCTACGGTGGGGCAAGAGGGGGGTATTCGACCCCCAGATTTTGTCCTTGTATCCCACTTACTCCACCCCCCTAGAAGTTGGGTTAACCGTTTATCAGAAAAAATAGCATTTCTTTCTAAACAGTGCGGACTGTTTAGTAAGGTGTTTCTTGATTGGCTGTTGCCATTTTATTGTATCGATTGTACTCTTTGTTCGGGTTAGGATTAGGTTAGGCATTCGGGTTATTGTCAGCCATTTATATAGGAAATTTCTTGTTAAACATTGACCATCGTCCCTATAATATACCTCTCCAGAAGTTAGTTTTTTTTATCCAGAGATATGCTCAAACCTCAGAGCTTCCGAGGGCTTTGCCTCCTGGACCCCACCCCAGGAACAGGCGCTTTGGGCTAATTTTCTGTTCTTCAAGATTATCCTTGCCCTTTTTTTGCCACCCTAATTTTTTATGTATGTCGGTGCCACTAGTCACATTTAATCATATATGTAACTGATAAACGACACCATGTTTTGGTTGTTTGATTCATGAAGAGCAAATACTTTTTATTAGCTTTCTTCTTTGAAGGGAAAAGATCGTGAAGAAACATTTAAAACGTGGGGTATTACATTTTAAAATTCTTTCATACCTTGCACTATCGGTTTCCAATTTTTCTTACTGATAATACGAAGCTGGTCAGATCTACATGCTTACGGAATCCATTCCGTTAGTGATGACCTTTCTGGTTTTTTGCCTTCATGTAGCGTAACATGATGAAACTGCAAAAGGATATGGAAGGAGGTAAAACTATAATCACAGCTCCCTGATATAAGTTTAATACCATATAGGCTACAGGCTTTAACCAACTTCAAGTATGGACAGAACCTCGATCGTATTAGAATGTAAATTTGTATACAAATTGATCACACTGAACTTGAGGGAAAGCACAAATCACTACAGTCAAATAGGGTTTTTTAATCTGCCATGACTAGTCCGTGTACCTGACAAGATTTTTAGTTTGGGTAATTCACTACGAATATCAGCTTGCGTGGCAGAAGTCGGAGAAAGTCGCCACGTAGTAAAAAAGTCTATTTTTTGCTACAAGGGTCGAATTACATTGCAATGTAGAACAACTAGAAATCTTACACCGTCTTCATTGAGAGAAGCTTTATCCCCAAGTGGCAAAACATGTTAGTATCATAGCGTGTAAATTTATGATGACGGAACCAACTACAAAGATGTGATAAATATGACCCTAATAAGTGTTATTAATTAATAGTTTAACATAGACTGAACTTCAGGGAAATTTATTGCAAATTTGTCCAAACTTTTTTTTTTTTCCTCCTTTTTATTTCAATTCATATACATCAGCATCAGCAATTTCAAGTTTAATTTGGTAAATTTACAATTGATGTTTCCATGAGTAATTTACAGATATATACAAGTTACTTAGCAGATATAAAGTTATATGAACACATAAGAACAGTTTCATTGGTCAATAGCATAATGGTTACAACCGAGCGTCAATGAAATCGCAGAAAGTGTCATATAGATCGTGATAGTTAATTTGTCTTGTAGAACGTACTGGTCTTCTAGAAGAAATAAATTTTTCTATATTAATTGCAAACTTAAACTTGAACATAAATTCTTGAATGGAAAGTTGTGACTTCTTGCATCTATTTTGGTAAATGTAGTTTTTCATATGAAGAATAAGAAAATTGAAGGGATGTTTTTTTCCTTGACTAAAACCGAAAAAAATGGCTTGCTTGAAAAAGAAAAACTGTTTTTTTCAAAACGTATTCTCTACATTTTAAATAAAATTTGATACCATGCTACAATCCCAAAATAAATGTTCTAGTGTTTCGGTTTCAGTGTGGCAGAAGGAACATAAATCACTCTCCTCTTTCCCCATGGCAAATAACAACTTATTAGTACCAATAATTCTGTGGATAAACCTAAACTGTAAATAATGTAATTTTGTTTCATTTGTATTCAAATGTGGCTTATCAAAGATATTCTGCCAATCTAATACCGTAAAATGAGCAAAATCCTTGCTCCATTTATTTAAGGCTGTTAGGGGGTCGATAATCCTTTAATAAGATGGCTGTATGTAAACTGAGATGTAGAAGGTGAATTCATAAACTTATTGAACCAACAGCTGTCATTTTCAAGAGTATCCCTCTCCCCACCCTCTGGTCTCCAGCTGCGTGGGATTGAATTAATGATACCAAAATATAACAAAAAGGGGAAACTTACAATGTGGTAACGGTTCATAAATTCACGATAAGTCAATGGTATACCACTCTCGTCAAAAATGTCTTTTACATATAATACATTTTTTTTTAAATAAATCATGATACATAAAGGTTTGGTTATCTATACGTATAAAGGAATTATTCCATATAATTTCACTATGGAAATTCTCCGTCGGACAACGATATGACAATTCACACCACGCCTTAATAACTTCTTGAATAAATACGTTCTTAGTATCTGGGGTATCTTCATATTTACAATTGCAACGAAAGAAAAAAGTCTTTCCCACAGATCTCAAAGAAATATCAAAGAAAACTTTCCAAGGAGAATCATCCGTACTACAATATCTTTTTACCCAACTACACTTTAAACTTTTAATGAAAGTTGGAATATGTGTAACCTTAAGTCCCCCGTCTCTTATCGAGCTAACCATTACAGTACGTTTAACTTTATCTGGGTTTCCGCCCCATATAAAATCAAAAATAATACTTTCTAATTCTTGAATAAACTTTTTAGGAGGGCTCGGTAGAATAAGAAATAAAAAAACAAGCTGAGATAAAGCGAAACTTTTAATAATTACATTTCTACCTATTGGGGTTAAATCCCTAGAAGCCCAAAGCCTTAAATTTTCTTTTAGTCTTGAGAGCTTTGGAAGGTAGTTCAGACGGAAAAGATCAAATCTGTTCGAAGTGAAGGTAATGCCGAGCATCTGTAAAGGTCCAGAGGTAACATTAATGCCATAACCAATAGCGAAATGAGGTAATTGAGATACAAAAGGTCCTAAAGGAAATAAACTACATTTTTGAAGGTTAATAGTTAGTCCAGAAGAACTCTTATAAAGACTTAAAATACGAAGAACCTCTGCAAGCGATTGCTCTGAGCCATCAAGAAAGAAGTTGGTGTCGTCGGCATATTGTAGTAACTTTACTTCATTATTATTAATTGATATCCCTTTTATCAAATCATTTTGCAACACTTTCAATGCTAAGGTTTCTGCAGCTAATAAAAATAAATATGGTCTTAAGGAGAATCCCTGTCTTACACCCCGCTGTAATGGAAAACGATCCGACAAATAACCATTATTTAGAATACATGCACTACTTCCCATATAAAATACCTTTACCCAATTTTGGATGCTCTCACCGAACTGGAAGTGACACAGGCATTTATGAATATAGTTCCACTCAAGCTTATCAAACGCTTTCTCGAAGTCAATTGCAAAAATAAAACCGGGAAGCTTTTTATCAGAGGCATAGTCAATTAAATCAAGAACGTACCTAATGTTTTCACCTATGAAACGATTTTTAAGAAATCCAGTTTGTTGCCGACCAATACAGTTCTGCAGGATAGGTTTTAAGCGTGAAGCAAGAGCCTTTGAACCAATCTTGTAATCAGTATTTAGCAATGTAATGGGTCTGTAATTGGAGATAAAGTTGTGATCTTTGTTCGGTTTTCGAATTAGAGTTATGATCCCTCTGCTTTGCTCAGAAGTCAAATGCCCACATAAATAACCATAATTCAATGAGTCTACAACTAACTTTCCTATTACTGGCCAAAACACTTTATAAAAATTGACAGTAAGCCCATCGCTTCCAGGGGACTTATCATTTTTCATGGAAGACAATGATTGAAAGCATTCGTTAACTGTAAGCTCCCCCTCACAGACAAGCAAATCTTCATTTTCAAAGCAATTTTCTGTGAGATTCTGAAAAAATCTCTCTGGGGAACATGATTTAGAAGTATAAAGGGATTTGTAATAATTAGTAATATGATCAAGTATTTCCTTCTCCCCAGTCAATGTACAACCTTGATCATTAGTAAGTTTGGAAATAGAATTAATTACTCTGTTTCTCTTTTCTAGGTTCAGAAAATACTTAGAATTTTTCTCCCCTTCCTCTACCCATCTAGCCCTTGACCTGATAATTGTTCCCTGAAGTTTATAATCATAGTACTGCATTAATTCATTCTGGGCTTCTTTTAGTCTTGAACGTAGCTCAGATGAATCACTTATGTATAATTGCTGTTCAAGGGATGCAATCATAAAAGTAAGCTGAGCTTCTTTTTCACGACGCTCGTGAGCCTTATGACGTGAATAATCCATACTAAACGCACGAATTTTGTATTTTAAATATTCCCACCTAGAGGCAGGGTTGCTAAAATTGTTATTGGAAAGTTCATTATTAATTAATTCATTTACCATATCGATGTAAGTCGAATCATACAAAAGTGAATTATTCAGCTTCCAAAAACCCCTTCCTCTGCTATTTTCACCAACAGAGAAAGACAACAATACAAAAGAATGGTCTGATTGCAAACCAGGAGCGATGTCCGAGTTTGTAACAAAAGGTTGGAGGTACCTCGAAATAAAAAAGTAGTCTAACCGGCAATGAATGCCCGGCGTAACAAGAGAACTCCAGGTGAAATTTTTCACCCAAGGATTCCTCTCCCTCCAAATATCAACAAGGTCATTGGTACCCAATAATTCAAGACATTTCTCTCGTGCCTTGAAGTTGGTGCGACGATTTCCTCCCATTTTGTCAAGGTCTAAATTAATCACCAAATTAAAATCCCCTGCAATAACCATAGTGTCACCCTTAAAGTTATTGAGTCGAGTTTTGATATCACTAAAAAAACGAGGGTCATCAATATTTGGAGCATAAATTCCTGCAATAGTAATGATAGAATCATTGACTTTAATATCAAAAAGTATAAACCTGCCAAATGGGCTTATATCAGTTTTTATGATTTCGCAATCTAAAGACGGTTTGATTAGAACACAGACCCCTCGACTAGTATTCGAGCCGTGAGAAAAACAGGATATTACCACCCCACTCATGTTTCCAATAACTTTCGTCCTCAATACAACAATGAGACTCTTGAATGATTGAAATATCAGGACTACGTCTGTGTATGTAAGCAAATAGTTTTCCGCTTTTTGCTTGCCTCAGCCCTCTTGCATTATAAGAGAGAAACTTTAAAGTGGATGCCATAAGTGGATAACATTGAAGTTGGATTTGGGATGAGGCAAATAAAAAATAAAGTGGAAACTATCACATAAGATCCAATTACATATGATGCAAAGTAATATGACGAGAAAGATACAAATATAGGAGGTTTAGAAAAAGAAAGAAAAAACAAACTGTCCAATCCATGCAGGTAACCACATGATCCAAAACATGGACCAAGTTGAGAATGCGTCTGCAGGAAAAAATAAGACATCGGAAGAGGATCCTACCTCTGAGGCAATTACAATAAAAGTTTGAGCAAACTTAACAGTACTCCTTTCATAAGTTAACACAGTTAATTAAGTTACCTTTGTCCTTCAGAAAAAACATAGGGCTTTCCATTTCCTTGTCGCCAAACGCCACCTGAAAATCTTAATCGAACCCCCTGCTGGTAAAGTTCAGATACTTCCTTCGAGTGACGGCGTTTTTCAGCTAGATCAAGTTTAGTAAGATCATCAACTACGTAGTATCTCTCATCTCTTAGAGCCTGTCTGGCATTTTTCATGACCGATAATTTGTCTTGGAAGTAAGATAGCCTTACCAAAATATGTCGAGGCTTGCCATTAACTGACCTTCCATCCCGGTGAGCCAATTTGTCCAAACTAACTGTCATACTAGACTCAATGAAAAACCTGTTCATGAAAAATTAGAATATTACACACAGCTGAAAATTAGGTCTGCCACGGATTGTTGAAATTTAGGAAGATTGACTCTTAACCTTAGAACCTCCTGATTACCCTGTTGGGTAAAATAAAAAGGTGAAAACTAACAAAACATGAAAGCCCATCTTAAGGAACATTTTTAGGGTGGGTGGCAACTATTACACAAAGTTGCACCGGGTCGAAAATTTTCAGACTATGTCGCTACCCTTAAAAGAAGGTCAAATCAAGTTTTGATAAGTTATTCCGCATTCTGGAGAAATTTGCATTGAGATCCGATGCACTGTGGTTCTCATTACATGAGAGCCACACCTCGGATTTTGTAATATTAAGTTCATTGAAGAGTGAACATGAAGAAAACACAAAAGTCATATCCCCTAAGTAATGGGCAATCTTTTGTTTCTCTTCAAACTTAACACCCAATTTTTTAATTAATAGTCTAATGTCATCAGAATTGATTGCAAAAGGCGTGTAGAAAGTTACAATATTCCCCACAAGGAGATCCTATCTCCCTATCTTTATTACTTCAAATGAAACAACGCATCCCTCGTCAAAAGGAGGAAGTGATATAACCTCTGTTGCCCTCATTTTTACTTGGAATATTATTCTGGTTACTTTATATACCGGTATCTAGAGGAATACATGTTGGATTTGAATGGAAGGCGCCCCAAATTGTTTAGATTTAGTTTTTCTTCCAAATGTGGAAAATTAATTTTTTGCTTGAGATTCTCCTTTATTACTCTAAGTATTGCAATGGATTGAATATAATGTTTCACGTGTGCCTCAGCCAATCAAAATCTACTCAAACTGTCATGCATGAAGTACTTATGAAATACCCACAATTGATGCTTTGCAAAAGCGCACCTTAAGTTAGATTTGGCAACATGTACCCTTGCCATTTTTTACTCAACGGAACCTTCTGTCATTGTGCTTGGCGCTAACCAAAATCAATGGAGCAGGGAAAACAAACCAAACCCGGGCCGTAAAACTACTTCTAGCATAACCTAAACTCTTTTGTCAACTGAACGATGTATAGGCTATTATTTAAGGCATATTCTGAAGACAAAATTCGTTAACTTCAAAATAAGCAAAACAAATTTCTCTTTCAGCAGGTGAAAACGGCATCTCTATAGCTCTTAGCGTTCGGAAGATACAAATTCTTAAAGTATTGCAAATTTTTCCGGGGATTTCATCATGGGAAATCTGTAATGTCATCGTGGCACATTAATTTTACATTGCATTCAATTTATTTATAATTAAAATGCCGCTGCATGCAATATTAAGCAATATTGTTGGTCGTACTCCTTGTATGGTCAAGGGTAATGCTAGATCTACAGGAAAAGATATTCAAATATTCCAACAGTATCAAATTTCAAGGACAAGCGGGATGTTCAATTACAAAGAAAAACAAAAGAAATTTGAAGCAATGTGCCCACATTACATAATTTTTTGTTGCTTTGTTGAAAAGCATAGGTATTTCTTTTAACAAAAATAACCAATCTTTAAAGTGGGAATCTTGAGTTAGGAAAATGGTATTGTGATAGGCTTTGAAGGGCATGGTGTGGAATATTTTTGTTTTTCTTACAAGACAGAGGCAAAAATCTATCAAAACATGCCTCTAAACAAGGGCAAAGAGGAAAAGCGCCAATGTCTATTATTTCTTTTTACGTATTCAGCTACTAAAGAAATTTGATAAAGATGTTTTGCCCAGAATATTTTTTATTTCCTTAGGTCAAGATAAAGCCGATGTTTAATAGCAGCTTAAAACCTACAAACTAAGAATTTCGGGAGGGTCGAAAATCGTTTAGAGTAAACAAAAGTTTCTTTTCGGCATTCCGTTAATTTAAAAGGGAAAGTTTAAGCAAAAATTCAATTTTAATATGTTGAAGACTAGGAACTAAATTTAAACAATTTGGTTAAACTCTCATTCAAATCGGATATGAATATATTTCTCGAAATACAGAAATTCAAAGCAAATTTCACTGCAATGTTTACAATAAGTAAAACCTTAACTTGGTTCGACCTCGAACTCCTCTTTTAATGGGAACCAAATCAAATTCCATTCATAAAAAGTATCTGGAATCGGAAAATAAGGTGATCTTATATAGAGCATTATTGTACGAATTTATGTTCTTCTTGGGGTCGTTACATACGACGTTGCATCTGCGTTAAGAACCCTAAACAAAGTAACAAAAGAAAACAGAACTTCCTATCTATTCCGGATCTTGTTTGTTTAGAATCACGCCCACACGAAAGAACAATATCCTAATTGTAAAATAAAATAGAAGACTTGACTTTGTAAATAATGAACTGTTATTTTGAAAGAGAAGGCACGTTGTTCTATGAAAAATATAAAGGGCTACCGTACGTCGGTAGACCCAATCCTAGTGGACGGGAATGATGTAAATACGTTGCAAATGTTCTTCTGTACCTCTACACAAATTCGATCGCCAGTCAAATGTATAAACTGTAAGAAATATGAATGTATCGTTAGTACAGTGATTCTAATGTTGGCAGTGAGACTCACCAAAGAAATTAACCGAGGGATTTTTCGTTTTGTGTTTTCATCTTATCACTGCTTTATTATTGCAACTTCATGCTCTGAGAAGATCTGGATGCTTACACTAACCAATTAACCCTCGAGTCACTCATTATATACTTTACTTCTAACCTTTTTGTAAACTTTTTGTACCGTTTCAAAATTCAACCAAATCGTTAATTCATTCTTCCGTATTTAGAATAGACTTCCAGCTCCGGCAGCCTTTTAACTAATTGCTACCTCTTCGGAGAATAAGTAATTACTTAGACGGACTAGATTATGGAGTAATACGCTCTACAGCCTTGGGTTCACAACAGTTACTAAATTGGCAACGAAGAAAATTCAAAGAACCTTTAAAAATTTCGTCGTGAACTTAAAAAAACTAGACATCTTGGTTTTATTTGGGAGTCTCTGACGTAAGGAAAAAAGAAATATTTTGTACATTTTAATTTCTCATGAGTCACATCTATATAAACACGTTTGCGAGCTCGTGCTATTAACGTACCAACGGGGCGGTGATTTGTGGGTAATCATACGTGGTTGTTCAAAAGTCTGGCGACACCATTTACAGCCCTCTCAAGACTGATGCATAATATACGAGACCGCGGGATTTGTAACCTGCAAGAAGATCGAAAGGCTTGTTGAAAGAGGAAAGAAAAGCGTAAGTATTGTAATAAAACCAAACAAAATTCTAAGTGCAATGTACGGATGCCATGTTTCATGCATGTTGATCATCGCTATTCGTTTTTTCTTTTCAAGAAGCCACAAACAATTTTCCAGAAAACTTTACAAGTTTAGTAAGTTTCAAGTTTAGTAAATTTGATGCTCTCTGTATTCTTTATTTTTTGTTTGTGTTTTACTATTTTTTCAATCCCAGGAGAAAATTCCTGTTTTTGACCTTTTTCAACATGTTTGAACAGGTACAACAGGTAATTGGCAACAAAATCAACAGGTTTTAACAGGATTTTAACAGGTACCAACAAGAACCAGTTAGCTTTTTTGATGTTACGGGTTGACGCCTGTTGACCTTCACCACTCCAACAGGTAATCGGAAAATTGTTTGTTCATACCTGTTAATGCCTGTTCAAACCTGTTGCAATTTCAACAGGTTTCGACAAAAATTTTCACCTGGGATGCAATCAGAGGGAAAATTGAATAGGCTAACTTCTCTAGAGCTCTCTAGAATGTTTACGGCACGGTTTTTGAAAAACATTTTCTAGCATTATCATGCTTTCCTCTCGTTGAGAAAAAATTGAAACTAAACACCTGACACACGTATTTGCTTAGAAGAGAGCATTCATCGTTAGAATTTTCAGTTGCTGTAAGATCTATGCAGGGAGTTGCTAGAGAGTCTGTGCAGGGAGTCTCTAGCAACTACCTGATCTGTGTCAACTCCTGTTGGCTCCAACTGAACGACGATCTGTACGTTTTTGAGAGTAGGGAACAGAATGCGAAATGCAAAAGCGTGACACCTGTCTGTCATTGAGCACCTTTCTGCGGAGAGATGTTGGGGGGGGGGGGGGGGTCGCCTTCTCTTCAATGAGATATAATAGAAGGTGAGTTCAATGCAAAATGGTGATGGGCTTGGTAAAACTTTCAACTGATTAAATGTTTAGGAATTATCATTTTGAGAAGAATTTTAATTTATCAGCTTTAAAATAGTTTTCTGTAATATGGCAGATTATTTAAAATTGAAGTACATCACTGAAGAAACCAGGTTATATTGAGCCTTGCTGTCAGTAGCTTTGAAATCTTACAACTAACCAGACTATATACTTCCATGTCCGGTTCATTTTTTACAAAATAACGGATATTTTCAAGTTCCTGTAGGTTTTGGGGGTAAAAGATAAGGATCTTTCTTATAAAAGAATAGGCAATGGTAAACTTGAACTCACATACGTCGTGTAAAGTAATGATCCTGCTTCTATAATTGGGTCTGTGTAGGATACCGTAAGCAACTTTTGCTTTTTGATAGGTCAAGGTGAGAAAATCTATGGACCACCAGTGATGTTTTACCGCCAGCGATATGTTTCAAGGGAAAGAAAAAATTTGGGAGCTGAGTGTCAGCAAGTCCATTTAAGCGGAGCGCCACCATATGTTGGCGTGGAGCGTATCAGAAAATTGTTACCCCAAAAATCCCATGGGGACGGGAAAGACACTTCCCTAGTGTTCTAAAGTACATGTACCGGGGAGCATGCAATATGTTAAGCACCCACATCAAATTGTCCCCGCAATCTCCCCGCTCAATCCCTAATCCCCCTCCCCGAAGGTTCCTCTGCAACAGTGCTCTTCTTAATTTTTCATCGTCCTTAAAATTTCTGTAGTGGTGGGAGTATATTCCTCCCCGCTGATGATTTGAAGTGTACCTCAAGTGAAAAAAAAAATCAAAACTATATATTAAAGCGCATGACAAATGAATTATAACAGTCCAACTCCCATGTTAATATGACATACCTGAGTTGAGATATGAAATGTTGAAGTTTATTCACTCATTAAAATGCTACCGGTATATTGCCCAATAATTTGTGATGTTATTGTTGTCATATTCAAATTACAATCTTTGTATAACTTTGTTTTTCTGAAAGTATAACTGCACCTTGTATCAAGGTGTGATAGCACTCTTACTCTTATGGGTTGATGTAATTAATTAATCCCCCTGTGTGCAACATGAGATGCCAGCAAACAGGGAATGATTAAGGTCATAAAACATTATTAGTTTTATATCATGGAAACAAAGCAATTTATTTCAGTTGTACAACTAGAAAATCACAAATTATTGCGCAACAAACCAATTAGCTTCAAATGAATAAACTTCAACATTTTCCTTTTATGTCAGCCCAGGAATGTCCTATTAAGATGGGAGTTGTACTGTTAGAATTCATTTCCATGCTTTTAACATATAATTTTGAAGATTTTGACTTGGGTACACTTCAATGTATCACCATATACCAATGGATGAAATAGCCTTGTATCTTGCTTTACACTCTAACATCAAAAGAGTGAACTTATTCACTCTTTGATCGAGTGAAAAGTGTAAATTCACTCCATTAGAGTGATAATTCACTCCAAGAGGAGTGAAGTTCCCTCAAAAAAATGTGAAGTTCACTCCAAAAAGAGTGAAATTCCCTTAGCACGAGCGAAGATTCACTCTTGATAGAGTGCCCACGGTGATCGCTCTTAAAAAAGAGCGATCCTTGCAGGCACTCGTGGAAGAGTGAATTTTCCCTCTTCCTCTAGTGAATTTCACTCTTTTTGGAATGAACTTCACTCTTTTTTAAGGGAACTTCACTCCTCTTAGAGTGAATTTACACTTTTCACTCGATCAAAGAGTGACTAAGTTCACTCTTTTGATTTTAGAGTGTAGAGATATAAAGAAAACAATATTCAAAACGACAATGGAAACATGCATGCTCAAAACTAAGACTCTTTTACGACTGTTATTCGAATTTTATAAGCTCACTCAATTGATAAAACTGTATACATAACTGCCCGAACTCCAAACTAGCAACGATTTTGTTCCAATGCCTTTTGAGAAGAAAAGGTATATCGCGTTACACAAGGTTTTTAAATGAATATTCAGGCTCACTTTTTACAGACTTCCTCGCACTAATTGTGTAATTAAACAAAAACTACCCCGAATTTTGGGTTAGAGCACTACAGTGTTACTCATTTTAACAAATTTCTCACAAACTATAAGGTGCTTCATGATCACATAACCACACAGAGTATATCCAAACACGTCCCAACATTTAGCCTTATAATAACTATTGGTATAATATCATCTTTGGGAACTACTCCATGCAACGAACTAGCTTTCGAGTCACTTTCGCTGGCAAAATTTTTGCATTGCGTGCATTTTTGAACCTCCTTTCCTCCCTGTCCGTGCAATCTAGAAATAGTAAATATTCGAGATTTTTCCAATTTTTGGCCGCATATTCTATCACTAAAGGCACTGCCTTGTCCAAAACTTTGAAACGAGAGACTTACAAAAAAAAAAAAAAAAAAAAAAGGAAAAGTTTTTTCTTCTATAAATTGCCCAAATATATCGTGAATTTTGTACACATCTCGTTGATTTCCCACGCAAAATTTTATTTTGCTTACGATGCTTATTTTCATTTTTTGGACAAAACTTTGAAAGAAATAGGACAAAGTGATATTCCAGCCCGAATGTCCCTTTAACAGTGTGTGTCACGAAAGATTTCCTGTGGATACCATGGTGTTTTCTCATTACTTTTCAAGCAATTTTTTAAAGAATTTGGTCTCACTCAAACGTTTTTCATGTGATTACAAACACCCCAGATTTTATAGGACTCAAATGGCTGCCCGACTTTTTCGGGACACACGTCTGAAATCAGAATGGGGATGAGTCTTGCCCCGTTTCACACATATGCATGGCATTATGGTCAATATTGTGAGTCTATTTGAGTGTGGAATACTTTTCTCAGTTTTTCACAAGTGGCCACCACTCTGTTTAAAAATGAGGCCCCAAATCTTGCTTAAAATCATCCTGCTGTGCATCAGGAGGGGCCGTTATGTGGTCCTTGCACCAGGCATATATACGGTACTGCTATACTCTAAAATCAAAGAGCAAACTTAGTTACTTTTTGA
Source organism: Holothuria scabra (assembly GCA_037179385.1). NCBI lineage: Eukaryota > Metazoa > Echinodermata > Holothuroidea > Aspidochirotida > Holothuriidae > Holothuria > Holothuria scabra. Next base: position 29,936,701 of record CM074187.1, read on the forward strand.
TAGAGTGAAAATTATGAATTCACTCCAGTAGGGTGTTAATTCACTTTAAGAAGAGTGAAGTTCACTCTAAAAATAACGAAATTCCCTCTAACATAGCGAAATTTCATTCTTGATAAAGTGCATACAGCGATCACTCTTAAAAAATGATAGAAGGATAAATTTTCACTCTTCTTGGAGTAAATTTAACTCTTGTTGGACAGTTGGAGATAACTAGCACTCTTATGGAGTGAATTCACATTTTTCACTCCATTAGAGATTGACAAAGTTTACTCTTTTGATTTTATAATGGATTTGGGTGTAAATCTTGAATAACTCATTACAATTGGTGAGCATTACGATCAATTGTGTAAAGATTTAGCTCAGTTGACATTTTTTACATGCACAGCTCAATAGTTTTGACTGGATTACTTAAAAACAACCTCAATAATGGTGGTAAATAGTGCAAAATTGAGATTATAATACCATCACGTCAACTTCATCAATTGTTGGATGATCGAGGTATTTCGAATATTTTACACTTCCACTAATCTGATCATGCGAGACAGTCCGATTTCACTGTGAAATTTCCTTATATTTGCTATTATTTCCAGGCTATACCACTACTATGAATTTGTGTGATTGAACATTTCATGTAAAAAATTTAATAAATCAGCGTAATGACATTTATTTTGAACAACTATCAATATTGGGTTGTCACATCTGTAGTCCTATTTTGATGAGACCGTTGGACGTCACGGGACATGCAGAAACGGATCCTGACCCTCAAGTGTTTTCTGTCAGCCTAGGCCAGGCCAATAAGTGGATTTTAGAACTTGGAGGGACACATTGGGGGGGGGGGGGGGATTGGAAAATGTCTGGGCAAAAAATTTCGCATGAGATTTGTCGTGAATCGCTAGTTTTTGCGTAGGTCAAGGGACTCGTCTTAGAAACCTAGGTGAGGTTCACGAGCAAGCTCCGCTAGGGTCCAGGAGCGAAGTCACCGGAAGCTAAGAGATTTTAGCCTATCTTGGGTAACAAATTATAAAAAGAAGTGGTATTTTTTTCTGGACAGATGAGGTTCAAGAGCTCATCTCGGTGCCCTTGTTGTATTCCAAGAGAAATGGTACAAGGCCTTGGTGGGGTTCCAGGAGGCAAACCCATTTCAATTTTCGAAGCTTAGGCATATCTCTGGGTGAAAAAGAAGTCTCAGTAGGTAAACTTGGCTCAGGAGTGAGGATATCTAGGGGTCAAGGTCTCTGACGAGGGGGGATATCCCTATGTCACCTCGGTGCCGCCACTTTTGATAATGCACCATATGGATAGCTGCTAGAATGCATTGTTGTGAAAAGGGGGGGGGGGATACCAGGAACTTGTGTACATGGCATTTTATCCCAAGACAATTTTCCCGGCTAATTGAAGAAGTTTAAAATCAGATAAACAGATAAGAACTTAAAGTGATGATTGTGTATATGTTAATGGATAAAACGTTGTCAAAGCACATAATGGGTGTACACGTAGTGTCTGTACTGCTGAATGAACAGATGACCACTTTCAGGGAAAATCAATTTTCACCAATCAGGGGAATGGTATGGGTGGCGCCATTTTCAATTATTTTCCATGGAGCATTACGATCCTACCTCCCAAATTCAAGAGAGAAAACGCTCAACACAATATTTCAATATTTATCGATTAAAGGAAAGAGGAATTCGTGCATATTGAAAATCTCTGTAAATGGGAATAAAAGGGCTTTGTCATCTTTGGTTGTTCACCGCGCCAATTGTGAGATATCGAGCAATTTTGCTACGTTCTTTTTCCTAAGCTAAATTTATAGACTCGACACAGCTGTAACTTTTAGGCAATATTTTCCGAATGAAGGTGTACAAATGGATCGTGCCAGCATTTGTGTTAGTAAAAACTTTGTTGAAGGTTACTTGTTTCTTCGCCCTTTGTGTCTTAACTATGATATTTGAATACATACATATTTGTTAAACAAACCGATCACTGGGAAAAGATTGACTGTAAATGCTCATAAATATTCATACCGTTCAGACAGGCAAATTTTCCCCCGATCTGGTGAAACGGCATTCCCCCGAAAGCGGTTGTTTCCGGAACTGATAAAGGATTAAATTGCCATAAGTTGCATGGAATTTGTTTTGTCACAGAAACAAGAGCTTTCCCGCTTCACCCACTTTGTTATCCTTACGATTCAACCCTCAAGCTAGACATCTATAGAAAGGGAATCCCCCTTATCTGACGTCACCTTTCTCTGCCCGTATGGAGTATGTATGCTTTTTGTGTGAACTACGTCTGTGCCTATGGGTAAAAATCCCATCCACAAATACGTCAAAAGATATCAGATGCTCTGCCTATGTAGACCCTGTGCGGTCATTTTCTGTCTTTTAAACGGGAGAGAATAAAGCAGCGGACAGCCATCGGCGTGCCTTCTATTCTGTCAAACTTGAAAAGTTTGTATAAGGAAGAGTAAAAGGAGGAACGGAAGAGCTTTTGATGATTTCAGCCCTCGAGTGTTTTAGAGCAACTTGAAAATGAAAAAGCAAAAGCAGAAAGCACAAATACCACATCAGTCGTAGAATGCAGAATCCAAACGATCATTGTGCCTACAACACATCGTGGGAGAGTTGGACTAGATGGCATTACTTCCTTGTCTTAAGATTACAAATATGGTTAAAATATCATGCAAGTAAAACATCATGACTGAAAATTGTTGAAAATAATCACGTGTGAATTTCATAAATATTTTGATCAGAGACCCATGAGGGTTAAGCAATGGTTCTATAGAAGCGATCGAGAACTTTGGTCCCTCGGAATTTTTCATATTCGCTACATTGATAGTGAAAAATGTTAGTTGAAAAAAGATATTATTCCCTTTACTTATACATAAATACATCCTAAAATATACAAATACCTCATCTATCAAACAGATGGTGACCATGCATCTCAGAGGTTTGACAGTAGTATAATGAAAATGCTTCCTCCTTGGTAATACTTAATTACGAAGTGGACTGTTTCATGCAATCTTATTTTCGATATTTCATTTTTGGCGTTCAATTCAGACGGTTACAAAATCACTGTAAACACATGGACTAATCACGCTAGTCAACAACATATAGTATTATTTGACTTACATTTGTCCCGATTGGATTAGTTACTTAAGTCCTTAAGCTTCAATGACTATGTTTTGACTGATATTTTTTTTGTCCATTACTACGATATTATTCAGATATCATCACAAACTACTAGTCAAATATGAGTGACTAACGTGGTTAGTCAATTCAGACACCGCTTGACTAATTTGTGTTTACAGTGATTCAATGTGGCATGGGTACAGTAAGCGAATCACAATGCTTTCTGTTCACATTGTTTAACATAAAAGCAAGACTAGTTTAAGTGCAAGCTTAATACTACATACCTAATGAAACAGGATAAAAATCTCATTTGACGTACGACGTATCGAATACCTTTGTTTTGGTTCAAACGAAAGCAAGCAAACGCAGTTTTCAATCTAAAGATTGTCATACAAAATTACAAATTCCATGGAAAATCTAAGGGCACTCATAATATTAAAATAATATTTAATGACGAAGTAACTTAGGAAATCATCTCATGTCTTTTCTCTTCGCTGTTCCCCTTTTCTACCATTGAATCTGAATCTAATTAGTCATATCCATTTGTATTAGTCCAGCAATCAGTCGCGCTTTCTCTTTGTAACCAAATTTTGTAATTGAGCACATCACCTTGGGAATTCCTTTTCCTCGCTATCTTCAGATCTTAATCCATGAGTTCATTTCTGCAATTATTTATTTCTCTGCCCATCACTTGAATTTAAATTTATTAGTTCTGACGTTGTGTGTTCAAACTTATATAGATAATTTCAAACGAAAATGGAAAATCAAATTGTGATCAAGTGGAATTAGGCCTACTGAGGACGTTTCATTTTAATAAAGCACGTTTCAAATGAAAATCCTGCTATGCTGAGTTGAGCATTTATCAGAAAAGTTCCTTGTTCTATTTATATCTCTTTACTAATTATCTCGTATTTCAGGGAGATTGCTAGCAGTAAAAGTAAAATTTTAGTAATCAAAATAATTGTTGTATCATATTTTTGTGAAAAGTTCGTTCTTCTAATAATCATGGTTGTGTTGAATATCTAAGCAAACATTACAGAATTTTCATATTAAATTACTTCACCATGGACTCCTATAATCATGACACTATAGATAGTTCTCAGTTACGTCACAAATAGACACTAGCAAACGCCACATCTGAGGGGAAACCTGTACGTACAGATAGGGGTTGCCTTTAAACATGGTAAAATAGGCCAGGTGCAATGTTCACATCACGCCACGTAATGACTATATATTTTACTTATTTTCCAGTGTCTCGAGGATTGCACCAAAGATAATCTGCAACGCATTGAACTTTAGCAATGAACATACAGTTGATCCCTCTGTGGGCTTGGGGTTGTAGAATATGCCCACGGTAGGCCCCGCCTGTCGTAAGAGGCGACCAAACGGGATCACTTGAACAGTATTTGAAGAGTAGAACACTATATAACACACTTCGTGTAGGTGTGTAGTTAAATCTTACTAACGCACAGTTGAGTTTTTTCCATATAAAAAGTTTAATGGTTGAACAAGGATGAACTTTGCACAGAATAACGCACGGTAGAAGGATTCATACAAGTGTAGTACAGGGAGCAGCCGAAGTGCATTCAGCCAGGGAGGTGTTACTGATCAGTCCATCGTTTTTTATCATTGCTCATTCATAAATAAGGATGTTTTGATTTAAAAGAGACAAAAATGGGGGCATATTTTACCTTAGATAACTACAATAACCTTGCTACGCAGTAAAATGTAGAATCAAAGATGTGCACATTATTTATTACCGAGAGATGGTCGGGGAATAAAACACATGGTCACCTGGTCGTAACAGGCCAATAAAAGTTCAAATATTCAAATATTATTACCAAGAATGAAGGGAAATTGCATAATTTATTTGGCGAGTTCTCTAGTGGCCGTTCTACATCTCAACAATTAACTGTATTAAATGCCCAGACCTCTCACACCAAACAGTACCAATTCTCCTAACCTTCCTACTTAAGCCCCTCCCACCATTGTCTGAAATTCATCCTCATCCAGGTACAATCTCAGTTTATTGCTACAAAGTGAGTATAGAAAAACTATCAGTACTGTTCATGTTGTGTAATATAAGCTTTGGTACTCTGCATTGCGTGAATTAGCTGTCAATCAAAGAGCTGAGCTGAGCTAATTGAGAATTTTGATACCCACGTACCATAATTGTAGCATGAGGTGAGAGGTTTGGCCCTTTAAAAACGTCCCTGGTCTTTCGTAAAGTTACCTTGACTGTTAAGTGTCTTACGATGTAGATCACGGAGGAGAGGACAAATCAAACATACGCATGCGCAATCGGGCGGAAATATTTTTTATGAATACACTCACAGATTTCAAAAGACTAACAAAACCAAAATGTCGAGTGATGTAAAACTTTGAGGTTTAAAATTTTCAAGGAAAAGACATTTGAGATGGTTTTGAGTAGTAAAGAAAGTGATAACGTTTTTTGCATTTTGTTAGAAAATATCAGCGTTACTCTTTTTGTCTATACGTTTCATTAATGTACTTAACCTTTGTGAATGTACTTTTTAACCAATCGTATGTATTCCGTTAACTTGATGTTTGTTTCACAACAATGCAAAGAAGAAACCGAATATGCTTTTAAGATTAACTTTGAAGATTACACACTCTCAAGAAAATTAGCAATCCGAATAAAATCATTTCTCCTCATTTACATACGTCTTTTACGCACTCAGTGGCTCAGTTCATTCAACTCCTTAACTATGTTTCCTACACTATGTGAAATTTTGAAACAATTTTTGGTTTCAAATATTTCTAAATTAAGTAGGCTACTCCTGTACAGTCATCTGAAATACACCAGTTCCTATTGACCCGTACTGCTTACAGTAGCTTCGCCTAGTACTTTCATCAATTAAAGAATCGTAGCTAAGCTTATCCATTTACGCATTTACTAGACTAACATAACCGTAATACTTGACTCTTCATAAACGCTTTGGCATTGCAGAAAACAAGGCACGACGTTCGGGTGATAAGTAAGTATATACTTCGTGTAATAGTTAACTTAACCAGTTTATCTTCTTGTTCAGTCAGAGATTGTTGCCATAACCGGAGGGATAAACTTTTTCCGTATCATCACTGAAAGTTCTTTAAAGTTGTTTTTTTATACCGTGAGGAGGGTAACTACAATCAAATGCTACTTTTAAGGTAAAAATTTATCAGAAGCAGCGTAACTTCAAGGAAGTTGTTACTGTTGCACTTATATATTTTATTGTCCTATCTCTTTCATACTCTTGGGTATTGCAGTCTTTTGTTTGCTATTTTTGCTCTCAGCTTTCAGGTTTTCTCTTTTTACTCATTCTATTTTATTTAGACCATTCGATTGTTTTGGGTGGAACTTGTATTGTTATGTTTCGCCGAAAATCCAATGGCAGGATAGGCCTAAAGCTGACCAGCGGTCTTGCTAAGTTCAAAATTTTAAGTGTTTGCTCTTCTTGTTGATATATTTCATTCGTGATTGTGGCGTATTTTTGGTGTTTATTCAATATTCAAAATGCTTTAACTTAAGTAACGCTTTCAATACTTTTGGCCTTTTGCCGACTTCACAGACGACCTCTCTTTTTACTTGTGTATTTCTGCAAGTCGCGACATGTAAAAAGTCATCTCTAATGTGCCCAACAGTGTACTTAAAATTTCATTCACGAACAGAGTGTACTTGACACCCATTCAATAAAGTTGGCTATCAAATTCTTTGTGACGTCACTCTTACACTCTAATATATTGAAAAAACGGGTGTTTTGAATGTGTTGTATTTTTTCTCACTATCTTTAATTTGCTTCTTTTCAGAATGCGTAGTGTGTAAATTTTAAAGAAAAGGGTCGTCCGATTTAATTTGTCCCTTTATCAAGTGATATAGAAGGTGTTTCGCAACCAACAGAATCCTAACACTAAAACATCTGCTCTGAGTGTATTCGTTTTCGGCTCCGAGTCGTCACACAACATGAAGTTATTCATTTTAGCTTTGATTCTAGTAATCTTCATAACTTTGGCCATCGGCAGTAAAGCAGAAACGGGTAAGTACTCATTGAAAGTACTCATTGAAATTAGTCACTGTAAGTACTGATATAGTTGTAACTAATTTATTAAAACAATGAATAACCGCTATCAGTTAGTTAGATCAACATATTACATGTTTTATTTGAACGTTATTTCAAATATTGAGTTACCATCTGTTTGAAATAATATTCAAAACTATTTGAATTCGCCAGCTACCGTATTTGTCCCACTGGAAATCAAATGTTTGAAAAGAACAGCTGTCGACGTGGAATATCCCTTCTTAGTAGTTTCATTGGTAGTATAGAAGCTTATCTGGGTGAGATCTCGAAGAATACAGGGAGATATTATGGCAACAAACGGAGACTAGTAAAAAGTGTGAAACGTATTTTCTTGACAGCAATTTTGTGGTTGAGAATGGGCCTAAATTTAAGAAGGTTATCGACTAAAAGTGGCAATACCTGTGGGCACTAATATTTAATAACAGCTTCTAAAGTTTTTTTTCCTAGAAAAAGGGAGTTTAAAAATTGAACGTTTTTCTTAACACTTTATCACCCCCTCTTTGTTAACATGTTTTTATATGCTAAACACGGGTTTCTCTTTCTTTAACATTTCGTTCTCAAACACATTTTATTGCTAAACATGTAACGTTATATTGCTAAACACGTGTGTAAAGTTTATCCTCCATGAACTGACAAAAAAGTTACACACTTCTACTGAAGATCAATGATGATGTAACTGACTGTATCCAGAACGTATTAAAACAAATAAAGTCCAGATTATGTCAAATTAATGTTTTAATTAACACTCTTAGCCACTTATTGAACTCTAAAATAGAAACGTAATGAATTCAGAATATATAAATATACAATGAATTGTAGTTTTAGTCTTTGGATTTCAACGGTTTATAGGCCACATACTCAAGTCCAAAACTAGTAAGGACATATTCAGAATGTGTAGACATGTAATGGGAAACCCCTTACACAACTTTACAATAGTATGGAGAAAATGTTTTCACCCACTATTTATTACAATGTATGAAATTTAAAACAGTTATGTTCATTTTTATTGTCGTGTGGCAATGCTTCATAAGAAATTCTAAAACAGTAACGAAATGTGTAATTTTATCAAAATATATTTGGGTTTGTTTGTTTTATTTTTTCTTGCAAATACGATCTTCAACTTTGGTAAAGGTGCTTAAAACTTGAATCAGAATGCACCTGGAATGTATTAAGTTATATTGCAAGTTACACACGTGTATCATTTGGATTTCACACGGACTGCATGGTCAGGTGGTTAAAACATCAGGTTGGAGTCGGGAGGTTGGGAGTTCGAGTCCTGGCCGGGTCATTCCAAAGACTTTTAGAAAAAGAAGCTACTGCCATTGTGCTTGGTGATCAGCATACGCAATGGAGTAACGAAAACAAGCCAGTGCGCGACAACTGGAAAAGGCATTGACCGACTCGACGTGAACCAATTGGTTGGAAACTGGTCCGTGAAACTCCATCTAACTATCTAACCAACAATCATTTTGGGGGCAGCTGTGGCAGTTTGGCAAGACTGCATATCAAACTATAATGGCATCGGAATGTAATGTATTCGCATCTTCATTATTTGAATTAGCATATAACGTAGGTATTTTAAAATTCTCTACAATGGTATCAGAAATTTTTAATAGGGTTAAAATGTAAAACAAGACATCTTGTTTGGAAGTATATTGCCCAAGAAGCTTAAAAGATGTTTGAAGTGAAATTTATCTCAAAATGAGTAGGCATGTGAAGTTTTAACTGGATATTTGAAAGAGCTGAAAACAAGTATGTGAGTTGGTTAATTTTTATCCCTCTTATTCGTTACTTTCGGTTCGTTTGATAATTTGGTCCTTTTCTAAATAAAAACCCTAATACTTTCCTTATTGATACTTCTCCTCAATACTAATCTTAAAGAAAGATCCAATCTCAGAACAAGTTTTGATATGCTTGTAAGTAGAGGGCTACTCATTCTTCGCAGTTCAGAGGTAAAATTTCCATTGAAGTACCACTGACCAAGGAGCTGGAAGCGCCCTCTACACTGACGACGTGTGGTTCTCAAGATACCAGGTTCTCAAGATACGACACTCTAAAAAATATTTAAACGATTTTGTTTAAAAATTAGGATACTCACGAAAATGAGTATTTCTACTCGAAATAAGTGAGTACTTCAACTGAACTTGTGCAAAATTTTACACAAATTGCTGAGTTTGTGCAAAATTTTACACCCTTTGAGTTGAAGTACTCACTTATTTCGAGTAGAAATACTCATTTTCGTGAGTATCCTAATTTTTAAACAAAATCGTTTAAATATTTTTTAGAGTGGAGCAGTAAAAGTTGACGCATTTTCGGGGGAACTGGAAGCAGCATATACTGTATTATGTCATCATCCCAATTAGCGAACAGTCTTGCTTTTCGTTGAAATGTGCAACTATATCTTAAAAAAAAAAAAAAAAACAATTAAAATTGAAAGTTAGTATGTGATAGGCATGGGAACACTACAAACTCTATCTTTCTTGAGGGGAGGTTCTATTCACATCAAGATTGGAAAGAAAAAATAAGCAAAAGGTAAATAAACAAAAGGAAACGAAAAAAAAACCCTTATAAATCTGAGGAAATGATATACTCCCTGCTTGTCGCAAGCTCATTTTGGGCCATAACTTAAGTTAGTTCATGTGCTGATATTTCAAGTAATACTACAAGAAACTGTTTCTCAAGTCCTTTCGATCTCTGGCAAAGAACCGCTCGGTTAAACAAGAAACTCGCATATAAGCAAGTTTTCCAAACTGTGCGGTAAATTTAGTTCCTTATTAAAACAGAGGAAAACATTGTTTTAACTCAAAATGTCCTAACAGACATTATGCATTGACTTGACACGAGTTCTGGCATTCCGGCGGAAACAATGAAGCACGCTTCGCGCATCTCGTGAATTTCGCCGGGAGCTCTAGTCGTGTGACTTCTAATACTCTGGGTCTTTAAATTATTAATTTTTAATTAGTTTGATTATCAGATCAAATCGTGCTTTACATTGCTAAAATTGCTGATTTGGACCTTAAAATGAAGGCTTTTTATAAACAGACTTTATTTATCTGTTCTTTGTAATTTATTAAACCTTTGCATTTTGAGTTGCCTTACCATTGTTTAATGACCCTGTGATATTACTCAGAGTCAAACTGAATAGTTTCCCTCACCTGATTTTTTTAAAATCCCATTGTGCTAATAACAGGGAATAGACCTTATGCATTTCCTTCAATGGACGTTAATCTGGTAAACTTCATGCAACTATAACTTCCTCAGAAAGAACTAATCCCATGGTTCACACGAGTAAAATTTGCATTCATGCAAACTACTGTAGGCTTACGGGATCAATATACTTACACAATTACTCCGTGTGCATTTGGGTTGGTGTATTTGTTAAGTTGTACGCTTATCAACCGAGGGCGTATTTTCTGTTTTATGACGTCACAACCGTTAGGTCTATGCGAGGAAATCAGTGTTAGATATTTTATGGCTTGAAGTAATCTCAAAATGATACGTTTTAGGAATATTAGGCTTGAATGGACTGGCCATGGTCACACATTGCCTCCAGATTAAGTAAATAATTGTTTTCTATGAGTTTTAATTACATGCGGATGCTACGTTTGAATTGATTTTGTTTGGTTTTGCAACAGATAAGTCGACTCATTTATTAAAAAGATTTCATGCTACCACTTCCTTCAGATGAAAAAAAAAACACCTAACGATAACGTCCTTAACCTTAACTGACCATGTCCACAGCTATGCCAAGGTCATTAAGACCACAGCACTCATCGCAATTTATTACTGAACTCTTTTACGTATGTTTAAGGAGACCGAGGTAAAGAAATGAACTGTATCTACAGTTTTAAAGATCTCAAAGATAGTGCATTCATTTTTTACCAAATGAACGGCTCTGATTTTTAAAGTGTTTGGTTCTATTGTGCAATATTTGCCCTTGTCTTTGACCAATTTGAATGCATTTGATGCCTCTTCTGTGTTTTATTGTTTTAATTATCCAATTATACTCTTCCAAGACATTGGATAGCATTACTGATGACCCCACAAATTTATAACCCCAAATCGAAGAAATCGAGTTGTTTTGATATTTTGTTTGGTTCGAGTTGGAGGCTGCGTCATCACACCAATATATTAGTTCGCCATTCCAAAAACAGGATTCTCGCATTCGTCAAGAGAATTTTCATGCACCATATGGAAAACGTTTATAGTATTTGGGTTATTAGCTAATACGAAGTTAAAAATTTTGCCAACGACGTACAATCGCAAAGATATTATGAACATATTTATTTTCTTCCGGTAATATGATATAAATTTTGCAGTTTTAACTTCAGCGCTCCAATATTAATTTCTGGTCTGCATTATGGAGACTAGCCAGTTGTGTAAAGGGTTATAGAAATTTCAAAAGAAAGGTAGTGTGTTTTTGATCACCAAATAAAAATTACCTTACAAATCATTATGGCAGCTCAAAATTGTAAGGAAGCTTTACCATTTACCGGAGTCAAAGCATGTAACGTCATGCAATGATTATCATGGAAAGTGATAAAAGTATATTGTTATGTTGTTAGACGTTCTGTCGAAAATTCTTCGCGTGCGGTCGTGTAAACTAAAGACCAAACTATCATTAGGCAACAATACAAGGTTTCCTTGTGGTCAAAACTTTTTTCTTGAAAATAAAATACCTAACACCTTACCAATTTCATTTCATTTATTTATTTTTCCACAATATTCGATAGTAATTGGTACAATATGCAGAAACAAAAGTAGACTGTTACATGAAATCAAAATATTGTGAAGGGGAGCACTCTAAAAAAAAAAAAAAAAAAACCATAGGTTTTGTCGAGTAGAATGCTCCCAAGAAACAGTAAAAGGAACAAAAAAGAACTTGGATAGTATAAACTAAAAAGTACAAGAGGGCAGGAGTCTGAAAAACAAAGAGAAAACATAGATCAAGAATACACGTCCGAAGTCACTCCCTAGATCCCTCCCTAGATACCATCCATCTTACCTCACCCTCACACCTGCCCCAAACACCCTGACTGTGCCCCAACCTTCCCACACACAGTACATTACACACACTACATTAACCTGACCCACACATTACATTACACCCCTTCCCCATGACACACCTCTTCAATAAGAAAGATCCAAAGTGAATGGTGAAAGGGATGCTACAATTATAGTTAAGAACAAGCAATTGCTGTATTTTAATCAGTTAATATTGATTGATTAGAAATTCGCTTAGGTTATATCTAAAGAAGGATACAGAGCGCTTGATTATTAGATAATTGGGTAAAGAATTCCAAATTTTGATAGCACGAAAACATATGCCTGTCTTGGAGAATTTCCTCTGGTTATCTGGAAGACGAAGACGATTGCTGTTTAGAGTATTGTAGTTATGAACTTAACTGTTTTGACTGAAAAGTGTTTGCTTTAGTCTCCCGATTATACCAACTCCTTTGGCTACTTGTGAACAGAGATATGAAATAGGGTCATTTCAGGTAAGCTTAGAATCAATAAGAACTCCTAAAAATTTAACACTTGGAGCAGCATGGAGCTCATCGTTATTAATGACAATATTGAAATCACGCTTTTGACTAGGTAGCATATTGAAGACCAAAAAGTTTGTTTTATTTCCGTTTAAAAAGTTTATTAGAGGCGAACCAGGTACAAGATAATTTGAGTTTATTGTTCACAGTTTGCTAAAGAAGTTTAAGGTTTGTGTCTTTGAAAAATATGTTGGTATCATCCGCGAACATTACTAGTGAGGAATTTCTGGAAACAGATGTTATATCATTCACATAAATAATAAAGAGTAAGGGACCAAGAATAGAGCCCTGCAGAACGCCTCAAATAATGGGTTGCAAGTCGAAATTTTAATTTTTGAAGGAAGTGAACTGATATCGGTGAGTCAAATAGCTTTTCATAAGCTAATAATATTTCTAGAAGGATAGAATTATCAATCGTATCAAAGGCCTTGGAAAGATCAAGGAAGACACCCAATGAAATTTCATTGTTGCCTGCAGCGTTGCTTAATTTGTAGCTAGTTCTGTGGAATGACCTGGCCGGAAGCCAGACTGGCTGTTAGGGAGAATATGGTGTTTGTTTAGAAAGAAGTGCACTTTATTAAACATAAGCCTCTATAAAACTTTGGAAATGCAAGGAAGGACAGAGATTGGTCGGTAATTAATGAAGTGACAGTGATTACCTTTTTTGAAAATAGGAATTACTTTTGCAATTTTTAATTTATAAATTTAAAAGCAACGATGTAAAAGGGAGAGATCAAAGATATGACATGAAGGCTTAGAGATGAGATGAATAACTTGTCGAACTATAGCTCGGCGGATTTTTTGTTACCTGCTGCCGACCGTCGGCTTAAGAAAATCAAGTGCTTCCTTTTTCAACATCATCGCTGCTTATGGGTGATAAGAATATCGTGTGAGTGTTATACCCAGCAGTCAGTTTTGTGGGATTTCGATAGGGTATTTTGGGGGCTAAGTTTTGGGCCAAGGTTAGTAAAAAAGGTATTAAATGCATTTGCAATTTCCAGCGGGTCACTAATCGAGACATCATTATCGACGAAGGCGTCGGGATAGGTGTGCCTTTGTTTTCCTTTATTTAAAATGGTGTTGATGTTTTCTCATGTTTTTTCACTATCATGTTTCGTATTTTCAAATATATTAGTATAATATTTTTTCTTTGCAATTTTCAAAATGTGATTCATTTTATTACGATAGGTCTTGTAATTATCCCTGTGATAATGAGATGGTGACCTCAAGTAAGTCTTATACAGGCGATTCTTACGTTTAATTGAAACAATCAATGCTTTCGTTACCCAAGGCTGTTGATTTCTTGCCTAAAACGCTTTCTGCAAAGCGTGAAAACTTTTCGAATAAAGATGACAGAACTTGTTATTGAAAGCATTGAAAGCAACATCCGCGTCGTTTGCCTCAAATATTTCGACCCACTCGATCTGTGATATAGACGTGACAAAGTTGCTTGAGAATAATTCCAAGAATACTCAGTGGTGGTATTAGAGGGTGAGGCTAAATTTAAAATACAATGTAAGAAGGTGGGAAAATGATCAGTTATATCAGTTATAAAAATTCCTGCTACATTCACCTTCACATTTCCTAGATTTGTAAATATGTTCTCGATAAGAGAAGCACTTGTTTCTGCTACTCCAGTAGGCTTACTGATAGTTGCGTAGTAACCACAAGCAGCCAAGAGTTTAAACATAATAGCTTCTATTAGCTATCTAATCTATCTAATGAAATTTATACTGAAGTCGCCCATAGCGAAACAGTAATTTCCCCTAGCAGATACTTCACTTAATATACCATATAGTTGTTCAGTAAATCATCCATATGGGTCTAAAATTTTGGCAAATCCCAAATCAACAGGCAGCTTGTGCTGCTTCCTTATCAGGAGTTGATGAAATGCAATTTTGTGACCAACTTAAACTCTCATTGCAAGTCCCATTTGGGACATAATTATGTTCTGTTCATTTAAACGATCATTGGGTTTTAGGTTTACACAGCGGCTAATTATCGTAAGTGACCGAATGGCGGAAGGGTGTGAAACTAAAAAAAAAAAATAAGAAAAACTATAAGTAAATAGAATTTTAGTGAAGGAGTAAAGATGATAGTGCAATAAATTTATATCACCGTTGCTTTTCCTGGTATAATGTGTATGATTTGATATCTTGTAAGTTGTAACGTACAGTGAATTACAACATTGTATCGCTTCACCAACAGTAGCTGATCAACTGATTACAACCCCAAAATGAATACACAGCTTTTCTGACCAGTCCTCTCTATTTATTTACAACTTTTTCCCCCACTTTTTTCATTTCAATGCGATTTTCTGCTTGCAAAATATCACCTATAGTATTTTCATTAGATTTGTTGGTGTGTGTACTAACATAATGGCATAATGGGAATACACACCAAACATTTGACAAAAACAAAAATGTCATAACTGCTAGCACAAAATCACATTGGAATGAAAAAAAAAAAGATGTCCGAATTGAAAGAGTTGTAGTAAACAAATGTTTGGCATGCATATTTACATGGTGGACATGAATTTAGGAAGCAGGGCTTAGAACTTCCTAGCCACCTCAGGGGAAATTTTCCACCGACTAATTCGCACAAGTAACATAAGGAAAAGTTTTTGTTTGTGTTGGCGATTGAGGGGAGGAGAAAACCCCACACTTGGAAGCATTTGGTCATTTGCTTCTTATTGAATGCATTTTCTTGCAAAATACAAAGTCCCACTATTGCTCATCAGTTCTATGATACATGGTAGCGTTTTGATAGTGTTTCAATGACCAACTATTGAAGGCTACCCTGATCAAAAGTTTCTCTTGCGAGCTCAAATGATTTGAATGACATCAAATTGTTTTTGCTTCCTAAAGCTTAATAAGACATCCGGCCCATTCTCATTGGGGAAGAAATTCCCACCTATTAATTGAATTTCACACATAAGCACATTGACTTAAATTCACAAGCTTGCAAAAGCATCCACGTGACTAAACTCAAACTTTTGAAGTTATACATTTTGTGCCAAACAAGTTTCTTTTACCCTTAGGCTAGTAGCTTCAGTGCTCAATAACAAATTATGGTCCACCTGCTTTTACAAAAACTGAAGAACTTTGATACATTTACTATTGCTTCTTATTTTGACCTCTATCTGAGTTAGACAAATGAAGAATTTGTTATTTTTTTCAGTCGACAACATGACTTAAGCGATAAACTATTATCCTCATCTAATTAAAGAGTGACTCACTAAGTGTCGGTTGGGTAAGTCTATCTTAGTGAAAAGTAAAGAAGATGGCGGCACAGAGGTAGCATTCAATATACCAAAAGAGTTTGTTCAGAAATATTTTTGTTCGTTTTCAAATCACATAAATGATACACTGGGCGTAAGACGGAGATACGAAAGAGTTCAATAGTTGAAGTACAAGATCGTCAGGCGAAGCAGAGAGTCCAATTTACAATGAACTTAATCTGTTTATAATTTTGTAGTCGATGTGATATGGAAAAGAGAATCTGCCTTTGGAAGTTTTTCTATTTCTATATCAGTAACTTGGTTTTTAATTAATCTACGTTATCTGAGTTGTTCCAATCAATACGCAGTAATGACACACAATAGTGATTGATAGTTGGCGATACTTTGCTTGATTGATGCTGTTTATTGGTTTTTCGTCCACAGGTAACCAGAAGAGAGCTTTGTGTTACACAATACGTAAGTTTCCACTTCTAGCTTTTGATATGTATGGCATGTAGAAAAATGAAAAGAGTATTTCCACATTGACATATCCACTGATCTCATGTCTGCACATGGAACGCTCAAGCTAAAAGCTAGGTCACTATGACATGAGAACTTTACAAATGCGTGGCGTTGCTGGCAGATACAACACTTGGGTAGATAAAAAAGATTAAATATTAATATTATGGCAATATGTGTGGGAAACAGAGACACTTTATCTGTCAAAGTAAAAAATGGATTAACTATTGGTTTTTAGGGAGAACTGTGTCCTGGGGGAAATGGCTTATCCACTATCTAGTTTTATACCTAAGTTAGAAAAGTAGGAAAACCATTATAGGCCTACTTATGTCAATAAATGATCTAAAATGAAATAAAACCATCTGAGCTTTTTGAGTGTTAACACATTTTCTACTTCAAATTATTCTTTCTACCTAAGTACTCTAGTGGTTCTTATTTTTAAAACACAAGACATTGATTTGGTACGTTAGTCACAGGTCGGTAACAGTCCAACTGATACCGTGGTTAAATTTACAAATCGCCCATAATTATTATTTACAGATCTGTGAACTGAATTAGTTAAAAGCGGAATGAAAAAAAAAAACCGATGGGGGGGGGGGCAAAAACAGCCGGTACATGAATCTGAGATCATGTCGTGGCCTGATTCGTTGATAGGCAATTCACCTACATAAACGCCAGCTCACGCTAGACCTATACACAAGCAAACATACATACACACTTACACTGACACACACGTACACGAAACATGGATAGATGGCGCATTGAAGGTACAGTATTATTACTTTCGGTAGGTTCAAATTGACGTTTTCTCGAAGCCCTAAGGTCATCTGTATACTACAATGTTATACTCCGTTTACACTTGTTTTTAAATCTGCCTGAGTTATGAGGGGGGGGGGGGCAAGTTAGTTGCCCTATGTGGAATGGAAGAAATGAGCAGGGCTCATGATCGTCCCCGTGTCTTACACTGAGCGAGAAATTCAGGCAAATAATTGTCTCAACAGTCACGTCCACTTTTATGTTTTTTAAGGATTAAATTTGGTGATTGACAGACAGGAGTTTCTATGTTTCCAAAGACAACTAACGAAGATTTCGTATTCCCGAAGACAAAAGTTCGTGAAAACAATACATGTTATATTTTAACACTATAAGAGACAATCAGATTGGCCTAAGATGTGTGTGTGTGTGTGTGTGTGTGTGTGTGTGTGTGTGTGTAAGCACACCTTGTAATCCCTTGCACTATTTACTAATGCCTATTTATTGATTATCTTTAAGAACTGCAGAAGTTATTTTCAAGTTTTTACGCAGTTCGTAAATATTTTGCACTTCTTACGTAAATTTAGTGAACACAAGCCCTCATCTGTTAAGTGCCATGACTTTCACGCTCTCTTGTCGTTGGATCAGATACCTGCAAATCGAGTGCAAAAGCGCAAAAACAGCAATCATTTTAATAATAAAGCTGTTGAAAGTTGTTTGGAATGACATCCACCTAGTTGAAAGCTCATTACTTAATTTACTGTACTTGACGAAAAGATTTTCAACATTTCATGTTTCATGGTTCAATGCTAACTGAAACTGTGTTGTGAAAGGAATTTCAGCAAAAATCATTTGTAAAACTTTCACATTCTCCGCATAACCTTCCTCACCTGCTTCATATAGGGAACTGTTAGGGAAAAACTCCCTGCTTAAACCACATTGTTTCTTTTCGCGCTGACGGACTTTCCATGAGTTTAAAGGGTGACTGCAGCCATCCCGATTCAAATTATTCTAGAAGTCTATCCTATTTAATGGACCGCTTCTTTGAGAGTCACGAGACATTTTTTTTCGCTGAATTGGGGAATTTTGACGAGAACTTCATTGTTTTTGGTTAGATATGGAATATGTTAGTTCCTAATCAAAATGAAAACGACTTAGATTGGAAAAACAAGAAATTATTGAGAGCTGATCGTCCTTTCAAAATAAATAAGAGAAACTGTTCTTGCCCTTTTACAGATGAGCAATATTATTCTAGTTGTATCGCATGTGTAAAACTCATTGTGCTCTTTTCCTGTTTTAGTCAGATATATCTATTTCCAGCGATATAAAGCTTTGATTGAAAAGAAAGAAATAAATAAGTTTATTTCATTTCCTTAAAACATTATTTGACCTATCTAGTCTACTTAAGCATCCAGTTGCTAAATTCCGAACAAGGAATTCTGTCATCCGAAGAGAATTGCTCATTATATTTCTAACTGAAGGGCTATTTGATTTCTTAAAATTTGTGTCACCTCAATCGTAATTATCTAAATAAACCTGTTGGTCTTTCTTTTTTCATCTTGGAACAAGACGGAAGGCCGAGGCCTTGTAAAGGTAAACGAAGCTCACCAGAATTACACAAGGGATCGGTAGGTTTAATTATATTTATTTTTTTAACAGAAAAAGTAGCAAATGATGAATCTGTCAATGGGATAGGTGTATTTAAGTGCCAGTTAATTTATTTAACATTTGATTCAAAAACATGATTAATATCTTAATAGTTTGTTCCACGGGCTTCCTTTATACATGGACAGAACAAATAACGTGAAGATTTTATCTGTAGATTGCTGCCACCGCCTGGGAAAAAAAAAATTGGCGCACCAATGGCTGCCGCGAAGCTGTGAGTTGCATGATTTGAAGGCGACTGTGTAATATTTTAAGCAAAACTTTAACTTGGAAGGGGAACAATATCACATTCCTGCAATATGTGTAGAGATTTTGACCTTACCTTTCATTCTCGGGGAAATATTTCAAGTTTCTCGCAAAATCTGTTACTTTTAACTACTTGAGCAAGTCCAAACTTTCACACACACAAACCATATTCGACAACCATCTTGCTACGCCTACAGTCACATGTACGGTAGCGACAATCTACCGATAGTGTGCTCTATCAATGTAAAGGAAGTCCGTGGTTTGTTCCTAAAAGCCTGATCATAAGACGCCATTTCTCATCGCTTTTTTTGTTGGTAGACTTGTGATTACATCAATATTCCCTGAAAACCAATCTTACCGAGTACGGTTTTGAGTGGTGAAACTATTAGTAATATTGCAAACGATAAGGGCAGACAACAAGAATGATATTTAGAGATAAGCAAATCTGCTTCATATTTAAATGAAATCGGCAATTGTCGGAGTTTTCGCCCATTTGAGGCAAAAACCGTACGATAAAATAGTTGGTATCAAAGGAAGGATGGAAGGTTTACTAGACATGCAGGGAGCAAAAGGCTAGATTTACTTATTTGGATTGGTTACACGTATGGTGATATGCCAGAAAAAGCCCTGACTTGACAATTACAGAGTAAGACAAAACCAAGGGAAGATCTGTAACTGTACAGTCTTTTACGATTCGTACGTGTCGTCACTTTACAGCAACTTTCTTCCCAAATTCCTTTAAACAACCGAACTTGCAAACTAGAATCTAATTATGGCAATTTGTTTCAAGTAGCAGTTAAATCAAAGCGGCTTTTAAAGGCCCGATGCTCTCACCTCAAACAGTTATAATTCTCTTAACCTACTTACTTAAGCCTTTCCCACAACTTTTTAATATTCATGCTCTGCAAGTTTGCCGACGGCATTGTACTGTATACCAAAACGTGACACGCACCAATATTCTGTTCCACAATTCTTTGTAAACACTATTTGGAAAAGCGACTATTATGCAGGAGTTTTAAGGTCAAAGGTTGGGTCAGAAGTTTGAGTTTAGTTTCCCCTCGAGAGCAGAGACACCCTGTCCTTTGAGGCTCTAGACCAAGAATGTCATATTTGCTTCTCAGTGAAAATACATTTAGAAATCCTTTATATGTAGAACTTTTAAAAAAGATACTAATCAGTAAAAATAGAGTTATAGTTACTTTCATGATTGCAATTCATAAAATGATTTTAATAATAGGCTTGTTATAGCACATTCCATACCCGAAGTTAAAGGTCACAACGGCGCCGTGTCTTTGTAAAAACTCATTTCACACCGTAGCTCTTCGCCAGAGCAGTTACATGGTGACGAATTATTTACTAAGTCTAACCATTAACAAATGAAAACATCACCACTCACGTATCCCTCCCACCATTGCAAAATATTCCCTTTCTTCCACCTCTGAGCACTGGTTACCAAGAATCCAGCATTCTCATTGGCTTAAACATCAACCGGTCATTCTCCAACACACCGGCAGGTATAATGATTTGCAGAAATCTGTCAGCAAGGGAGTCGATCTGGTTTTTCGATTGGGGGCAACAATTTTCCAGCAGTAGGAACCCTGGATTATGAATTTTCTTTCGACTGATTCACGCTTACGTCACTGGTTGGCAAACTGGTTGGCATACACTGTAAAAGAAATTTTCTACAGAAATTTTCTGTAATCTTTATGTTTCTTTTTACTTTTTATTCTGTAAATTTACAGCGAATTTGTGCCATTTTTTAGAGTGGAGAAATTGTACAGGAACATACGCGTGCACGTTAGGTTTTGCTCGGACAGTGATGTCGCGAACGACGAATGTAAACGAATTATCATCTACATTTCCGTGTGAAGAAATGTACTGGTGTTTCATCAACTCTGAAGTCAAGCAGCCGTGACGTCATTTGTTGTAAACATGAGTCTAAAAGCAATCCATCCTCCTGAATGCGTGCACACAAGTATGTACATTTACATTGACACTTACAAACACAAACTACCTTAGGGTGGGTGCATTTTTGACTGCCTTTTTATATTATGACGGCCTACGTGTATAGGCCTTACGTATATGATTTCACAGAGCAAAAACTACGCCTTCCATTTGGGGGCAAACAAACCAACACCGACAAATGCAGGCAGCTGAGACATATTTCACAAACTGAGGGAACGTATGATGTCGCTTGGAAAATTGGTGAATATTTAGGTGTCTTTAGAATAATGTCCTTTGATTCAAATTTAAGCGACTTGTAAGGAAAAAGTGGTGCAGTATTTGAGGTAATCGAGTCTGAGGTAAATACTGCAGAAGTTTGAAATGTTTTTCATTCTGTGTAAACAAAAATGGACTTTTGGAATAATTGTGAAGATGGAAAGTAACTTACATGCAATTTTGTACAACATTTGAGCGACAGATCAAAAACATACCTATATTTGTTGGCATATTTTTCAATACGGTCCCTGTGGAATATTTGATAAAAAGTATTGTCAAGATGTCAATTTCTATATTTTTATGTAAATTGTTCTCGTAATTTATTTCAATATGTAGGATGTGGCCACTAATTTACATACATTATAGAGAGCAAATGGAAATAGGTTATTGGATAGAGAATGTTTGTAGTTTTCATGCAAGTAATCATTACAATTTCAGATTGTGGGGCCTATGAATATACAAGTAGCCAAGATCTGTTAAATATATGACCTTGGAAATTAATAATGGCAGAGAAAATGAAATTGTTCAGTCAAATTAGCTTTTTGGTCGTATTTAAGCAAAGGAAAATAATAACAAGTGCAATACAGTCCTTAAATTGGGAGATGTTGAAATGTACTAGGGTAATGGGCTCCCCTCTGCTAAGGGGGAAATACCAATCTATCCCAAAAATAAAAACAATCGCCCGAATTTCAGAAAATGATGACACTTCTCCATAATGGAACAAAATGATAGGAATGGGCTGTTAAGAATGTTTCGGTGGATCTAATCCAAGAATATGCACGGATCCGGAAAGATTGTGAGGGTCTGATTACTAGGGTCCATCACCTTAAATCTTTAGATTTCCTTCCTTACCTGTTTCATGGATGGTTGTACAAGTGTGCAACAGGTGTATCTTGATGTTCTCAACTTCACTGAATATGAGGATTTGAAATTCACGTAGACAATAAATGAACACGATCAAGGGCTGATAGACCCCAGTAATGGCTGCCTACAGTCACTAAAAACAAGCGCTAATCGGATTCGTCTATATTATATTAACTTCCATGTAAGTTTGGAGATAAGGGATTCTTTGCACAAAATCTTGCACAGATAGGCTATTGAAGCGGAGCGTCATCATTAGTTGGCGCGGAGCTTCAAGAAATTTTTTGAAAAAATGAGACCCCTCATATAGGCGGAAATTTAATGTAACATGTTTGTCAGTAGAACGTAAGCAATCATAAAACTTTCCACTCGGTTTAAAGATTACATCCTGCCCAAAACATTTCCTCTTATGGGTAGGGGTAATTGCCTCTGGTCCATACACTCTAAAATGAAAAGAGTGAACTTAGTCGCTCTTTGATTGAGTGAAAAGTGTAAATTCGCTCCATTAGAGTAATAATTCACTCCAAGAGGAATGAAGCTCCCTCCAAAAAGAGTGACGTTTCCTCTAAAAAGAGTGAAATTCACTAGAGGAAGAGGGAAAATTCACTCTTCCACGAGTGCCTGCAATGATCGCTCTTTTTTTAAAGAGCGATCATCATGGGCACTCCATCAAGAGTGACACTTCGCTCGTTTTAAGGGAATTTCACTCTTTTTGGAGTGAACTTCACTCTTTTTGGAGGGAACTTCACTCCTCTTGGAGTGAATTTACATTTTTCACTCGATCAAAGAGTGAATAAGTTCACTCTTTTGATTTTAGAGTGTACGCCTGTGATGAAAACAAAGACAATGGTCTATCAATGTAAAGAACGTTGACATTACTATCGATCTGGAAAGGTGTATAAAATGTAGAAGATTCTCCATACTTGTGAGAACGCAAGTTTGCAGTTAAGTAAATATTTCAATACATGAAAGATAGGGTGTGAACAACAAACAGCAGGTTCAGCAATCTCATTAAGTTGACTGTTAAAAGTACTCCCTTTAACTAAGCACAAGCATACTTGAAAAAAAAAAGAGCAAAAAGAAAAAAAAATGGGGGGGGGGGGGTGGGAGGGGTGAATGAGTTGTGAAATGGCCGGGAAACGTAATTGGTCCAGACTTGGTAAAGACACAGACTGGAAATGGGGTTTGGAGGACTCAGATACATCCCTATGGCAGTGCATTCATGCACTGTTTGCATCAAACCTGTTAAGAAGTTGATAAACGCTAAGAAATGTTGGTCAAAATATTCATCAACGCTAAACAACTGGATCTTTACAGGGCCAATGAAGAATTCGAAAAAAAAAACAAAAAAAAACGCGAAATTGGAACTGACCACATTGAACAGATTAAAAAACCTCAAAGGCAAAGAATAATCACTGATATATGTTTGATGTCTGTACTGGTATGTCAATTTAACCTTTACTTAAAGCGGTTGCAAATGTCTATCGGCAAATCGACGG
This sequence comes from Holothuria scabra, assembly GCA_037179385.1. NCBI lineage: Eukaryota > Metazoa > Echinodermata > Holothuroidea > Aspidochirotida > Holothuriidae > Holothuria > Holothuria scabra. The sequence continues at coordinate 29,960,434 of CM074187.1, forward strand.
AAATGGGGCGAGGATACATCATTACAGTGATGCATGCATCAATAGTTGTAGAGTAATTTTAGCGCCAAATCTACCCTTGTTTGGACCTAAATTTATATCCATCAGGGTGGATGGCGTGGGATGGCTAATTGTATTGAAACTCGTAATTAGTTCACGGTAGCTTGTTCAGGATGAGACCAATCTTTTAGGCAACTTTGAGGTACATGTAGGTAGTTCAACGATTTGTTGTCTCTTGACAGTCAAGTTTCAAAAGAATATCAGACAACCTTTTCTTTGTTTTTTTTTTTCTATCCAATTGCAGTCGACACTAAAGCTCAAAAGGATTCGGAAGGATTTGATCCTGGTCTTTAAAATTGATGATGGGATTGATAGCTACATTTGGTACTTTTTTTGTAAATATTCTGGTCGAGACTTGCAAAAGACACAGACTGGAATAGGGGTTTTGCGGACTCAAATTATCCCTAGTGCAATTTGTAAATATTCTTTTTTCTAGGATAGCAATGGGTCATTTAAAATCTCAGAGGGCCAATTGCAAATCTGAAGGGGAAAAATTTTCCCTCACGTAGTAATTGGTGAATGATACCGACTGTTTGAGCTTTTTCTAAAAATATTTTTTGTGTTTCAAGTTGCCTTGGGTAGATTCTTTATTGTTAAAAAAAAAACCCAGAGGGAGGGGGGGGGGGTAAACTTTCTATTCATTATTGACGAATGAGAATTTAATCCTTCCTGATCTTATTTTCCGAAAAGGCGTGTCTCTTAAGACGTCACAGGCCCCGCCCCTTTTGGTGGGCAAAATTTAGTACAAAGCTAGCTTAGAAGCAGTTGACGACATACGTGTGCTGTTGCATTTAAAAACTGTTGACTTTGTCCGAATGTGGGCGTGGCTTATCAATTGTGACGTAACGTGAAAGCACTCTATAGGTTTGTTTATGGTATTTCTATTTTAAGAAGGAACTTAAAATAATTCGATCTTTTTTATGGTAATTCTGTTTAGTCATTTATTCCAACCAGTTGTCAGTTTGTTTTATGGTAGATCTATTCCGTCATTTTGATCACTGCTATCAATGGCTAATCCTATTGTAGTTTTGTATGGTCATTTTCACGTTCAGATCTCATTATGTTTCTTTCACGTTGTTTGTCGTGATCACCATAACAGACAAATATCTCTCGGTCTATAATAGGCTATTTATATTTCCAGGGAGCTGCCACTAGACGATTGCAAATAAATATCGGCTGCTCTGATTTGTCATGCATATAACGAAATATTTGCCTTAAGGGAAATCCCCCATGGCTGCCAAAGTTTTGGGGAAAACTTTGATTCCCAGTTAAAGCATCTTTCCAATGTTACATTACTCCAGTTTTACAGTATGTGCCTCACGGATTAGCAGTTTCTATTACCTTCATGGTACAATAGGGAAAATAACGACTTACCACAAATTCTGAATTAATTGCTGACCAGTTACTCGTGGTGCATTGAAGGACTACATCTCCTTTTTGTGTGAAAAGATAAAGTGTTCTCAAATTTCACTATTTTTACACGCTTGGATGGGCATGCAGTTGGTATTGACAGCAGGCCTTAATAAGCGAATGCATAGTTTTCAATATGACAGTTCAACCAGGGAGTTGCTAGAGAAGGAGATACAACGAACAAATTTATCCACACAGAATGTACTCGAAACGGGATTATACCTTTTGAGATGAAACTTTTTGATTGAGAGGTCTCTTTGTTTCTATTGTTAAATCCCTTGAGACTAAGTCTTTTTAACGACGATCTCTTCTATCATTTTCCAATTAATCCATAAACAAAAGCATTGCATGTGCATCCTTTGATGTGGCTGTCTGTTTCCGTCAATGGTGAAGCTTAATAACAATTTATAAATATATGCTTCACTCGATCCCCCGTTCTTCATTGGATGAGAGCATTGTTCAAGTCTTTTCTCTTGCCTCAGATATAAACAATGTTGTCATCCTTAAGAAACGAATATTTTCAAATTTGTAGAAACATTGTTGCTTTCTTCTTCAAGTGAAATGATAGGTCGTGTCTCGAGAGCGTCGAATGAAATAAATTTCACAATTTTGCATGACGACAGGCAACAAAATGTTAACGAGTAAAGTTTCATGAATGGGTCTTTTCACTGAACTTTCCATAATGCGTCACTAATTCTGGTTGATCGGAGCATTGAGATAGGGATTTGGCGGATAAAAGCAAGATAACCCTCGGAAAAGGCCATAAAAAATTGTTTCTCCTTCTCTAGCAACTCCATGGTTTGACTATATCACTTGTACACTGGTTTCACTCGTTATATTAGGTTTCTAAAAAGTCATTATACCCCACACAACTCCGCTGCCATTAAAATATTCTGATGATTTAATTGAGGGGGTACATTTATTTACTTTTCATATGCCTTAAAATAGGCCTTTGGGCATTATGGGTGATGAATAGGCTGCCGATAGGTCAAGCTTATTATTTCCGTGCTTGCCAACGTTTAGAGTCCCTGACAAAGGCGATGAGTTAGTCCCAGCTGGACGTGACTTGGTGGAATCTGAGGTGTGCGTAGCGAGCCGAAATGTGTGGTCTTTTTCAACAAATATTTAAAAATATGGAGTTTGTTTAGAAGAAAAAGTTTTTGAACAAAATTTGGCTTTTGTGAGGACCATTAAAAAGTTGGGGTATTTATTGAAGAATCTGTCCTTCATATGGGCAAAATCAAAAATAGATAGGCAACTTGAATTCTTTAATTGGGGTTGCGCATTTCATCGTACTAGGCCTAGGTGCTAAGGCTTTCAAACGAAACTGGAAATTTGCCCGAAATTTTTTGTCACTTTTGAAGGAGGATTTGAAAATAAACATCTTATTGGACAAGTTTAGAATTTTATAAAAAAAACTTTGTTTTTGGGGTAAGGTTAAAATGAAAAATTTGGGCTTTCTGTTCAGTGATATGCGTGTTAAGAACAATTGTCGAACTGATTAAGAGCGTTGTCCTCGGTGTTTTATTGTACGGAGTATCCATCGAAAAGGAAAAAATATTGCCATTTTTATCAAATATTAGAAAATCTAAAGGTTATATTGGTGAAATTGTATGACAGATTTTGGGGGTTTATGGAAGAATCTGACCCTCTTATAAGAAAAAAAATGAAGTAGGGGGTGATTTGTAGTTTTGTTGGGGTTTCTGAATAACATCAGGGAGACTAAGACCTTCGTAATTTTCCTCGCGGAAAAATTTTGGCTTCCCATATATTTCAAGTTTTATATTTTGTATACTGACACATGCGTACGGGAGTGTTTCAATTTGGTAGGCAGCAGAATAGTCTGTTTTTTATGAAAATGTAATCCCGAAAAACTGCCAAGAAGTGCACAGAAATTTTGAAAAATTGAAAACCCCAGACAGCCGGAAATAGCATTTCCCAGACCCCTAACCAAAAACAAAGCAGTCTTTATTTTCAGCATTTTTTCGGTATTAAATTTTCACTTCATATTGTCCTCAAACGAACAATAATTTGCAAGCATGCATTGTTCTGTAGAGTAACCTCTTCGACCATGAACTCTCAAAGCGAAGCGCCACCATAAGTTGGCGCGGAGCGTATAGAAATTTTTTGAAAAATCTAACCCTCAGACAGCCGGAATTTGCGTTTCCCAGACTTGTTACTAGAGATGGAAGCATTCGTTATTTATGGAAGTTTCACTTCAATAGAAGAAACCCAGCTTCCTATGTGATCAGAAAATAACCAGATAAAAAATACCGCTACAATTAAATGAAATGGTCTTGTCTTTTTCTCGGAGGAGGGGGGGGGGGGACTGTGCAACCGAATTGAAAACATACCAATTTTCTTACTCTATTGAGACTCCTCGCTGTATTCAAATGCGAGGTTCACTAAATTTTATGAAGTTTTCTATGTGACTATCCGAACTCCCGACAAAAATGATTTTACTTCCGACGTCTTTGAAAATATGTCACGTTACAACAAGGTTGCTTCCAATGAATTTTCAGTCCGACTTATCTGGAGACATTCTCACACTTCTGTTCATCATTTTTTATAACTGAAAACGGCCTGGTCGATTTATACCGTTTCTCGAATTCGGCTGTCGGGGGGGGGGGGGGCAAACCATTGGGCACTGCATGCACCTGAAAAACTTCTCGTCCGTTTTGTAAGGAAAACTAGAAAAGTAAAATCAAGAAGATCATTTGGGGACTAACGTTTATCGGGCTTACATCTTTTATCATGGGCCTATAGATGAAGGCTCCCCGATGAAACTGGATCTTCTCAACGACGGGGATATGGCCCTGGTTCTCCGCTGGTGCCACCATTGGTTACGTCTGCGTGTGGAATTTCCAAGTTGCGCGCACCGATTTAAGATGGGACAATGTACATGTAATGAGTTTTAACAGAGCTATGAACTTTGAGCTATGAGGAGTAATTGAAAATCGATTCGGATAATTTGATAAAATAGTGTTCTAAAAGAGAAAAATGTCCAAGATCGCCCATCCAGTAATTTCAGTCCTTGCGGGTTTTTATATATATATTTTTTAATTTTTTAAGTCCCCCCGACCTTCCCCGACGGGGGGGGGGGGCGCAGTGTTCCCCGACGGGGGAGGGGAATGACCCTCCTCCCCGCCCCTTGCTGGCGTCACCCCTGATTATTTGTGATCTAAATTTTTAATTATTTTCATTTCACTTACCACAGATTCGTAAAACATTTGACGACTTTCTCAAGAAACATTTGATAGAAGAACTCAAGAATCAAATCTCGCCAGAAGAATACCACAGTTCAAATCTTAGAAGCAGCACACAGGTATGATATACCGTAATGAAATACGTTATAAATTGTACATGTTGACTCGACCTATAAATTGACATGTAAAAACTAAATCGATGCGTATATATTGACATATTTATAAGGCGAACCATTTTGTCAAAGTTTATGGAAAACTCAGTTCAAGCAAACAGGTCAGTTAATGGACCGTTCCGGATAAACATGTCAACTAATTAAGTAAATCTGATAAAATATATTCACTTGCTCAGTCAGCATACAAATATAAATATATTTTCAGACCTAGTGTGGCTTATGAACATGGTCAGTGTAGTCGAAAACTTCTAAAATTAACAGTTCAAGCAAAAAAAAAAAAAAAAAAAAAAAAAAAAAAACCGTAAACACAGGTGTTATGCTGTGTCTCCAATGAGGCTAATATTAAACAGTTGCACACACTAATATATTGACAGCGTAATTGCCCTTTCCTAAAGGAATAACTTAAACCACCAGAAAGCTTTGGTTTGACTTAAACGTCAAGAGCATTCGTCCCCCAAATTTTTTTGAAGCAAGTACTAAATTTTGCTATTTTCTGTCATTTTTCTTCCAAGAAGCTTTAGGAATATTTTAAGGCGTAAACATTCAACATTCAAGATTAAGCAAGATAATTCTTCTTGTAAATTTCACAACTCAGTGATAAATACATTGTCACATGATTGTCAAGAGTCATTCACAAACTAGTATAAGCTACTATCCTTGTTCAAATTAGAGTGACTGCATTTGCCCTTTGAAAATTGAGGGATGATTCCAAGAAAGACTACATTGGATTCCTTCCAATATTTTTTGTTTTCATGACGTACCTCTTCAAAGTTTGGAAATTCTACAGAAACGCATTGGCCAGACAAAAATAATTATGTGCAGTGTTGCACAGTTTTAGCATTTTCATCTTGTACAAATTAAGTGTTGATTACTCATCAGCTGGTTTATAGTTTGGCGAGTGATGCTGATGTTTTTCAATGACACATTTTTTTTTTGCAACTAAACTGTCTTTGAAATTAAGATTACATGAATTAAGACTTTAAGTCAACAAAAGTTACTCAATAGGAAAACATATCGATCTGTCAATCAAAATTTGATGTAAAGATGGATGAAATTATCAATAAGGTGGCAATCTTGAAATAAAACCGTGCCCCCTTTCCTCATATATGGTCGGTTCTTGACCATTTCAATACATATTTCAGGCTTTAATACAATTGATTCGAACTTGGGGAATCCATACCATCTATGGCTTTCTATGACTTTCTATGGCTTTTCATCGTAGTTCTCCACCCTGCAGATTCGTTACTGCGAATATCTTGCTTTTTGATTAATTAAAATGGAAAATAATAATACCTCCATTGAAAGGTCATCCTTAGGGAAAGGCGTATAACTGTAACAATAACATGTACTTGGAATTTTCTTCACAGGATGATATGTTACCATGGCAACGGGGATTCTTGATTGAACACCAAGACGATTCTCTTGGATTAATAATCTGACAATGTGTTTTGAACCAGCTTGCGTGACCATTATAAATACTTCATCCAGGGCGCCATCCAAAATAGTGGAAAAGTTCTTTTAAGTTAATTTATGGAGAAACGTAGTAGTTTTTGTACAACTTAGTTTTATGTTCAAAATAATAGTAAGGTCTATCTGAATGAACTTTAAGTTTTCAAAAAAAGCTGAGTTCTACTGTCCAATGATAAAGGAAGCTATTTTAGCCATAAAATGAGTAACATTTTGAACAACTGTGGCAACTGTTCAATTCAACTGGGGCAATTACAGGGAAACCCATTACCAAGAAATTTGGGTAATTACTAACCTCTTAAAATTTAAAAATTGTGCAGATCTGGGAGCAAACATAGACAAATCTGGGGCGAAGCGCACTGTTAAGAAATTCCTAACTGGCTAACCATAGCTCTAGTTCCTAACCTACATCCTAACGAAGAAAACAATTTAGAAAATACAATGTCATCAGCCTATAAAGAACACCTTGCTAACCAGTGTACATCAACCGCAAATGAACAAGCACATTTACCCAGGGAGCTCCCCGACTTACCTCAGCTTGTGTTCTGTTATTTGTTATTACGGTAAAGGTTTTAGTGTCTGAAAAGACACATTTTCGCAGTGACAGTATTTTTTTTTTTTGGAACTTCAGCATTTCGTAATTATATCTCCATGAAAACATGGAATAGTCCTTTCTATTTTAAAAGGGGAGTTTTATTGGTCTTTGTATGGCAAGAAAAATGCTTAATAATTTGATAATCTGTGTTTATCGGTTGATAAACCAAGGGCCGATTTCGCTGACGTTGAGGGATCATCGCTTACGCCGAAATCCATCGCCAAATCTTAAATCGATTGCAATTCAGGGACCGATTTTTCATTGCTTTTCGTTTACATGGAAATTTGGTGACATCATTTTATCTTAATCCAACGGTAACCGGAGAAATAATAAGTATGGTTCTGTACAGTGTATGTTGTCTAAATTGCCTTTTTGGTGTGAAAATATGCATTTTAATCTGATGCAAAGTTGGACGGCTTTCCTAGTATCGTCCTGGATATTCAGATTTATGCTTAGTGTTGTACGCACGTACTGCACGAAGACAAGAGAACGCGTACACTGTATGCGATAAGCTCAGTTTGTGTATCCCATGATGTGCCTCACAATTCCACGCCCCAACGAATTTCCTAACTAGCTTATTCGTTAATCCTAGTTAATCAATTCGAAAATCTTGGTTTGTCGGTCAAAATACAAGTTAATCGACCGATAAACTAGGTTTATCGAATGAATGTGCATTTGACATTCAAAATGGCAATCCAAATGCCAATTAATTTATACACTTGGCCTATCGGCTGATAAACCAAAGTTACAGACGTCAAATGCCCAATTAATCGAACACCTTGGTTTATCGACTGATAAACATGGTTTAGCGACTGATGTACCGAGACCGGTGAAACAAATTTGTCGAATTTTGAGGCGTTTTGCTTGCGATCTATATATGCAAGTTGTTAGGCTTCACAATCTTTTTCCCGGCTTACCGAAATAAATTTGTTGAAAAACAGTTGGGATGGGCAAGATTAAGCGGCGTTCATAAAATTAAAAAAAAAAAAAATTGAATGCTTTTAACCCTGGAGATTCATCGTGAAATAAACGGTTTGTCCGATTTAAGAATTGGCAAAACTATTATGATTATGGTCGTAGCCTACTGGCTGGAGCAAGGGAAGCTAATGTGCAAGGGTTTTCCACATGGTGTGTACACCGTATGTGTAAAGTAATGGTGGTGTTGCAGGGCTGTGTTCCAACTGATCCCCCTGGAATTTTGTACGGGCTATGACTCTGATGACAATCATATATTAATAAAATATTCTTCCACGTATGCTTGTTTGAAAACCCTTAGCAATACTTTTCAAGGGGAACTTTAAGCAAAAATTGTACTTCATAAGTGGAAGACGAATCAAATTTACACAGCGTGGTGTAACGTCCATTCAAATCGGTCATGCATTTCTCGAGATCGGTAAATGAATCACTGGAATTGTGTTTTAGGGCGTTTTATGACAGCACAGTTTATATTACTTCCTCATATTGACAAGGATGCTTTTTTTCTATTTGATTTTTTAGACGATTTTGGTGACCCTGATATTATGTGTGAAGTTAATGCAAAGTTTGAAAAGTTCTCGTGCCTCTTATGCAAATAGACTCTGATAATGCGCAATTTTTGAATAGAAAATTGGATGTAAAGTTTAAAGAAGAATAAAACACTGCCCACTTATGTAAGGATGAGATGTCATATGGTTCAAGCAAACAGTTTACTCACTCATATCTTCAAAACCTATCATCGTATCCCACTGCAAATTTCACCCAATGCTTAAAATAAGACTCTCTCATAGATCAAAATTTGATTTCACCTTTAATCATTCTTTTTAAGTGCGATTCATCCCTTCCCAATATATGCATTTTTTATCTCTTCAGTTTCAAAAACGATTGATCAATACGAACAGGCGGGTTACAAGGAGAAAGGTTGAACACGCTCGCGTATCCTTTAGTAGCATTTTTTTCTTAGGCCCGATACTTTACATGTGCGTTTTGTAAAGCCATCGTACTTTCCTTTGCTTTGTATTTTTCCAAATTTTTCTTCGAAAAACCAATTTCAAGTTAATCCTTTTAGAGCTCTGCTCTCCAGCGTCCTTTATTTTATTCATTGAATCAAAGGATAGTGTCAGAACCATCATTGTTTGGTTGTATTGATTTTTAACGTTTTGTGAATGCTTGACAGATTGAAAAGAGCGCTTCTATTGCACAGCAGGAAAACCAAACAACAAGAAAAGTTTGGCAAAAATTGTCTTTCAGGTTTTCCTTTTAAATTAGAAACACTGCATTAAACTTCAAAAGTATAGCAAATCCCGGAATGGTATTGAATTGCTTTCATGCTCCCTTTTGCTATTATTTTGTTTGCATTATGGGACGCTGATCGGTTCAGTCTACTAATATTGAATAAAATTAAGACAGAATATACTGACCTTTGGCCATGTTTATTTGGGTAGTAATTAAAATGAACAATAAAGTCCATCGGAGCTGTTCTCATTAACGGAACGCAGTGTATGTTAATACATGATTTACAGAGGCAATTAGAGTCTTACAGCTAATATTAAACTTTTGTTCCAGCACTTCGTTTTTCTCTTTTTAGCTTACGGTAACTGATTATTAATCTAAATACTGTGGTTTTTCAAAATGATACATGTCGTGGCCATATTAGATAAGTTTCACGTTTAAAGGGTTAAGGCAATTTCGTTTGCCTTTAAAAGTAGCTCATATATCTTGTGTAATTAATGTTCAATTAATTAAACATTAGCGTAGCTGTGGGGTAGAATTCAACTTTGTTTTTGAAATAAAAAACAAATTTACTTCGAATGCTGAAATGCGGCACCAGAATTCACATGAGTTTATTTCATTACTCAAACGTTTCAAATTTCTCAAAAACAATACCAAATAGTTTCGTGTGTCGAACAGCCTATCCTTACATGGCGGCGATGGCGCACTGGTACGTATGTTTTATGGCAATAGAGGTGTGGCAGACGCACGCCAATGGAAGTTCTGAAACAAGATTAAAGCGAAGCAATTCGTCACAACAATCGACACGACAATTTAATCCGAAGTCTTCTTATTCCTCAATGAACACAAATGATTGATATATATTTGTGTGCAGGAGATATGATACTGTGTTTAAACAGGGACGTAGGTCTTGTTTGTGGATCGAGGAGGGGGGCAAAAGATTTCCAACATCCGGAAACTCAGATCGTGAACGTGACCAGATTCGTCTACAAGCAACCAACCCACCCGAACGCGAGCATACACCCTATATGCGTACTAAGCAAAGAAACATTTAAGCACATTCACATTGACACGCATTATACACAAAAGATAGATTGCACTTAAAACCCTGTTTAAAGCGATGACTCAATTATTGCTACTTGGTGTAAATGATTAATCAGCCCATTGGGGTAAAATTGAAGTGACGAGACTAGGTTTGAATGTATTTATTCCTAACTAAAGTTAAAAAGATTTAACGACAAAGATACACGAAGCAAAGGCATTGTGTTGGGAAGTACTTTTCATTTTATAGTTAAGCTGAAGTTTAAGTATGAAGCCCGTGACCAAGAGGGGAGAGGAGAAGTTGCAAAGCCCCCTGAATTTATGGAAAATTAAAGGTTGCTGTTGACTTTCTCTAGGCATTGTTCGATTCCCACTAGAAGCTATTTCGCTCCCTTCACAGCATGGTTGGGCTACAAACCCAGGCTTAAATTCACACTCTGCAAATAATCTAGTCCATTGAGCATTAAAGGAAAATAGGAAAAAGTTGCATTTATTTTTTTATTTTAAGTACATAGTGACACAGGATGTTAGATAATTCAAACAAGATGTCGTGGTTGTCTTAGCCAATGCTAGAAATAAGTTTGCAACATACAGAAATTCAGTTGTTGTTATTCAGAAATAAAGTTTTTCACCAAAACTTTCAAACACAACTTTTACTCTTCACATGCATTATATTTTAAGGCGATGAGTTAGTTAGTTAGTTAAATGGAATTTTAAGGCTCAGTTTCTAACCGATTGGTTAAAGTCGGGCTGGCCTTTTCCCAGTTTTTTCTCACTGGCTTGCTTCAGCACCAAACACAATGAAGGTAGACCGCAGTCCTCCCGACCCTCTGGCTAAGGGCCGTTCGGCTAAACCAAACTATAAACTGCTTTCGGAAGAAGCTATGCGTAGACTCCATTTTTAAAGTCATTGAGATTAACCTGCCAGGGGATGAAGCTTTTGTTGGAGTTTATTTGCGATACTGATTCTCTTTGGCCAAAATTTGTTTGGCACCGTGTTATATTTAAGAAGAAATTATTCAACAATGCCTAGATTTGTTTAACTTGTCAACCAAATATGTTCATTTTAGCCAAATCTAGTTACTTGATAAAAGTTCTCGTTTTAACGGATAGGATCGTTTCAATTTGTTTTAAATTTGACCAACACTTCTCATTCCAATCTAACCAATTAACATTTTGCATTCTTCTACCTCGACATACTGGTTATTTAGAATCCTTCATTGTGATTGGTTAAACACTGACAGGCTATTCTTCAACACACCGGCCGTTATAATGATATGTAAAAACTACTAGCAACTTAATCACGAGCGCTTGCGTGCATTGTACTAGCCTTGCGTACTATGACGACACACGTAAACGTGCATTTTTGTACATGCACCCATGCGCGCACTTCCGATTGGCTCTATTTGCTGGTTTTGTTTTTTTAAGAATCATGCACGTCGGGGCTCGTCACATAATAGGGAGCTTTAGATTTCACGACGCGGACCTCATCTACAACGAACTGACGTCATTTGTGTCTATGCCGTTTTCGAACGCAACGCGAATAACGCTACACCAAGTGAAATGACAGGGGCAACGCAATAGGTGACGTCATTGCGTTGTAGTTGACCTCGGCGGCGTGCAATCTAAAGCTCACTAAGACATGCCCCGTGCTTACGTGCGCAAGGAAAACGCTAATAACATGCCCGCATTTTGAACACAGATCATGAACACAATATGAGAGTCTTAAATTTACGTTAATAAGACGCGACACGGCGATGTGAGCACCACACGCACTAGGCCTACAAGACCTACAAGTTGGGCGCATGACAATGGAAAGTAAACCTCCAAAGAACATTTTTAGATGGTAGAAAAGGTAAAACCACATCTGACGGATAATTTTTGGTGAATGAACCGTCTCGACTCCAAATTTGTAAGAAATAATGGACTCGGCTTCGCCTCGGCTGTTATGTTCCCATATTTGGAGTCTCGACAGTTTATTCGTCACCAATAGTCCGACAAATGTAGTTTATTCCTGTAATAGTCTGCTTTACACTCAATGGAGGGAGAGGAAAGGGCATGGGCCTCCTGAATGTCACCATGAAAGATAGAAACTATCATTGCTCAGTACTGGCCTTGGCACTGGCTTTGAAAATGTACATATCATAGAATTATGAACATCACGTTACTGAAAAAATGAAAGTTTGGAAAAAATCCTTCCATGATCTACAAAGTGGCGGTTAATGATTTGTGTTCGGCTTATTTTGGAAAAAGTCATAAAGCAACATTGTTTGAATTCCCAAAATATGAGTCTCAAATAAACATGATTCTTAAACGTAAGAACATTTCTTTTAAATGGATGCCTACAAAATTTTCCTGTAATGAGCTCTTCATGTTCTCAATGACAGCTACTCCTTATAGCGACTCGTTGAGTTGGTCCATGCAATTCAGCAAATATATGAAAAATTGTCAAACTTATACAACCCCTATATCCTACAATCAAATCAATGTTATCGGTGTCGTCCCCGTTCCTTTCAATTTCACAGAAAAGTTTAAATTTTTAAATTTTTCGTACCAAAATAGAAGTCTTTTCAAATTAGATGCAATTAATCCATTTTGCGATTACTCGTGGTATCCTTTTCATGGAGAAAAACTTTTCATTTGGCCTTATTACGTCACCACGACTGTGGGAGAAGCGACAACCTTTTTTAACTTGGCGAAGTTGACAATTTAGGTCAAATTCAGTCTGTTTTGCTAGTTCAGATGGAAAATCGTAGAATGCTCTCGGATTTCGAAAACCAACTTTTTTGAACTTGCGGCTAAGTGGGTTTGTCTCTTCATTTCTTTTTCTTTTGAAGAAAGGAATTTTATTTTCGTCCTGATCTTAAAAACATACAAAACGAAAGTTGAAATATTAAATTTAAACACAATCTTTACATATGAATTTACCATTTGATAAATTAAACTTACTTCGTAATTTACGTTTCTATACAATATTTATCTTTCATTAATACTATGTTAATTCCACCGTCTTTATTAACTCGACCACATAACTGGTTTAAGATGAGATAAATTGCATAACATGTAAAGGCAAACATTATCCTGCTTTGGGTAAAGAATAACAGCATAAAATGTTTTTGTACATTTGCTGGTTAAACGTTTATATGCCCACTATTTTATTCTGTCCTAGCATACAGATGTCTCGTTACCAGGTTACGATTGAAAGTTTATTACACTGTCTACTAACTATTGAGTTGTGATTCATTTACCTAGGAAGCTGTTATTAAATACCAAATAACAGCTCCCTGATTAACCATTGAAATCATTCTCACGAGGTGTCTTGTTATACATTTTTTAACATCGAAGTCATATTTTGGTCCACAATTTGTTATCCTATTAGATCATGTCCCAAATCTGAAACAACAGAGGTATGGAAATTTCTTGCATTCCTTAATTACGACAGTAATTAGGATATTTTTGGTATAGTATTTGCAAATGTTTGCAGTAAACAAAACAGTCATTATTTCTACATAAATATTAGTTTTAGTCTTGAAGTATGTGTTTTGTTAGTCTTTTTCAAGAAGCAACATGCCGGTTTTTTTTCTGCTGGGAAGCTAATCGATGGCGCTCTTAAATTTTGTCATTTTCGGATGGAGATTTGTTATTGCTTAGTAATAACAGGTAGTAGTTAGTATCTTTTTTAGAAATGACCTACTTCATAGGTGCGAGTTTTTTTTTTTTTTTATGGTAGTAGAATGAGAGTAGCAAATGTTGTACCGCAACTATTTTATGTTTTATACACATAAAGTTCTACTGTTGTGTTAGCTTGTTAAGTGTAAACTCATCACTTTGAGAGTAATACATAATATGAGAAAGATTAATGTTTCCTAAAATTTAAGATTTTCTACTATGAATACCAAAAATGTCGCATTTTTCTTCAGCATGACATTATTATAATAGAATGTATCCTTGGTATAGATTTTAGTGTTCTGCACCCTAACCAAGCCTCCTTGGACTCTCTCCAGACATGGTTGAACAACATCATCTGGTCTTACATCTAAACTTAACTCCAGTAAATTCCACCGTGTATAGTCACGTGTGTTTTCTATTCGAATGCAAACGGAAATTCGTCTTCCGCCCTGTTTGATATTTTTGAAACGAGCCAAATGCTACTCCGAGAGAAAAAGGCATAAGTAACAACTCCTTGCCCGCAGTAACCAACGCCCACCTGTTTTTTCTGCCGTTACATCTAATAATAACTCCTGTTCAATCGTAGATGTCCGCACACGAATGCGGATTGTTGAGTAGGTCCCTTAGGTAATAATCCAAAATTAATTGCATTGTTTTCTGATTCACAGCAATCAAAGAATATAAACAAGTATATTTGTTAACATTGCCCTTTGATAATAGACTACATTATTCCTTTATTCAGAGGCTCGTCTTTCGTATTATCTGATTGATATGTCCGGAAAACCTTCATTTACATTTAAAGTGAGATATTCAAAGTTCTTGTTTTCTTTCAAAATGCGTTATTATTGAACAAACCTTTTAGATGTCAATGTTATCATAGCTGCGAATATTGACCAATGCCAATGCCACTAGCAGTTTAACTTAGTTTTTGATGCAGTTTCTACAGTAATGTACAACTTTGCGTTTTTGCGTTCCCAGGCAAAAGGGTACATGCGCACTGTTTAACAAGGTGTTTCTTGATTGGGTGTTGCCGATGTATTGTATCGATTGTATTCTTTGTTCGGGTTAGGGATTATGTAAGGGGTTGGGTTAATCGTTAGCTAGTTAAGAAATTTCTTGTTAAACAGTGCATAAGTAATCGCACAGAGCTTTTATGTACACTCTGAAAATGATTTGGTGACAATTTGCGCCACGTGTTTATGTAGCATCTATGTACAGAATCCTGGTTACTTTTCCACATGTAGAAATCGTGGTTACTTTAACCGATAAACTGGTAAATGAATATTGGAAAGAACAAAACAAAACAAAACACGGAGTCCGATCGCGAGAAAAAAGGCAAAACAAAGACGAAAATGAACAGAAAACAAGTTAAGAAAAAGTCGAAGGAGAAAATGAAGTTTGACAGAGGGAATAAAACGACATCATGATAGCTGTCTTCAAAGACATTGACCAAAGCTCGTAATTGGTAAGTATATATAATGTATAATTTTCATGTGTCAAATGCGATTTGTAAGTACGAGATTGGATCACAACAATTACCGCATTTTTCACTTACAACATCCCGATGAAAACTTGACAAAATACCATATAAACTGAGTGTTGTACTAGGGAGCTGTTCTCCTGGAGAAAACTTTTCGCTTTGAAGGGAGATTTGTATCGCCAAGGCTGCTACATCTACAGGTAGTAATGGGGTGTCACTCTTCAACGGATTCGGATCGAATTGCAATCCGGCTTTTGTGATTTTTTTTAAAATCTTCTCCATTTCTGGTCGGAAAGACCCAAATTTTCACTCTGAGTAAATAAGTGATTTGTATCGGAACATGTAAACCAATGAAAACTGTTATCTCAACTCTCCGCATAAGCAATGGAGTAGGGAAAACGATGAAAAACTTCATCTAACTAATTCAACACATTGGCCGACAGAACTTAATCGAAATACGTGTGTCCGATAGAAACTTTCTGTAAGTATGACGTCACGAAAAAGTCGGTTTACATTTCATTTTCATACCTCTGGCGCATTACACATGTTTACACTGGAATGCAAATTTTGAAGAAGTCTTTAAATTTGATAACTCATGAAAATTGAATCGAAATCCTATCCAAATTTGCTGTAGTCATGTATGATGGCGGCGTAAGACCTAGGAGGTCCTGCTGTCAAAGCATAATCAGTCTAATGTTGTAATGAGAAATTAAAACTTATGTTTCAACAAGTTCTATTTTCAAAATGAATTTTCTTTATCTATATGGACATCTCCTTTTGCATAACTTACTGCCTTTTTTGACAAAATTACAGCCCAATACAAGGTCAGCAAAAGGACCAACTCCTTGTCACATTTGCGACAAGGAGTCTTAATTATTTTCAAATTGCCATTTTCTCAGGCAAGGACGGACTCCTTGTCACAGGTCCCACAAGTTATTAGGATGCGTGGACTTACTACTTTCCAAACAAGTAACAAAAAGTCAAGGAAGTTGCCAAAGTGAGCTTGTCCAGTATTTGTAAACATAAATCCCAAAGAAAACAGACATATTTGATAAAAATGGTGAGAAGACGTGGATTTTAGAAATCCATTTTGAAATTAGAACTTGTTTATCTTAAACTGAAGACTTCAACGCCTTGTGACTCAAAGGAGAGTTTTAATGGAACATTGTATCTGCAAAGCTGGACATAATGCTGAAAGTTACGCATAAAAGACAACACCTTCTTTTAATTTTTCTCCACCTTATTGTGAAGTATAACGCCTATTGACAATTTTAACAGCTACCGAAACTGATTCGTTAAAGTAGCCGAAGGTGGTGAATCCTGTTCAGATACATGAAAGACAGGACGCTTTCTTGAAAAAAATAATGCACCGTTAAATGAAAACGCGTAAACTAAATAAAGATTCTTCATAATGTTCCTACACAAAATTCTCACCTGAGAGAACACATGGGCATTCTATTCAAGAATCCGATAAACGCTTGTGTTTACTGACTGTAGGGCAGCCATTAGTGGGGTCCATCAGCCTTAAATCGTGATCATTTAATGTCCACATGAATTTTAAGCCCTCATATTTAGTAAAATTGAAGGAATAAAATAATGAACAACTTAATTTAATATACATCCATCCATGAAGTATGGAAATTGAGAGATTAGAAGGTGATGAACCAGGTAATGAACAAAATATCTTCATTTTGGAAAGAGAAGGTACACTTCATTTGACGTGCGCCCACATTTACATATGAAAAGTTAAAATTTTAACAGTAATGCCATAGAGGTGGAATATGAAACCTGATTGGTGATACTATAGCTTGTACATAAAACCTTAAGCAGGAGTTCGGTCTCGAACTCAAGGTTGTGAAACGATGACCTATCATCTACTGGTAGAAAAATTTAGGAACTGAAAACGCTTAAAGGGGCAATCAGAGCTAGACAGAACTATTAACTTTTTCTGAAATGATTACTAATTAGAATATAGAAAAATTTAAGTGGTCTCACAGTTTAGAAGAAATGATAATTCCCTGTTAATTACTATTTGATGACAGTGTCTGAATATTTGTTGGGTGAAAAAGAAAATTACAATAGGTACTAGCTGGCAAGACAGCCGTTAATACACTGTAACCAATCACAAGACAGTGATCAGGGATCGTTTTGTTTTTACATATATAAAATGCAGCTTTGAAGTTGAAGAAGTGAAAAATTGTAGAATAACTCTGATTGTAGCCTTACGATAGCAGTAAAAGCACACAGGCCCGCAGTCTTTCTCTCATTGTTTTCAATGTTTTTGGTAGCAAAATATTTGAAAATTTTCTAACAGTTACCAATCCAAATCCAACAGTTGTGTGTTACTACAGAATTCAGACTAACAAAACCACGTTTGGACCAAACAATTCCAATAGCATCATACTGAAATTAAAACAAAACGCCCAACAGAAGACTGTTAAATAAATAAAGTACCAACAATGGAAGGTCTTAGTAATGAAACGACTGATAGCCTTCAATCAACACACCCCAATGAAATTGAGCAAAATATTATTTCAATGCCCTGCTCTTTTCATTGGTGATGGCCCTGTTGCAGTCGAGAGCGTAATACAGTGCCATTACGAAGTGGTAAAATACAAGCGGACAATATTACCTTCGAAACTTTACCGTTAACGTATTCCGAAATTTCATTGTAAAATGGATGACAGAGAATGCGAAATTCGTTTGGGCCTACTTATGAAGTCTTCACTGCAAGTCATTTTATATAGGTTTGTATATAAAACTTTCTGTCATGATGCTTCTACGGCGCAAATCAGGCCCTTTTCAATACGTTTGTCAAGTGACGTGGCGGGCGCCTAAATTGGAAGGTGGGAGGGGCACGGTGAATTCCTCTGAACGACATGGGTAGGAATCTCACGCGCACAGGAAACCTATTTTTCCCACCTAGACTGTCTGATCAGGCTTTCAACAACACTTCAATGAAATATGACTTCAAACTGACGTCCCTTAATGAGGATTTTAAGGATATGGTACTACCGACAGGAAGCTGAGAGCTCACAGTTCTCTGTTGCTTCAAAGTTTTAAAATGGGTCAAGCATGTCTTTACATGTGATGCGTTTCAAACTCTCTCGAGTAAAGAAGCAGAAAAAGGTGTCATTTGCAAACTTTCGGTATAATCTCAAGACATCCAAAGTGTAAAGAGAGTAAAAGTATGATGTCTTCAACACCACAAAAGCATCAATCCATCAACAGCTAATAAAAGTGTCGATTTTCCTGCAAATGGGTAAGGTGTGACAAATGGAGTTTTTCATGCCCTAATTTTCATTGAGTAGATGTGCCCTCACCAAAAAAGTAAGGAGTGATCAGCATTTTCTAAATCTCGAGATTTTTAGTGGTATGACGAAAAAATCTATGGTTCGTATTTGAAAATGTACATCTGCAAGGTTTTCGCTAAACGTGTTTGTCTGTGAATGAGACTTTGACATCCATTTTACTGGTAACTCTGAATGGTAAATTTGTTCTAGACAGAACTTTCTTATGAGCTCCGAAATTGAGCAACATTCATTATGATAAAAATTCTCATTTTCTAGGGTTAGCAAACATTACGCGAAAGCTCGACCAATGATAGATAGAGATATGGAAAGTTGCATCATTTGAATTTTGAAATTTGGGGTACAAAAATTAAACTTCAGCAACAAACAACTAACTTGATATGAGAAATGTATTTCTTGCAAGGAAAACTACGACACTAATTTACTTTGAATAAGTTGCCAAGTCTGGGTCAATAGATTTTGGTTTTAAATACGTGATTGTTCTCTCCAAAAAAAGTAATGTTTCTCTTTCAATTGATATTATACTCTTTGTCAGTATGCTGGCACTTTACAGCAATTTTCCCCGGAAACGTACCGTTCTACCATGACCGGTTAAAGTGGTTTCACGGAATCTGCACTAAACCTTGCTAATTTTGTGTAAAGAAGGTATAAGGGTAACTTCATTTAAGACAAAATAAAATTCTTTTGTTTGTCCGAATGGATTGGATGAGTTCTCCCAAAACCACTGCAAGATGACTTCACGTGAATTACCGCATCTTTTTGCAGTCTTTACTTCATTCGGGGTTTTATCAGGTGTTCCCTGCAGTGTGTAATAGACCACAGGAGTTTTAGCTAACAATATGTGTAGTATCTTTTTCGGCCTTTTGGCTAAGATCATTTGTAGGATATGTCCTTTCATCCAATGCAGCCATACATGACAGACCAATAATGTAAATGGTATGAGGACCATGAGGTTTGTCACGTATTGTACTACAGTGGACGTAATAGCTTCTTCGGAAAGCAGTTAAAGTTTGGTTTCGCAGAGCGGCCCTTTGCCAGAGGGTCGGGAATACTTTAGAAAAAGCATCTTAAGTTATTTTGACATTTTAATTGTACCATGATGTTGGTAAAGACTACGTTTTCTAAAGTCTTCCCGACTCTTTGACAAAGAGCTGTTTAGCGAAACCAGATTTCTTAGAACAGCTGCTGAAATGAATGGCAAAAAGGGGGCTTGGGAGTAAATCGTCTCCTAATCTCTCCAATAGCAAAAGAGCGCCACCAAATTTATCAGGTTAATCCACACTAATGAAAATAATGGTTTTAAGGGTAAAATCTGTATAAAAATAGATCGCATGCCATGATAGCATCCACATTTTTAAATAATATAAACGAATACCCCAAAAAGCCCCTTTTTCAAGATCCACCTATATATATATATATACATACATATATACATAATACATATATAAATACATATTTAATATATATACATATATATGTATATGTGTATATATGTGTATATATATATATATATATATAAATATATATATATATATATATATATATATATATATATATATATATATATATATATATATATATATATATATATATATATATATATATATATATATATATATATATATATATATATATAAATCAAATTGGTAAAGCTGGAAAATCTGGCTGAGGTGAAAAAACGATGTTGACTCCACCGGGATTCGAACTCGGGACCTCAACATACGCCGCGACTTTTCTCTCAGAGGAGTTCGTACTGTGCGCATAAATTCATCTCTGCGTGTTTGGCGGTTTGTGCTACAGCTTTTGTTTGTTTCAATTTTGCTACATTTGTTATAACGCAGTTGAAGGGCACAGGAGTGTCCGAAATATTCGTTTCAAATACAGACTATTGTGCTCTGAATACCGTCGTTTTTATCATTTTTTGGTTTTCTTATATATATATATATATATATATTTATATATATTACAATCAAACGAACATTTACAAAGTTTACTACTTTATAGGATACTTACAAGGAAATATTTTATTAAATTTACAAATATTTAGCCTACATGTATTTTCAGTTTCTGTTAAACTTCATGACATTATGATATTACAACGTGACCGGAATGTGTATAGTAACGCCAGACATAACACGGTTTTTGTATTAAGCAAAAATAACATGGTACAGACATGTTATGCGTTACCTTTTGTATTGGGGTATTTTTCTGTTTTGTCCTGGCTCCTTGATGGAACATTGAAAAAATAAAGACGTAAACTAAAACCTTTGTAAAAATATTTATAGTAGCAGGGGCGTAGCCATGATTTTCTTGTGGGGGGGGGGGGCAAAGTCGACTCATCGTCCCCAATCTTGACCGACAAGACTATCTAAGCGGAGCGCCACCATCGGTTGGCGCGGAGCGTACAAGAAAATTTTTGGTTTTAGAAACCCCTCAGATGGCAGGAAACGGCACTTCCCGAGTGTTTTATGCTGCATGTTCCCAACCTGGAAATGGATCTCATTTCTGAAATTTCTCAATTAATGCAAAAAAAAAAAAAACAATCTATAAAAAATGTCAATACATGTTTCTAAGCGGAGCTCTACCATCGATTGGTGCGGAGCGAACCAGAAAATTTTTAGTTTTACAAACCCCTCAGATGGCCGGAAACGGCTCTTCCCGAGTGTTCAGAGCAAGAATATGTTCAGCCCAACTTTGAAATCCTCCCCGCTTCTTAATTGGAGCACTTCACAAATATTGAGGGGCTGCACATACCTTTAGCCCCCACTTTTTCATTTTTCATCGCCGCCACTGGGGTGTGGCATTTTCTTGAAAGAGCGAAGCGCCCAAGTGAGGAGCCCAGCATCCGAACGGGGAGAGGGTGTGGTTCTCCCACTCCTACTTCAAGGAGATGTTGCAATTTTACATCAAAATTGAGCGATCTGGTGAACACCTTAGCTGGAATTTTTGGACATTTTCAATCTTGTGTCAATGTTTTCCTTATTCCCTCGAGAGTTAGTGTGTGCCTGTAAGAGGGTTACTGTACGAGTCAATGGGGCCCTAGGAAATTGTGTTGCACTGGAACAAAACAGCTACTCATAAGACTTACATTGGCTAAACCAGCGGAATTGACATTTTACCTTGAAAAACGCCAAAACTCCATTTAAATAGAAAAAAATAATAAAAAAATAGGTCTGGGCGGGAGTAAGTGCGAACCCCCTGGCTACGGGCCTGTCTTCCTGGGTGTCCCCCTCCCCCTTTTGGAATTTTTTGCTGTCTCGAAGAGCTTAGATGCAACATGGTGCTATATTTTGTTCTTTTTATACCAGATTCTAGTGTTCTCCACAGGGGGGTTTTAGAGGGGCGACACGCCCTCCTAGTGAAATTGGCCGCCTCTCCAAAATAGTTGCCGCTCTCCAAAAAATGCAGCTTCCATCTTTAGTTCATTGCTTCATTACACATATACAAGTCATAACTGGAAAATGTGTCTTCCCTCCAGGCTTATCGCCAGGATTTGCCCGACGAAGGGCCACTCTCCGAACGGGGGAGGGGTAGGGTGGGTACCGACCCCAAGCCTCGACAGCCAGGATGCCGTCGATGAGTTGGTGAGGGAGATTTGAAGAAAAACCTGTGCACTATACCTGCCATTGGGAGTCATATACGACATAAAATTTGTATATGCTAGAGGAAGATATTACCGCACTGATTTAACCGTGGAAAAGCGGGCGAAATTTTTGGGGGTTAGCCTACACTAAAAAGAATCTGTACTTATTTAAAGCTTATATAGATCAATTGTCACGGCCTTTTGGCCCTATCGGGCACAACTTATATTGTACTTCCCTCTTCGAGTCCGTACCGCACGACTGACACAAGAGATCACACCTCCCTGGTTTAGCGAAATGAGATGAAATTCCCGACATGTTCATTAATACATTTATTCTACATATTAATTTACTTGAAAAGATGGGAAGGGTTTGTAATTTATTAGCTCTAGGTAACGGAACTGAGGAAGAGTGTGAAAAGCATTCTGAACATTTTGGGTTTTATCGCAGAAATAACTCTTTTGAAAGCCAAAATAATTAAACCGACCATGGGAAGGCGACAGATTATTCCCGACAGTGGGCGGGCCATGTCAGCAACCACAAGTTCCGACGGCCCCTATGTCGAGGGGGTGGTGAGAAGGGGATATGAAGGAGCCTAACTATCCCATGTTATTGGACCCCTTGGCACATCTTGCACAATATCACTTAATATTTTAAAAGCCGAGTTGCGCACTGATAGTGTTCTGTTGAGTCTGAATCGTGAAATTGCAAAGCGCGCGAACCGCGCGAAAATTTTTGGTAGACTTACAAAAATAACATAGCCTATGTAATCATTAAAAACAAAAAGAAAAAAGTAGAAACTGTGGGGGTTGTAGACCGTATCGGGGATAACATACATTGCGTCGAAAACACCTGGAATACCCGATAAAATAACCAAACTATGCTCCGTCTGTCCGTGAGTCGCTCACCAACTGACCTATCGCATGACACACACAAGAGAACAGCAACTAGGCTTTGTGATATGGGATGAAATGTAAGACCTCTAAATAACCTGTGTACTCTGCCTCCCCGTTTCTTGGTGAGGTTGACAGGACTAACACTCTCTAGATATGTGGAATGGAAGTATTAAAAAAACTGGAGTGAATCTACAGCGCGCATAGCGCGCCGAAAATTTGGGGTTCTTTTTAGGGAAATTGTCCCTTAAGAGCAAAAAACAGGTAAACCATCGGGGACACTAGCCGCCGTCGGGGACTGCATACTTTATCGTAACGACTTAGAGCTTCCCTCCCCCCCCCTCGAAAAACTGTAAAAAATGCCCCCGATTCCCTCCCTCCTCTTGCCGTTTATCTTTTTTTATTTATTTATTTATTTATTTTTTGCTCTCCTTCATTTTTTCAACATCGCCCATCGCGTCCCCAAAATTTCTGTGGGGGGCACTCTGCCCCCCTGCCCCCCCCCGCTGGCTACGCTAGTGTATAGTAGCACCTTATAAAATATTTACCCAAAGAGTTGTCGAAAACCAGTGGCGTAGCCAAGGGGTGGCTTTTGGGGTAAGAACCCTCCATTACCCAACTTTTAATGCAAAAACACCTAAAATGGAAGCTTTTTCTCTTTATCCTTAGACTTTTCCATCATTTCCTGCCTCAAGCCCCCCCCTCACATGACACCAAAATCCTCCCTATGACACAATCCTGGCTACGCGCCTGTCGAAAAATGCCTTGAATAATTATTCATTTAGATGTTCAGCAACTGCAGTATTTTTTGACACCCAAGGCAGAGCGATGCGAAACTGAGTGATGCTGTTACGTTTTAAAACGGCATCAATATCATAAATAAGATATAATAATTGTAAAACGGACGCCCCTAAGTCCCTAAGAAACCCACAAAGTAACACAGTGTACATCAACTCAACAGCTCAACTAGTGCAAAATAGGGAAACCTCTATGCTATTGTTACAGTCAGGTCTGGTTACGCCACTGTGTAGTGATCCACGAAAATTAATCGGTACAGCTCTTTCATTATCAGCAATTGAAAAAAATCAGATTACTATATTACATATTAGGCCTCTTGTGCTGTAGTTAGTTAAATAGAGTTTTGTGGCCCCTTTTTCAACCTTCTGGTTCAAGTCGAGCCCTTTTTCCAGACATGGCTCATCGGCTTGTTTTCCCTGCTCCATTGTTCATGCGGAGCATCACGCAAAACAGCAGTAGGTTCCACTTTTAGAGTCTTTGGTATAACTCGACCTAGGAATCGAACTCGGGCCTTCCTAATGAAAGGAAAAAGCTCTACCGCTGGACAAAATGCGCGGTCCGTACTTTAATGTGTGTTTTGATTGCACATTGGGGTGTTGTATACTCACCCTGAAGCAATAAACTGAGATTGTGTCTTCATGAGGAAGAGGTTTGGACAGTTTGGGGACCTAGGTAAGTAGGTTAATTATATTGGAACTATTGGGGATGAAAGGATTAGGTCTTTACGTACATCTCATTTAAAAATATATTGCAATGTTCGTAATTGTTTGACTTACAAACAGCTGCACCGGCTTTGAAATGGCATATGAATAAGCAATGACAGTTTCAGCCAGCCAGGTTTAACAGGAGAGCCCCTCCTCAATTGCGCTTCACGTGTGTTTGAATATACTTCACAGTGTGTCAAAAAACCACGTTCAACTCTCCAAGACAATAGTCATTCAAAGTCACTTCATTGGAACTTCCCAGATACGTGCCTACAGGGGCAGGGACAAGAGAAATAGAGTGTATATTAATGGCTTTCGCGTGGAGAAGGGGAGTGTAAGTGTTGATTTTCAAGACGTTTATGCTACATATTTCTATGAGGGGCGAGTCAATGAAGAAGTATCTATCATACATTTTTTGCAACGTACCAAAATTTCCTCATATATTTCTCAAATTCAAACTTTTCGCTTGAGAAGACACGGATTTTAGAAATCTATTTTGAAATTCGAATTTGAATTCCCTAAATTTTGTTAATTAATAACTTGAAAAAAGTTTCCTGTAACGATTAAAAAAGATGAATTGGATTGCTAATTATATATTTGTTAAACATTAATTTGTTACTAGGTATGAAGGTTGTCTAAGTTAGACCATTTGCTGTTAAATTGAGAGGATATATTAACAGGTTTAATTTGTTTTTTGTAAATATCATAAGCCAATTCAATATGTCCCTTTAGAAGGAGATAGGAACATGTTTGAAAAGGGTTTGCTTCTCATGATGGACGCCGCTACTAAAAATTATTGAAATATTTGAAAGGTCGGGAAAATACGAGATAGCTTTCTATCTACAGATATACTCAAAATGCCAGAAAATTCCAACACGTTATAATAAAAAACTCTGGCGCACATGCAGGATTTACCCTAAAACTCCTTTCAGTTCTTTGCAGTACGGAGCTGTTTCTCGAAAGGATTCTTGTTTAGTGATCGTCCACAATTTTCTCTGAAATTTTTGCTCATAGTTAGATGTCTTTTCGTGTGTCCTTTCTGTAGTTGCTGTTGCTGGTTCATAAGCGCACGAAATTATTCTCACATGACTGTGAAAAGGGTCAACCTTGTTTTGGGTCACAATATTTTTTAGGGGGGGGGGTACGACTTCTAACAGATGTCATCCTTGTATTAAGGAATTCAAACCGGAAGCATTCTTTTCATCTATCTTATCTACACTGCGTAATATGGTTAGTTACCTTTGACCCTTCAAATGAGCCGTGAACATATTTGGTAATTCTCCAGTCATTTGTATTGGATGAGCGATCTGTCAAAATGGATTTGACATGTCCCACTAATTACGAAATTTCCTTTTATATAGAAAAAATTGCATTCCGTCCGTAAAATTTCAAAATTCAGCAAATTAAATTAATGTAACTAATCGAAGCGTTTACTGCCGATTTCGTTATCCTCTAGGGAGATTACTCAGTACAGATCCTATCGACAACTGAAAGGGTCTACTTGTGGTATAAATAACCCACAACCCATTTAATGACGATTTTAAGGGTAGCTGGGAAATACTTTTTATATTTCAGATCTAGCCCAAAGTTTTGTCATACTTTCCAAGAGGTTACGCATTTGCAGCTGAAATAAAATTTTCTCAAAGTTCCACTCTGATCTGATCAGTTTCTCATTTAAAAAGAATAACCCAGAGCAAAATTTATGTTTGATGTGCTAAAGAAGAACATATTCTAAGATTCATTTCATTTCGTAAGAATTTTGTTTTATTCATTTCCCATGTTCTGTTCAAGTTATTGGCAGTTGAGTTGAACACATTTTCTTTTGAGTGAACTTAAGGAAAGCAGGTGTGATATAATGGTCTCCTATTGTTAGCAAATGTTTTGTTTTTCTTTATCTTTCACCCTATTATTTTGTATTTTGACCTTTGATTGATCAAGGGATCTATCTCACCCCAAAGCGGTATAATGTTACTTTTCATTGACCAGGATGCACTTAGGAGTTATAATATCCATATCTCAGGGTTTCGTTGCATAAAGTGGTGGTAAATTGTAAAGAAAAACAGTATATCGCAAACAATTTGAATCCATGAAACCATGACTGAGAATGAAATATAGGAACCAAAAAAGTGTGTCACATTGCTAATATCTTGAGAACCGAATATGGGGATTGAATAAAGTATTCACCAGAGAGTTAAGAATATGTTCCTCCTTAACATATTTACAGTAAATTTCTTTCGGGGCTGTTCCTTAAAATGCCTTCTTTTATAGAGTGCTTCCACGTTACGTCAAACTTCGTAGGCAACCCCCACTTCCGGGCAAAAAAAAAAAAAAAAAAAAAATTAACAGTGTTTTCAAGCAGCAGTCACGCGTGGGTCGGCCGCTGCTTACCAGCTAGCTTCACCAAATGCGTACTTCACTAGATTTTGCTAGTTTAAATGGGCGGGCTTGTAGATAAAAGCACTTTATAGTGAGCTCAGTCAGCATCTTCAAAGGAATAATATTTAACTTCCGGCCGTTTTACAACTGTAGTATCGGGAAATAGGAGAGAGGAACAGCTATCTGTTATGTTACAATAAAATCCTTGACAGTTGTAGGATGAGACAAAGACAATTGGGAATAATTGCGAACTATATTTGTGCAATCTCTTGAGCTTCCAAATGTATCAGACAATTTCTGTTTTCTCCTTTTATTTATCATGGTCAGATGAGTACTGTCCTTTGACCGCGTTTTTAAAAGAGTTTGCTGAGCAACAAAGTCATTATTTTCAATACATAAATCATAGCGGTGAACAGACATATTCAAGAGGATGATGTAGTTTGTAAGAAGAAACAAGCTTGTGAAGCGCTCTGATTAATGCCCCGGATACAGAGGAAGCTTCAATTTACGGTGTTTGGTCAAGGAATTCATCTTGGTGTGGGTGTATGGAGAAGCTCTCAAAGTGTTAGACATTTCAAATGGCACTATGCGGTAAAATAATTCTTAATATTGATAGTCTGATAATGTCAGAAATATGATTTTAAATAAGAGAAAACAGTGATTCCATACATGTTACTACATGTTACTAAATTCGATAGATGGGCTAACATCAAAATGCTCGCAAAATTTAAAGCTGGGATTCCTACATGGTACGTTGCCTGAAAGGGGACCAGTTTTTGTGTGAACCAAAAGGCTGTACAAATTTGGGGGTCGTTTCTTGGCCAGAACCGAAGGACAGAAGAAAGGTTCAGCTAGAGCCGGGTCACTATTTAGGTTTTTCCAATCTGTTATCACTTGACGTATCAATGAGTCGATAGATGGTTTGAACCAGGTGACGAGAACAATACGGTTACGGTGTGCCCCTTACTTTTGTACTGCAGTAATGACTCTCCCTATATATATATATATATATATATATATATATATATATATATATATATATATATATATATATATATATATATATATATATATATATATATATATATATATATATATATATATATATATATATATATATATATATATATATTTATAAATATATATATATATATTTATAAATATATATATATATATATATATATATATATATATATATACCACTAGATTGAACATTAGGGGGAAATTTGTACGGTAAGAGCATCCGCCATGTAAGCGGGAGGTCGCTGGTTCGAATCTTGCTTGGGGCTAAGTTTTCCATTTCAAAAAAATAAGTCCTCTTTCAGTATAAGGCAATGCCTATGTTTAACAGGAGATTTTCTGTAATAGAGGGGTAAAAGTCAATCAAGCAATCGATTTTGCCTCAAAATATGAAAAATTAAGAGACAACGAAAAAGGTATCATCCTACAGACAAAAAAAGCACTCTTTTATGACAACGACATCCCCTGGGTAAAACGTGCAAACGTAAACTTCGATGTAACAATGGGCAGTTATGATGGCGCCGAAACATGTGAACTTGTGGGAACATACATTTTATCACAACCTCAAAAGTGAAACATATCATCCATATATGAAACTAAATTCCATACCCCTTTCATCCACTGTGAAAGCAACCATCCACCGGCAATAGTAAATAACATCTCAGCGAGCATTAATAAACACCTGTCAGCAATATCCAACAATGGAGATACCTTTGATAAGGCCACAACACCATACCAAGAAGCCCTCAAGAAGAGCAAATACAACCATAAGCTAAACTACAACACAAAACCAGTCACAACCACCCACACTGAGAAAAGAAAAAGGAAGCGCAACATCACCTGCAATAACCCCTCACAGTCATAATGTCAGCACAAATATTGGAAAGAAGTTTCTCCAACTAATTAAGAAATGCTTCCCTTCCCATAATATTCATAGCAAAATACTCAACCGGAACACACTCAAACTTAGCTACAGTTAGTTGTATGCCTAATATGAGACAAATAATATCTGGACATAACAAAGCTATCATACGAAATATCGACCAGTTACCAACCCCACCAAAGAATTGCAATTGCAGAGCTAAGGACATCTGCCCCCTACAAGGAAACTGCCTAACAACAGGAGTAATATACCAAGCCACAGCCATGATAACAACGACACACAAACCTACATAGGCATAACAGAGAATACCTTCAAACAAAAATACAACGCACACAAAAGCAGCTTCAAGAACAGCAAAAACAGAAATGCTACTACACTAAGCCAATACATTTGGGGTCTAAATGACCAAAAAATCAATTATTTCCTCATTGGAGAATTTTTGGAAGAAGTAATCCCTACTCAAATTCGACCAAAACCTGTAATCTCTGCATGAAAGAAAAATACTTCATTATCTACAAGCCAGACATGGCCAGTCTGAACAATGGAAATGAGCTACCATCTGCTTGCAGACACAGAAAGAAATACCAATTGTGCAACTTTAATCCTTGCTAAATCTGAAATAAAATGAGCTGACTCTGCCCTTCCAGCTCATACAATGTTTTGCATGTTTGTATGTTATGTCCTGAAGAGTGATGTCCTTATGAACCTTACCAAACAAGCTTGTAGATATGACATTTTAACTTTTAGATTGACTTTTAGCATTTAATAGTATATACATACATACACACACACACACATATATATATATATATATATACATATATTTATTTATATATAGCGCTGGATCCCACCTTAGGTCGACATCATCTAAAAAGCTACCTAAGGTCAACATTCACATATTTCAATATGACTCATCGTTGGTCGTTGAAAAAATTCATACAAAAGTACCAGGGTAAACTTTAACAGCGCGCGCAACAATATATAAGGTATCTTTAATATGTGCGACGTATGCACAAGTTTTAATTAAATATTTTATTTATTAAAAGGTATTTCGCAATATTTTTATGTCGACTTAAGGTACCTTTTAAGACGACGCTGATATAAACCCCATTTTTTCACGTTCAAATATATATAACATGCGTTGTAAGTACAAGGCCAGTATAATGACACAATAGACTACGGGCCATAGGGATAACGTGCATGGCATAACACTATTAAATATGTGTTGAGAAAGGGGTGTAATAGGTCGATAAACATTAGGTCGACACGATTTTGTCGACCTTATGTGAATGTTGACCTAAGGTACATTTTTAGACGATGGAATGTGGACCAAAAGTAGCATTTAGGTAAATTTATATATATATATACCACAGCCATGTTATGGTGTTATGGAAGAGCCATGTCAGTTCATTATCCCTCTCCACTCTAGACAATCCTAAAACAAGAAGTAGGAAGTGTAGTAAACCACGGTGCCAAGTTTGCAAATTCTTAGAGCTTTCCCCACCATTTACCATCATGCCTAAGGTAGAACCCTAAAGCCAGAAGATTTCGATTGTGACTCTTGTAATGCTTTTATCCGCAAGGTCCTTTTCATACTAACTCATGGACCATAAACACCTAGAACAAGGTTGGCTTCCAAAAGCATTACCGAGACCTATCTATGGAGATAATCCTTCACAGGAAAATTATGGAAAGATATTTAAAAAGAGTTTTTCGGGCTATTATGCGTGCATCAAAATGTCTACATAACCTTTCCATCGCTTTTCGAAGCCCTTCTTTAAATATACTTTTGCAAACATCTAGAAAAAATGTAAGCTAAAAGTGAATTTTTTGGTAAAGTAATGAAAAGTATTTTTAACGTTCTTTTTACGTTATTGGATTTATGTCCAAGGGCTAATAAATGTCGTTTAGTCCCAAGGAATCGCAATTGTATTTTTATTTTGATCCCAAAAGGTTACTGGCGTAAATATCAAATTACGATATGTTTACTAAATGAGAACTTCAAGTTTAGGAAGTATGACGATTGTACGGATGCTTATACAACCCGTCTATTTATTTCATCGTATTGCCATTTCAACAAAATGGAAAGCAAAAGAAAGAGAGTGAGAGAAAAAACACAGCAAAACAGACGCGACATATGAATCACAAAAATTGTGATGTTTATGATCTCCCGTAATTTCTATAGGAATGTCCAAGTGTTTGTCTTCCTTAATTAGTTCCACATATCCATTGCCCCAGTGACAGTTATATCGTATTCTCATATTTTGTCACAAAGGGTAAAAAGAACAAAAATAAGAAGAAAAAAAAACTCATTTTTATACTCGGACTACATGGGAAGGTTACCGAGCTGAGATCATCAGATGACTTGTTAGAACCTTGAACGAGACACAGAGACATTAGAAATCATCAGTTTTGAAGTACCTCAACAGAACCACGTGACAAATGACCGAGTACTTTAAAAGCGATGTGAAATTGGATCTCTAAAAAGATGGATACATTTCAAAGTCACGAAGATTACTAGGATGTTGGCACTCGGGTGATTTGTATTGGCGTTAAATTTGGGTTTTCGCTCACGTCAAGGACAAGTGTGAGAGGAAACCATATTGTTGCTAGGTGAGTAACATCTTTGGTTAATTTTTGAATGTTACTTATACATTTATAGAGATTTATTAGATTAATAGTTTCCCTTGTCAATCGATGTCAGGTCAAAAGAAATTTTTATGTGCTTCCTATTTGGTTTTAAACCTTTTTCGTCTTTTTCATTTTTGTGTACTACTGCCGGTATATATATACGTTCTTAAACGTTCACCAAGGCTCGTGAATCAAGGTTAAATTAAGCATTTTCATGAACATTTCCATTTGATAGAAACTATCCTTTTGTTGGAAAACATTTATCATTTGGTATTCGTCAAAGCACCTTTATTGGTTCGACCCTTCAAATTTTTCATTTGGTGTTCGGTAATTATGTTGATTACGCGAAATGTGGCAATTGGTTATTGATTGTTTTATTGTTTCTTATTCGGAAATTATGGAGAAAGTTGACAAGTCGACCATTGGGGGAAAAACTTACTAGGGCGAAAAATCCTTTTCTCCTTAGCATTTCTTCACACTTTTACCAAAGGAATGGGTAGACGTATGGAAACGTAATTTTCAAGTTAAAAAGTAGATATAGTCACTTAAATGCTGAAAAATTTAAGGACACTTATCCATTAACACGTATGGAGGGTTTTGAAATAAAGTTGTTAATATGTTGAAGATAGGTGGAAAGTGTCGTAATAAAACATTCGATCATGAATTCTATACTGATTCAAGATAAAGTATAGACCCTAATCAAAGTAGGATCGGTTTTTTAAAGAAAATACCAGAGGGAAAAGTTGCCGCACCAGGGAATCGAATCCACCATCCTCCACTCTACGGGCAGAGTCTGTGACCACTGGCTATTACAGCTCGTGATTCACAGAGTTGACAACAGGCAATAAAGTCCTCTGTGAATTTTGTCTCCTTGTTGCCATGGTAATCCAAAGCGTGGTGAAAAATCAGTAGGTCGGAGTTGGTAGATATAAATAAGAATCTGTAAGTTGAAAGTGTTGTAGCAATACATTCGATAATGAATTTGATACCGATCCATGTTACAGTGTAGGCCCTTGTTCACTAGTGTAAATTGAGTGAGAAAAAAAAAAAGCGTTCCAAAAAAAGAACAGTGGAAACATACAAAAAAGATAACCCACCTAACCAATTAGTGTCGCATATCCCTAACATTGATACTTCATGGGGCGTAAGTATTTAATCTGTAAATCCACTTTAATTCTGCTTCTTCTCTTTTATGTTTGGTTCTGTTCGTGAGAGTCTGTTAGCCGATCAATTCGTAGTGTTGACATGTTTGGAAATGGGAACCCAATGGAGTTCGACCCTGAGGGAATTCTTGCCTATTACCTCTGTGACAAACTTTCAGTTGGGACCCGGTCTCCCCAACATATTGTTTGCCGCAATCAAGGCAATTGATGAGATATATTACCTTGTAGTTTGTGCATGTTATGGAGGTGTTCAAATGGAAACTTCCCCCCGTCGTGAGACTGATAACATGGGACGTTTCTCGAAGGGCTGAACACGTGTCACAGTTACGAACATGTACGTGTAAGTTTTAAGGCTGCGTAAAAATAATTTTGGGGGCGATTGCAACAAATTACAAAAATTTTGAGATAGCTGAAGAATGGGAAAGTATTTACGGAGGGGGGGGGGGGAGCTTAACACTCTTTCTGGATAATAACGCTTCTCTGGTAAAAGAACCAGCTTTCTTCAGTAGTCTGTCAATAGCGGAAGCGGGGTAATCCCTGTTTTTAAAATTTTTGCGGAGGACTTCAAGATGTTCATTGGCCTAAGTGGGGCCATTCTAGAATTCATTCATGTTTTTCATAGGTCTCACGTAGACTTCCTAGATTTACACACGGTCGTATTACTACAGAACTTTATACCAAGCCCACTAACACGGGGGGCTACTTTCACTACAATTCTTACCATTCAATGAACACTAAGGATGGCATAGTGTTCAGTCAAACGTTGAGGGTGAAAAGTATCTTTTCTGACCCACTAAGGCCAATGAACATCTTGAGGTCCTCCCCAAAAAGTTATTTTTTGAGTGCTGGATTTTTCCTGTTTATCTAATTATACATATACATATAAATATATACATACACTTACACGTGGGAGTAGTACATCAAGAGGTGTTTACTTTCTTTGTAATTTTTCTCTTGAATTAGTTTGTCTTCTGTTTTCACAGCAACATATAATGTTTTTTTTTTCATCGACCGGTTCTTGAAGGAATTTAAGAATGTTCAGTCTGGTATGTCTCCGATGTAATCCTTTTTGACAGAGCATCACTTCTTCGAAAGAGAGGCATAGTTGAACTCTTCCTCCTTTCGTCAGAGTGAAGGGTAATTGGAAAAATTAGAAACTCCAGATTTATTTAGAACTATCAGTTAATTCCACCTTTTTTTTTAATTTTTTTTGAAAATCGTTCCAGAAAATGGACATTGTATACAAAAGCGAAACGAAAATATTACTGTGAGACTTGGAGTTATAAACCTCCTTAGAAACAGAAATATTGTCGCTTGATTAAAGACGGTCACTATTCAATCAGCTGTTAAAGTACCAACATTCCCCATTTTAACCTGCATTTTTTCCACTGTGTCACGACAAATCCCAGCACGAATTCTTCGATAATACTGCTGAATTTGGCCGGTGTGAAGAGTTTACTCCTAGAACAACTGCTTTTTAAGTCATTACGGCATCAAATCGTGAAGAAAAGCTCTTCATTTTCTATCAACGCCCGTAGTCAAATTGACTTGAAAAGAACCTTTTACTTAACGAAATTTCAAGAGGTTAACTCAAAAGCTTTTAGGTGACAAAACGGTTAGGCTGACAAACAATTTGCTGAAACCAAATAAGGTCAGATAATGCTTCCATAGAATATATTGGTCCCCTTTGTAACACAGATGGAGGACTCTCTGGAGCGGAAGTTGAGGATCGGATAGGGACTTGTCTGTCCAGAAATGACACAACCCAATAAGAAAATAAAATTTCTAATGCAAATCTTTACCATTTGATAATTAATCCTATCTTTAGAATTAGCTTTAATGGCAAGCTGAGAATCTGACGGTGTAAGTCTCTTACGACCCTAACAGCATGAATAAGTAACAACTTGCTCTGGGCCTGGATTTCTTTCATCTTAAAGGTATTCCAAGATCAGTAAATCAACTTAGAAATAATGAAGGAGTGATAGAAAAGTTCTGCAAGAACCCAAGCAGCCAAAATTGGTAATCAGATTGATGACAACGATTACTGGAAGTCGTCACTGGCATAAACGTTCCCATTTTGTTACATGTTCCATGAACGGAAGCAATCAATCCAAAACACAAGAATCAGCCCATTTTGGGCACGTTTTGAAGAAGATCTAATGGAACAAGGGAAAGTGATAGGCATATTAAAGGCTGTCATTGGTCACTCTGAATTTCAGTTTCTAAATTCTCAATTAGCACAACCGTTTGACTATCATGAAATTATGAAGAAAAGGGCAGAAGTTTTCACTACACAGCACACCCTTAAGGTGTTCTGATTACACATTAGGACATTTGTATGCTTACCAGGGTATAAGCCATAAATTAGGACTGTGTCGTGAGGGAAGGGGGGGGGGGTAGGGAAATTTCGAAATGTGAGAATAATTTATTCCTTTCATTTCTGTAGCTCCCTTGAATGGCTAACAAGTCAAACTTCACATCAGCACATATTCTTCTGTAGGTAGACACTTTACCAGGAAACCTTTGTAGCTCCTCGATTCTACCTTGTTGTGGCCGGGGGCTGTACAATAAACCCCAGCCATGGAAATCTATTGCCCTTAGTAGTCCCTCACATTTAAACGTAGCTGAACTGACTTTTTCTGTCGGAGTGGTAATGAAGCTTTCGGGAGAAACATCTTTTTCATGTGGGGATGGGAGAAGCGCATGTTAGCGCTACTTTCTAAATGTAAGATTTCATTTTGACCTTTGACTATTGCTTACAGGCACCAATCTTTTATCGAGTCGAAATCAACTCAAATTCCATTTTGGTAGGAGTGGTTATTAACTCTAAAAGAATCAAAATATCACTTGATGGAGTTTGGAACGTAATTCGAAACAGAGAGTGGTCACTGTAGTGATTTGTTTTGGTACATTTGCACTCTTTTACATTGAAAAGAGTATAGTACCTTCTATCGTCGATGTTTTTAAGGGTTGAAGATACTTGTAGCACAATGAGGTTCGTCCCACACCTAATTTTCTTCCTTTTGTAATCATGACTAAAGCATTAAAGTTAGTTACCGTACTCAAAATACAGGGAAAATCCCTTGTTTAAATATCTTCTACCCCAACTGTTATAAAAGCATTTGAATTGACTATTCCATTCTCTCACCCATCCTCACGAAAATTGCATGTGCAATGATGTCAGGCAGAAGTGGAGCATTCCTTCTAATCGTTTTGCCCTGCCATAGCACAGCTTTCTTCCAGACTTACCAAAGGTAAATCTGGTATAAATTCCTTTCTATGTTAAACAGAGACGACAATTTTGTGTCATTAATATGGATTCACAAATTTAATCTTTTAAATTACTAAAGTGCATTGAAACTATGAATCAATGAGTGTATTTTGTATGGATGATCTATCCATTTTATCCCACTGTTGAACTACCGATATTCGCTGTCCTACTGAATCTTGCGATTCTAAAAACAAAATGATGGTTATACTTCAGAATGATATCAGCATAATTAGGAAGGACAGGACAAATGGAAGGAGGGGGACAATTTGCATAGGCGTCTGATGTTAAATCGCAAACTATCTGTAATTATGTGGCAACTATGTGGTATTATTTGGCTAACGTATGTTAATTATTGGTGAAATTTCGGCCCACTTACCATTCGATGGTTATAGCATTGTTAAATGCCCGATTAGTGAGTGGTTTAGTTGTTTATGTAAACGACAATGTGGATAAATGCAGAAAGAGGTAAATGTATTGGCGAATTTAGAGTGGTTACTTTCAGAATTGAGTTAGCCCATCTAACCGCTAACTGCTACTATTAGATATGTAGCTCAATGGTACAGTTGGAGGGATTGTCGAGCGGCAGAGCGGCCTATTCTATCTGATCTGTGTCTATGTGTTTCGCATGTTTTTAAGTTCAAATCATGGATTTTTTCTCCGGGTACCCTGCCCCCCACACTTCGTAGGTTTGCCACTAACTAAAATCGGTTGTCCAGCCGACGAAGTCGGTTAAGCGCCTAACTGAAGCACCCTCGGTTGAACCAGTTGTACAAGGTTAGGCCAGAGACAACCCTGTTTTTGAATTAAGTTAAGGTAGGCCTAATAGATACGTGTAAACTCTTACTTACGAAAACTCCCTAACATCCGTTTGGGAAAGGTGCTAAGCACTGTGGACACAACTTTCAAAAACAATTGCTAAGTAACAGTGAAAAATTTCCTCCGATTCTAGAAGGTTTTCTACATCCCTACATACCACCAACCTATAAGCAGCATTTCCAAGGTACAGACTCCAATCTAGACACGATTCTGCAGGCTGAGAAAATTTTTCAAGCGGACGGATATTTTCCGGGAAAGTCAAAGGCGTGCATTTTTATTAAGTCAAAGGCTCCTTTGGGCCCCATCCCTGGGCCACGGAACTGGTAACGCATACCTATAGGACTAATGACCGTTTATCAATCGTCTCTAAAAATGGAATCATGTCCCTGCCCTACCCATACTTGACCCTCGACTGTTAAGACTGGCAAATATATTGAGGTTGGTCGTTCTTACCTGAAGACTAAAGGAAGACTGACGTTCTCCGTTTATGTTCCCTGGATACTATGTTTCTTAGGCGAATTTGTGATATAGGTATTGGAATTTTTAAATGTTTTCAACCAAAAATCATTTCTAAAAAACAAAAATCCGAGTTTCTCCTTTTTTAGATTGGCCTCTCTGTGCAAAAATGGGTTTCAGTGTAGGAATAATGTAATGTAAGGATAAATTTCATGTCGTAAACGTTTGACAAGCAAGTATGCTCCCTTGTGAAATGTTTCGCAGGGCGCCTGTTTATTTGACGTCGTCTTAAAGTAATAAGACATTTTTCATGTACTACAGTTAAATGTCCTATGACAGCCACTTCAGTGTTACTTTCACTTTTACTAGTGTGCACTCTGCAGAGGTCCCGTTTTTAAGTGTTGTGCTGTCAGTGCAACAACAATGATTTTATTCGATTCAGCATAAAATATCATCATATGCCCCACATCAATATTCTACATATGTCAGTGAGTACTCCTCTTCTGGAAGAATTAATCCTGCATTGTCTACAAATCTGATGCACTGAGATATAAAAGTCAGGGCATGTCCATTAAAACATCACTTCAGCAAACAGACATCACATTGATGCCTCTGGCAGTTGTGAGGTGTTGCATTCGTAGCAGGCGATATTGCCTGGTGCTTTACGAAAGGCTCTTAAGGGACGCTGAACAAACCCAGTTCCCTCTCGGCTGGGTACAAAGAAAGGAAATGGACAGATTATCAGTAAATTGTTTGACCACAAAGATACATCAGAAAATTGTCTAAACATTGACAAATTCAGATGTGTTTGGTCGTAGATGTGATGGATAACCCGTAAAAGGTTCACTTTTTGTGCTCATCAAATCTGAAGTGAATGATCAATTTCATTGTGAGGAATTAGCAGGTAGATCCTAGAGGCTAGAATATACCTAAGCTAAATGTGTGACTTTCACGCCTTTGGGAGGCCTCATACTTCGACGCTGTCAGTATGCATGAGACGACTTGAAAACAGCGGAAGAAAAACTAGTGAATGAAATAAAAGTCGCTTCTTTTTGGCCACTTTATGAAGATGTTCTGGTCATGGCCTTACTGGAAAATTGATGAGGTTGAAAAGATTTCTCGTATTGTATACATGCCGAACATCCATAATAAATATAGAAAGGCTATAAAGGAAGGGATTTTACGTATAATACATCAAGATAGTGATATACACAAACAAAATCGTGACAGGAATTAAAATGACATTCGAAAATGGAATTTCGGAAGCGTGCTGGACAGGTTAGAGTTCGATCTTATCCATCAAACACAAAAAGCTGTGACTATTTTCTTTGTGAAATTTGTTCTATATCTTCAAGAGCAGCGAACCATTAAAACTTTTTTAATGAACAAACTGGTGTTGAGCGCAACTTTCAATTTCACAAGTCAAGCTTTCTATGGTTTAGTCGTAACAATTATGATTTAGTAAGTTAATTAGATGGAGTTTTACGGCCCATTTTCCAACCAATTGGTTCAGGTCGAGCTGGCTATCCTTTCTCCAGTTGTGGTTCACTGGCTTAGTTTTTTTCATTCCATTGTTTATGTAAAGAGCCAAACACAATGGCAGAAGGTTCCATTTTCTAAAGTCTTCGGTAATACCTGGTCAGGACACGAATCCCGATCTCCCGACTGCAAGTCGGAGGCTCTAACCACTTGACCATGAAGTCCGTCTTCTCCGCATGGTACTTGCACATTTAATTGCTCTCTCCTGTAGGGAAGAGAAGAGGTACATGCTAGTTATCAAGCTTTTTCGTACTTGATCTAGTTTGAAGGTGAATGTTGATATATAGCAGTCAAACTTTAAAAAGGCATGATGTAAAATTTCTTTGGTACATCTGTACCCCTTATCGGGCCATGCCAAGTATGGAATATGGGTCAATTACCACGAAAATGTTTCCGTGATACGTGTATGTAGTTAACTAAAGATGCACTTGGTCATTTCGACGTATCTTGTTTTGTAAATGTATCGTTTATTCCGCAACATTCGGTAATGGCAAAGTCCATACTTTACTTTTGACACTACAAAAAAGTTGTTAGAGTAATGGTCCCAAATCATAGACAAATATTAAACTTGGAAGAACAAACAAATTCCGATATCGAGTCCTTCATGTACATGTAAAGAACCTCCAAGTAAGTAAAGTCCGATTCATTATATTAATGTACAGTATTTCCAAAAGATGTAACATATGGAGCTCCCCTCTTTAAATTTTGAACACCTTGGTCCGACCACTCAAAGGGAAGTTCGGGTGTAATTAAAGCCCTCTTGTCCAGTTGGTCAAACAACAAATAAAATGTCGTTTTCTCTCATTGCACATTAGATTTTTATGAGGGTTAACCACTGAAAGTTAGGTAATATATAAATAGTTGTAATGGTTAAGAAACTAGTGGTTGAATCTTCAAGCAGAGTAGTTCTTAATGAAGAAAAACAATTGAATACTATATAGAAAAGTCCTTTGAAGTTTACCAAACGTGATTTATTTAGCCCCCAAATCGTCCAGAGGCCAAGCCCCGGAGGCTTCTGTGTTCTAAGGGGTTTGTGAGGTATTACGGTCATTATTTAAAATGAAGGAGTAGTCATCCCAAATTGAAGAAGCGTAGTAGACTGTCCAGTTGATAAATTGATTGGCAGTTGGGAGTCATGTGACAATGTTTTTTCTCTTCAAATGTCAAACTTTACAGAAATAACTGCTTGGTTTACCTTGAATATGCAATAGTAAAGTAAAAAATGTAATGAAAGATACTTTGAAGAGAAATAAGATGAAAATGAGTAATTTAGCTTTTTCTTGGGGGTGGGGGGACTGCCCTTTACCTTTAAGGGTAATTCCATTGTCTTTACACTGGTCTAAAAATTACTTTCAGGGCAACTTAAAGAAAGATTTGACTGGTTACAAAACTAGTGAGACTACTACCAAGCAACGGGAACTGGCCTAGAAAAAGAAAGAGAAAGTAGTTGATGTTCAGTAAGGGGTAGGCCTAATCCTGCTTGATCGGTTACCTGAGCTGTGCGCCACCTTTAATGAGCGTAGTCAGAAGTGTGCAGAAAATTTTGAAAAAGCGCAACCTCTGAGACAGCCGGAATTGGAATTTCCTAGGTATTTATGCGATATTTTCAGTTAGAAAGTAAGAAAAATACTGCCTTTTCTTGGGAAAAGAAGAATCGAATCTTAAAAAATTCATAGTCACATTCTAACTACAGAAGACATACCGATTTTTGAAAATCTCAAATCACAGTTGGGGGATCGACACGGTGGGCACACGGTGGGCACGCTATTTTTCAGGGGACACGTGTCCCCCTGGTCCTCCTTGGTGACGCCACTGTGTATTTGGTAAATTGTTTATTAATCAAGGGTCGTCGTCCAGTTGCCTCAGTAGCCGGTCATTTGGTGTCCTAGAGCATTTGTCTTCCTAATCCTAATGTATCTCAATTGTTGCCCCAACGCTACGTCCCTCCACCGAGTCTGTTTTAAATACTTCAGGCTTCGGTTTTCAGGATTTCTTTCTTCATCGAAACTACCAACATCACAAAGCCGTGCGCAGCGGAAGGCTTGAACAACCTCCACCCCAGAAATGTCCAAAGATAGATATTACATTTACACCTGTCTAGTATTCACTTATCGATCCTTTGTGATATTATTAAGGTACAGGGTGGAAGAAACAGAAAGTGTCATTCAGGTACCATTACATTGAACGGCAGCTTCTACTATAAAAGCAAACGAGTAAACTTACTCATTCGCTAATATAGTTATGTAGAATATAATATGTAAGTGTAAGCGCACCCTATCAGAATGTTGATTATCTCCAAGGAGAGTAAAATTACTCCAAAAAGAATGAAATTCACACCACGAAGAGTAAAATTCACTCCAAAAGAGCAAAGATTGAATATTGATGGAGCGCCTACAGTAACCACTCTTTAGAAGAGAGTAGTCATTGCAAGCAAAGGAGTGTATTTTCATCCCTCTTGGAGTGAATTTGGCTCTTATTTCAGTGAATTGCACTCTTTTCGGAATAGACTAACACTCTAATGGAGTTAAAAAACACTTTTTACCGTATTAGCGAGTGATAAAGTTTACTCTTTTGATTAAAGATTGTGGGAAAAGGGGGGTGTGGCCATGCTTGAAAACACATTTCTTGACTTTTCAACAACTTACTTTCAATCTCTGAATAGTCTAAAAATGATGAGATATTTTTGAACGCATTTTTTCTTACTTCTCAAACTTGTATTCTGAAAGTTAGTGTTCCGGCCTCATGTAAACCCTACCGTTAATTCATTTCCCTTCTTCCACATGACCCCCACACTTTATTGATCCCTGGCAACCGTTAGTGGTTCAGAGGAAAAACAATTGAAAAATAAAATAAAATTGTAATTTTGGTTGTCTGCTTGATGCATATAATTTGAAGTTGAAGCTTGTAGTGCATCATTTTAAAGCCAATATAATATTTTGTGATTACAAAGGCTTTCAAAGCCAGTGATCGTGAGGTGGAAAAGACCTAGGACCCGGCGAGTTTCGTGCTCTTACGTGCCATTCGTGCCTTTTTACAGTCCTTCAGATTTTGTCCTTGCTCCGACAGTTGTCTCCCAGTTAGGTCAGCCCAGAGCAGTGGCGGCGCCAGAATGTCCAAATT
The DNA here is from genome assembly GCA_037179385.1 of Holothuria scabra. NCBI lineage: Eukaryota > Metazoa > Echinodermata > Holothuroidea > Aspidochirotida > Holothuriidae > Holothuria > Holothuria scabra. The sequence continues at coordinate 30,002,302 of CM074187.1, forward strand.
GGGGTGGGGGATGGAGCTGGGGCAAACTCAGGGCAAAGGAGAATGTTGGTTCAAAAATTTTCTGGTGCAGCGCGAAACCAAGCCCAAAGCGCCAGCCTTAGGAAGGGGTCCAAGGGGCGAAGCTCCGGGAAGCTCTGAGGTTTTAGCATATCTCTTAAAAACATTAAGTCTCCGGAGAAGTACATATTATTTATTTCGGAGGGTTAATCCAACTCCTAATTGGCAAATGGGGGGGGGGGGGGTGTCCCCTCTTGCTCCACCACAGCGCTGCCACTGACCAAGAGCTTCATCATTAAAAAGGCAGGTAGTATAGTTTACTGTCACACCTTGTCTAGAGGATAAATGGTAGCTGAGTAAATAACTGGACTCGTGATGAAATACAAACACCTCGTTGTAGTTTAACTTTAACTTAAGTACTTCATGACTGACTTAAATGTACATAAAGGAACAAAATCATAACGAAAGGTCTCTTTACAACATAATTGACTTAAATTAATTCATTACAAGCCGAATGCGCCTGATTTGCCGGCTATTTAGAGTAAAACCCATACAACATATCTTTGTTGCCGCGGCTCTCAGGACACACGGTGTTCTTGAACGGTCCCGTCTAGATACTGGTTGTGGTCCACCACATACGGCCGGACATTGTTTTAAACAAAAATAAACCCTGCGGAAAGACACACGACCAAATTGTGTTCAGATTTTGTTCCCTCCTGTATCGTACTTTTTACACACTTCTGTAAAATTCATTATTCATTAATTTCTAAACCCCCTTCTTCCTTCAGTTATCCTAAGGCTTTCACATTTACCATCTTTTTTACAGTTACTTGCATTTGCGTTTCAATTTTACCTAAGTGTTTCCCGATGCGAGATTCCTGTTTTCCTACCCTAATTCTCCTAGGTTTCAAAGAAAATTGCCCAATACTTACTGTACTGCACTTAACCTGGTTCTATGATCCAGAATGAGCTAATCCTCAACGGTTCTGTTATAAAGCCTCGTAGTTATTTTCGCCCTGAAGACTACGACCCTCAGCGGCCCTACACGCCCCATACTTACTCAGCGACAGGCTAATTCCAATTGAGGTGTCACTCCCTTGCTGCAACCTACACTCGTATCTAAACCGGCAGAACAGTTCCAACTACATTGTGAGTTGCCCACCTGCCTCTCACTAATACCCTTAACTATTTCAAGATCCATCGGTCATTCAATGATTCCTAAAGTTTCTTGACTGTACATGCGACCCTGATCAAAGAGTTAAAAGAAGATTATGAGAATTTTAACTCTGCCACCTGTGAAATTTAACTCTCGTGAGAATAAAATTTTGAGTTTCGGAGAGGTGCATTTTTTATCTCATCGCTCCGTGAGGAGGATGAGATATTGTAGTCACTTTGCCTATGGGGCTATATATGGCAATGCCAGCTTAAATCGCAATGGTTACCATGGTAACGGTAAATTTTCCCAGGTTACTAGTCTCGAGGTCTAACCCATGGTGAGGTACCCCGGGGTGACTGAAGGTCCATGGCTGAGAGAGGGGTCAAAACCTGTCCGTGTGTGTGTGTTGGTGGGTGAGTGTGTGTGTGTGTGTACTTGTTTCGTATTCAAACAGAGGACCTGAACAATGGATTTTAGGTCCTCTGGTGGAAATTCAATAGATTTCTGGGGTCCTCTCCTGTGTGAACAATAGACAGTCTATTGTTAAGGTTAGGGTTAAGGAAGCAGGAACAAAGGAAAACACAATGGGGTCCTCAGGTTGTGTGGAAAAAAAACCTGTATGTGGGTGTGTGTGTGTGTGTGTCCAATTTTGTTTTCCTAATATCTTGTAAACGGCTGGGCCGATTTTCTTCAAACTTGGTAAGATGGTACCTCAGGTGGAACAATTGCATTTTTAATACACAACCGGAAGTGAAGGTCAAAGGTTTCAGGTCAAAGGTCAAATTTAGTGAAATCACATTTTCTGCTATATTTCCAAAAGGAAACGTTCTCCTGACACGCAACTTTACACATATGATGATTGCATCTAGACCTACCAAAATATGTGGTTGCCATAGCAACAGAGGTCAGAGGTCAAGTGGTAGAGTGGAACAAAAAAATTCCAAGTGATAATTTGTTCGTAAAACAACGTTTTTGTCCCTCAAACTCCTCCTAGTGGGCTGGACCGATTCTTTTCAAAATTGGCAGGTGGGTACCCCAGGGTGGGAACTTGTGTCTCCCAGACCCTGGGAAGATAAGGTCAAAGGTCAGAGGTCAAAGGTCACATTTTGCAGAAAAACTTTTTTCTCCTATTTTGTACTAAAACTTCAAAAGAAAACCTTCATTTTACATGACACTTCACAAGTATAATAGGGTAGACTAGTTCTACCAAAATATGTAGTTTCCATGGCAACCAAGGTCAAAGGTCACGTGACAGGGGGTCAAATACTTTTTTTTTGTATTCACTTTAACTCTTAACAGACGCATCCCACAAATCTGAAAGTTTAAGTGTAATAGCCTAGGCATGATACTGTTAGTTGTACCGATATGTGTGGTTGTCATGGCAACCAAGGACATAGTTCACGTTACAGATTGTCAAAGGTTAAAGTGGGCATGACACGGCCACAAAAACTTTTGTGTAGGCTATTGCAAGATTAGATACAGTATTTTTCAAATATCATCTCACACCCCATTACAAACCCGTACAATTCGGCATAAATGATATTCGAAGGAAAACTGCGTTCGAAATCCAATTTCGAAAAATGCCGCAACAGCTCGCCTAACTTTTATGACGCAATTTGCGGCACAAACCCTATAAATATAGCAGAAAATGTGATTTCACTAAATTTGACCTCTGACCTGTAACCTTTGACCTTCACTTCCGGTTGCGTATTAAAAATGCAATTGTTCCACCTGAGGTACCATCTTACCAAGCTTGAAGAAAATCGGCCCAGCCGTTTACAACATATTAGGAAAACAAAATTGGACACACACACACACACACACACACACTCTCACCCACCAACACACACACACACACACACGGACAGGTTTTGACCCCTCTCTCAGCCATGGACCTTCAGTCACCCCGGGGTACCTCACCATGGGTTAGACCTCGAGACTAGTAACCTGGGAAAATTTACCGTCACCATGGTAACCATTGCGATTTAAGCTGGCATTGCCATATATAGCCCCATAGGCAAAGTGACTACAATATCTCATCCTCCTCACGGAGCGATGAGATAAAAACGTACGTGACAATTTCCTTGCCACGGGCAATCCTTGCTTGGATTGGTCACAGGCCAGTACGCAGAAAAGGTTTGTGCGTCGCCCTGAAATCTTCTAACGCCACGCGTTCAACATGGCGCACACACCCAGTTTTCCAATTGAGACGCACATGATGCGCATATCAGCGATCCGGGGCACACGTGAAGTTTGCCGTCGTGTCAAAATGGAGAATACGCTCATACAGCTAGGGCCTGAATAATAACAATAGGGAGCTTTAGATTTCACGACGCGGACGCCATCTGCAACGTAATGAAGTCATCTGTTGCTATGCCGTTTTCGAACGCAACGGGAAACAACGCTACACCAAGTTGTGAAATGGCAGGGGCAACGCAGTAGGTGACGTCATTGCGTCGTAGCTGACGTCCGCGTCGTGCAATCTAAAGCTCACTAATTACGCACTTGTCTGAATCGTCCGCGAAAGCGTCTTAGGTTTTTAATCGTTGCGTTCATATCCGTATTAGTTAAGTGTAACAGTCAAGCTAGTTTTCTTTAGAGTGTTGCAAGGGGATACCAACATTTTAAAAATAAATTTGTTCCAAAATCTTAGATAGACCTACTGGATTAAAAGTGCAACCGTTACAAAGATTGGGTAGCCCTTCTCCAGTTCTTTTATAATCCGGTGTCAGAATTTAAATATCCAAATGATGTTTTTTGTTTTTGAATAAGGGGTGCGCCTATAGTTCCAAGAACTTGATTGGTCTGTGCCATATTCTTTCCCCTCGCTATCTTACGAAAAAAAACTTCCGTCCCTTGGAACGAAAAAAAAATCGATTCCCAAATGGACTTCAACTAGGAATTTCAAAGGATTGTGGCATGCAGCTTTAGTATGGTAATTTTTCTCAATGAAATTCTACTGTAGCATAAAAACAGCACAGATAAAACTTCTAGCACATAAATCGTTCAAGTTCTGTAACCAACTTGCGCACATGTTAGCGATGAGATATGCAACTCCGTGGATTGCCCTCTTGTTTACCTTGGGTCCACTCAGGTTCGCAAGAGTTATGGTCACCTGAATACCATGTTTCGTCTCTGTTAAACAGCTCCAACAAATTTATCCTGGAATTGACCATTGAATGGAATAAAAAATACAATCAGGCATTCGAGGCCACCATTTCCCACAAAAAATGTCCTGGTACAAGATGACCAATGTTTTCGAAATGGTCCCTCTGCCAAATAGCGTGGTAGAGGAAAAATGAGGTACACGGGAACTAATAACCCCACCCTTTCAAAGTTTATCCTTGAGACATATTTTGTCTATTATAAAACTAGCAAGATATCCGAACTGCAATTTAATCAATCTCTAAATTTCCCTTTTTCATATTGGACTCTTATCTCTCTTGATCGAAAAGTTCCACAACCGAAATTCATACCTAAAATTTGGAAATTAAAGCCGCCAACTGGTCCCTGAATACAGTTTGGAAAATACAAACATTAAGGGTCACTTGACTTCATTAATAATTTTTTACGAACAATGAACTGATAAAAATAATTTCAAACGTTACGTTTGTGCAAGTAGGTTCTTGTGATATAAGGAGGAAAAAGTTGGGTTGAATTTGAATTAAGTCCTAGCAGAATCAAATATCCTTCATTAATTTTTTATAGCTTACGGGAATTCTTCCAACCCTCAAAATCACTCCCTGCATTTGCATATGGTGTGGGATCAGTAAAATATTTGTTCAAAAAAAAAAAAAAAGATAAAATGGGACATTTCTTTTCGACACCTAGAGCAGAGTGATTAAAGGGGCGATCAAAGTTCGAAAGGGAATATGAACGTTTTGTTCAAGCACCTCGTATCCCCTTCTGAAATGATTGTTTACGGAATATAGAAACGCTGAAGAGGTTTTTCAGGTTAGAAGAAACCTGGCATTGAATTAATTACCGTTGAATGAAACCTTTTGAATAAATGTCTGGTAAAAATACCCACACAGATGCAAGACTAGTATGGCCTTCACATTGACTTATATACATATGGACAGATCATGTAACGTGTAAGTCCTATCCGTAGATGGTCGCCACTGACTGGGACAAAAAGACGCACCAAGATGGCCGCCGTGAACCTATAAATCGTCTGATTTGACGACGACTCTGTAATATTTTAAGCAAAAGGTAAACTTGAATGAAAAAAAAAATATCATATTACTGCAATAAGTGAAGTGATTTTGACCTTACCTTGCCATATTTCCAAAATATTTTAACTTTCTTGCAAAATAAGTAACAATATACTTGAACAAGTCCAAACTCTCACACAAAAACATAGCAGCCGGCCATCTTGGTGCGCTTTTTCTCATACTAAGGTAGTGACATTGTACCGTGCAGTATGCTCTGTCCATGTATAGCAAGTCCGTGAGCCTTCACTACAATGTATCCATCGCGATGTTAGACCGTGACTGTTTTTTGTTAGTTTAAGTCAATGTACAAATGTGGCGCAGGATAAAAGTTTTTTAAAGTTGTAAAAAACATCAAAAAATACTACCGTTGTCATTTTAGGAAATATCGGTCAATTTCATTCCGAATTTGACCGTGACAAATTTTTCCTTGCCTGTTAAATGACATGGGGTAATTTTTACATTAGCCCAAATATTCGGGTACATGGGCGCTGTTTAACAAGGTGTTTCTTGATTGGCTGTTGCCATTGTACTGTATCGAATGTATTCTTTGGTAGGGTTAGGGATTAGGTTAGGGATTAGCGCTGTCGTTAGCCAGTTAGGAAATTTCCCTGTTAAACAGTGCTCATCGCCTCACATATTCCCCTGCCGTAGCCTAAGTGAAAAAATGTAGGTAGTACTTCAACCAGGGGTTACTGAAGCTCTGTGTTACAATCTGGGATTGAATAACACCGAAGAAGGGCATATACACGTGTAGTCGGAGTTGGCACTTGGGAATTATCTGCCGTGGTGTGAAGCTGTTACGCTTTAAGATATTTCCAAGTTTCGTTCATGTGAAAAAGATTTTGCGTTTAGACGGTAGGTAATAAATTGCCATTTTCTTTCATAATTTATAAGCATTTCCGGAGTGTTTTTCTTACAAATCCTGTAGAGATACCTTTTCCTAACTCGGATATTTCGCTTCAAAGATTCCACTTCGGAACAAGGTGAAAGAATGTTATGTATTAATATGGACAAATTAAAAATGCGGGAATAAAACTTAAGATTTCTATACCAGACTGCCAAATAATTGATATCTTTAATAAAACAAACATTAAATAGGTAATTCATGTTCCCTAATCAACCCAAAGGCTATTTATAATTACAATCGTGTATTATTCCTTGATATTTTAGCATTTTAGCATATTGGCCCTGAACACGTGGGGGGAATACCACGGTCAGCATGATTTTTGCAGTTTGCGCTCATTAAAAACTCGAATAATTCATAACACTATTCGCGGAGTCATGACGCCAAGTTCCAAGAGGCAGAATTCATTAATTAATTATCCTGTAGGCCATGTACGTGCACATCGTCGCAGAACGGTCGACCTGACATTGCCCACGTAAATCGGCTTATTCAAAAAACAAAAACTTTAAATTTGTTTTCTTAAACTTTAAATTTGTTTTCTTAAACTTTAAATTTGTTTTAAAATTAAAGTTACCGTTAGATTTTAGGATAGAGTCTGTGTCAGAATAACAAAAAAGGTGGAAAAGATTTGTTTGGAATAAGTAAATGTGGCCTATTTTCAGGACGATGATTTGTCCATTGGCAGGGATTTGCCGTAATTTGTCCTTGGGAATAGAAAAAGGTAATTATCTGGCACTTGGGAACCATGTCTTTCTGCAGCATGGTCCTTTGATGTTTACCAATTTGTCTTTCATCCAGAAAAAAACAGAGAAACCAATGATAGGACCTGGTCTCTGAGTGGAGGAGCCTGCAGTTGTTTGTCAGGACGATTCGAATCAGAAGATACAATCTACCCTACCAAAAGCTGATTCACATCTTTGGTGTACCACAGCTCTGCTGAGATCAGCTGGGAGAAGTTCTGTCATCATGAGAAGAGTTTTCATCGTCTTCCTATGCATCGTACTTACTTGTTACGCTGAAAAAAGTAGGAGTAAGTGAAGCAGCCTACTACTAGTGTGATTTTATCAGGCAATGATCGCGAGGTCGTAGGGAGGACTCTAATTGCTGAAAAACATTGCTACCCCTAGAAAGATGTCTGGTTACACATTTTAATACCCACCTGAATAAAGTTTCGCTATCCTAGAAGCCATTTCGCCCTTTTTCCTTCCTTCTCTGACTACGGGCTTGGACGCTACGATATGCTTTCTTATTCTACAAATCATTTTGGAGGCTGTAGTTTTATGATTTCTGTCTGGACAATAGCATGGAGATTTGAAATTTCTGCAGTGTAGGCCAGCTTTTAAGTACTATATGTTTACATATAGGAAAACGCCATTTTGTTGTTATAAGTATGATAATTTCTATTGCTTATCAATGTCTGCTTGCGTACTCGAAGGGATCCCTCTCAGGCGTAAAAATGCATGAAAAGTGACAACTTGTTTCTTTTGCAATACGAAATTACAATAAAAATTTAGTTCAGAAAGTGTAAGTAGTCGTCTGCTTCACAACTTAAAAAGCTTGCTTTCAAATACTGTCTTGTCACTCGCCTTCCGTCGTATAATTTAGTAACGTTTTTGGATCGGGTAAAAAGACGAAAGCTAAAATATCGCCCAACTCGATTTGACAACTAGCAAGTTCGGTAATTCGTTGCCTCATGAAATTAAGGAGCAGGCGGTACCGATACCCGAACCAAGCTCAGCACAAAGAATAAATCTAAGTGACTATCCCAACCGAACTATAATTAGACTCCCATACTTAACCGGCAATGATATAAAAGTGTAAGATCAATTGCCATCTCAGACTGAATCTCAGACTTGTTTCTTCGCATTTCTCTCCAAATTATCTTTCATAATATTTCAGTGCTTTATAATATTACATGTTTAAGTAAACCACATTTGAGGAGACAAATATTGTCATATGACCTTTAGGAGCCAGCCATGAAACAGGGTAGTCTACTAAACTAACTAGACTGAGGGTAACTGGGCATTCCCTTTAAAATGTAAATTTTACACCAAAAGGCCATCTAGTAATAGTAATAAATTGCAAATATCACATGAAACGACCACTCCTTTGATACTGTGGGTGGATTTAAGACTTAAAATTAACTCACATTTCGGGAACATGTGCTTTTGGTGTCATTTCAAAGAATCTGGACGATTTCCAAAATGTGTGCATGTGCGTAACTCCCAAACAGAGTTACAGAACTCACTACTCTGTCATTAACCAGAAAGGTGAGCAGTTCAGCGTACAAGATAACGATACTCACCATACAGTTATCGCCTGCCTTTGACCTATTGTTCTAGACAACCAATGACAAGTTCGGACAGTGTCGTCTTTAATAAAACTAAAACTGATCATGATTGGACGCTCGGTGCCGTCTTATAGTCATCAATGGAAATAACAAGGGAAACCCAAAAGAATGTAACAATGTATCAGTACAAGTTGTAACACAAAATTCCGGTGAAAATTAGGATTGGAAATTAATATTAATTTATAGACCTTTGAAACATATGTAGAAGGGTCATCCCAACTTGAAGTGGACTATCGAATTTCATAACTGGCTCTTGTGAATCATGTGACAGTATTTTTCTCATCGGTTGTAAAAAAAGTAGGTTGCCTGCTTGGTTTACCTTGAATAAGCCATGTATAGTTCCTGATATTTAAAAAATATTTTGAAGAGAAATAAAAAGAGATTGAAGTGTTGTTTCATAATAAGTTTGGGAAGAATCTTTTCGCTCATTAAACTTTACCTGTTTGCCAATAATTAAAACTACTATTTTAACTGTCGTGTCTGGATTCTCGTTTGTGCTTTGATTTGCAATTATTTCAAAAGGTCATTATTCAAGGGGATGATCATGAAAAAGAAATTTTAATTACCTGGTTATAGCTTTACTTTGCTTTCGCAGGAAACAGACAAAAGGATCGGAATGGTGAGTTCTTTCGTTGGATGTTGTTTTCTCTTGCTTACTAACATAACCGGGGGAGGGGGCGAGGACACCAACAAAGTGGGAAGTCCGTAAAAAATCAAGGCACGGAGGAAAAACGAAAATAAATAGAGAAATAAAAGAGGGGGAAGAAGAAACAATAAAAAAGACTTTTTTTACGATGGCTTAGATTAAAAAAACGAAGGAATGGGGAACGAAGAGGGAGAATTGGCAGGAAGGATGGAAAGCAGCTATAGTAGGGATGGAATGAGGGAAGTATGAAGGTTTTGGAACATTTAGAATTAGCAGTTGGGAAGGAAGCACCAAGGAAGAAGTTAATTAAGGGGCGGAGTTTACAGAGAGCACGTTGACGAAAAAGTAACAAAGAATAGTTATAATAAAGGTAAACAAAAAATAAATAATAAATAAATCAATAAGTAAATTAATTAATGAAGGTAATACAAATGACACTAGTACTTTAGAAGATAAAAAAAAAGCCAAAAAAAGAAAAAAAAAACAGAGACAATGGGCAATTAGAACAGCTGATCCCTGCAAACTAAAAAGCGGTTGAGACTAACATTTTACATCATTATGAAAAATGCAGGCCTTAAAACTCTATTTTTCTACAAATGTCCCCTTCCCGTTAGACCCCCTTTTTTTGAATTCACCCTCGAACCCCTCCCTTGACAAAATCCGACTCGTGTGTTTTGACCACACCAATGGAGTCGAAATGAAACGTTACAGAATGAAAGCGACACTTGAATGAGGAGGAGTTATCTCGTATTTTGAAAATTAGATAAACATTCATAACACCAAAACGTCTGAAAATTGGCCCTTTCTCTGCCCACTATGATAGACAACTCTATCGGTTAGGTTATGTTAGATAGGGTTTTATGGTACAGTTGTTTCCAACCAATTGGTTAAAGTCGAACGGGACATTTTCCAGTTATGGCTCATCGGCTTGTTTCCCTACTAATTGCTTATGCTGAGCACCAAGCACAATGACAGTAGGTTGCATTTTTGAAGTCTTCCGTATAACCCGGCCAGGACTCGAACTACCAACCTCTCGACCGCAAGGACTGCAAGTCGGATGCTCCAACCACTTGACCATGCAGTCGGTTACCTATATCGATTCATCTACAGTCAATTGCCAACGCTTGCAAACTTTTGCGATTCTTTGCGATCTCCTACGACCTCGAGGTTGTCGCCTTGTAAAGAAGCCTTTGCCCTCAGCTGGTGGCGAAATCTCACAAGAGCTGGTGGCCAGGTTTCCATGATTACTGAAGGTAACAACGTTTTAGACATGTATGCTAAAAAATGTTAAAAATCTCTTGCGAACATAGCGGGTGAGCTGGGACCCAATGAGAGGTTTTGCGAACAGTTGAAAGCAGACGCGCTGTTACTATAGGTGGCCTTCATGAAGTTTCATGAAAGTGCAGTGGCAACTGGCTTAAAGCGGCTCATTGAGTTGGTTCATGAAACTCAACAAATTTTTCCAAACCTAGTAAGTTTTCTTCACAAACCAATGACAAATAGCCAAACTTAGACAATTCCCATATCCTACATACAAATAACCCTTTTATGAGTGAGTAATTAACGGTTCAAGTCCGTTTTCAAAAATTCATGACCAGACACTTTTTCAAATTATGTACGAAACCGTTGCAAGTTAGGCCACTAGAAAATTCAAAAATTTAACGTTTTCTGTGACTTTTGGACTTGAAACTTGACTTGTTGTGCTAACTTTAAGCATTTGTATGTGGTAGTCACCCTTTGAGACTCTCATTTAGTTATCAATATCAACTCAATGAGCCTCTTTAATGGTCCACGGACACGGTCAAGGCTCCATGCAACCTAATGATACCATCATTTAAGTGTAGTTTTGAGTTCATTCCATTCTATTTCGTTACAATATAGCCTATAAAAGCCTAAAAAATGGTTAATATATGATCAACATAAAGAAGGGGGACCATTCAAGAAGCCACTCAAGATAGCTTCCAATTGAAACATTAACTTTACAAAAAAATTGTCTCCTCTGTAAGTTTTACTGCGGAGACGTTAAGTTAAAAAAAAAAAAAACCCAAAACGACAAACAATTTACACAAAACCTTTTTTGTCTTTTTTCAGACCTAGGCCATAAACTCTTTACAAGTAAGTTTTCATTTTGCTATTTAATACTATTTCATTTTTTGTTACAGTTGAATGTAATGGAAACATCTAAAACGTAATAATAGCACATAAACTTGTGAGAAATGATTCTCTAGTGTCTTGCATTTTTCTTTTTATTATTTATACAAATGTATTGATATCATTTCCTTCTCTCTTCTTCTGCTTCTTCTTCTTCTTCTTCTTCTTCTTCTTCTTCTTCTTCTTCTTCTTCTTCTTCTTCTTCTTCTTCTTCTTCTTCTTCTTCTTCTTCTTCTTCTTCTTCTTCTTCTTCTTCTTCTTCTTCTTCTTCTTCTTCTTCTTCTTCTTCTTCTTCTTCTTCTTTTTCTTCTTCTTCTTCTTCTTCTTCTTCTTTGCTTGCATCTCTTCTATTAGTGTTCGGGAGTATTCGAAGGACAATTGGACGGACGCCTAGAAAACGAGGGGAAGAAGTAAATAGTGAAACAAATTGGAAGTATCCAGAGTATCCAAGGGTAAGTCAGCGTCATATTCAAATTCATCACCATGTTGCACCCAGTGAGGTTCTTACAGATTAAAGTAAAATTAAAATAAAAAGATGTCACTATTTGCCCCTTTTTGGGGACCGAGATATAATACGTTTTCCAGAACATATCAAAGTCTTCACCATTTCCAACTCGTATATTTTGTACAATTTTTAAGAGAGTAGGAAAATTTTTGGCACACTAGAACCCCTATCGCCCCATTAGCATTCTCTGCAATAGGGAGAGACGCTGAACCTAATGCAGAAGCAGAATATTGTTGACATCCAAGATTCCAGTGTGTAGGCCTAAAGAGTAAGGCCTTGGATTCAACAGTGTTTAATGAAAGAGAAGCCAACATTTTTTATGCTTTTGAGATTTTCGTCATTGGGAGAGAATATTTCGATACTTTGGATTCGTTGGGGACATTTTGAAATTTGCAACTCTATATTTTATGCGAGAACAAATCTATAAACCGACAAGGCCAATGTTACCAATTACATTCCTCACCCCCCCCCCCCCCCGCCACGAGAAAGAACTCCCAACAATTGGAGGCATGTGTCTTCCTCACGTTTAAGGTGATTTTTCATTTCACTAGAGTGCAATAAAAGCTATGCGGGTTCGCAGGGCTGTGTTACTGAAGTACTCACTTCAATGCGGCATTGAGTTTAAGAAGCTTCGGGTGTGCTACAGGAGTAGCGCACAAGTCATGTGAGGTGGGGGGGGGGGTTGGGGTACGACATGAGGGAAAAGTCTGAGGATAGGGAGAAAAAAAACGCTATTTCATGTGTTTTTTGCATTGCAAGGTTGGGTCATGGGGGGGGGGTGTTCTGACCCCTCTCCCACCGTGGCTACGCCACTGGTACTTCTTAAATAAACTTCAGTTTGTTCAGCTTCCATCTACATCTATAGGTGTGCAAACATCACACCCCTCACGGTGGTTCTCGAGATATTAGCCATTGTAGTTGACATAGTTTCTGTGAAAAGTAAACTTGAATTTAGATAGTGTATGCCTTAGATTCACACTGATGGCGAATGTTTTGTTTTTCTTTATTTTTTCCTACTGTTTTGACCTTGAATTGATCAGGATTGCAGTATCTTGATCCGAAGTAAAATATGATCTTCTGTCAACAGTTATTGCTCAAGATGCACTTATGGTATCAACATACCAGAGTTGAGCTCAACAAACTTGGTTTTATATTTTAAGGAAAAACGAAGCATTGACCACCTGTGTGAATCCATGACATCGCACCTGCTTGCCTCATGGTCAATCACTCTGTTTTAGACATTGGGTCAACTTCAAGTGCTAATCAAGTTCGAGAATGCAACATCGACTGTCGATGTCTTGACTTCGACTGCGAGCCGATTCTTGATAGATTATGTCACATCAGCGACAGGTATCAAAAACGTTTTGATCTATTGACAGTGCTTTTAATCAGATCAAAATCAAAGTAGGCCTAATTGAAGGCGTCATCCATGCAGAGTACGGCATAATTTTTATTGCATTTTTGTGAGACATTAGGTCATCTTTAAAGAACACGACCAAACATATTTTGAAACAATATGCAAACCAGGATGATTTCTAAGTGATTTTCCTTTCGAGTAATTTTCATGTTAATTCAAAACTTACACACTGCATGTTCGAGCTAAACCAATTGACAACTCTGGTAAATTTCCTGGTTAAGTGATACAAAATTGCCAGATGACTCTTCAGAACTAATCATGAATCACGAAAGACTACCACACTAATCCAAATTGGGGAGGGGTGGGCTCTTTGCCTTAAACCAAATTGCCAAACGGAAGCAATAAAAAATTTACTCATCTGTTCATTGCCTAAAGCATGTACTGGACAACCGATTAAGAAATTTAAAGTAATGTGAAATAAAGGGCAATCAAAGTTTGTAAAGTATTTACATTTGTTTATTAATTCTGTACCACATTACAACATTGACCTTAAATTTACACAATATGATCCATATAAATGGTCTAACGTCGTGCAGGCACGTAGCCAGGATTGTGTCATGGGGGTTGGTGTCACGGGGGGGGGGGTTGGGGAATGACATGAGGGAATAGTCTAAGGATAGAGAGAAAACCCGCTATTTTAGGTGTTTTTGCATTGCAAGTTTGGGTCACCGGGGGTTCTACCCCCCTCCCCCGTGGCTGCGCCAATGACGTCGTGATTAGTTACAGAGTAGAAACTGATGATGCCTGTAGTCTTGCATCTTCATGCTATCCACACAAAATTAACGTTTTATTTAACATAAAGGATTTCTTTAATGTGTCTACATCCTGGAAAAAGTTTGTACAGAAAGGGAAAACGGGTCCTGGAACAAAAGGTTAATGTGTCTGTCAAACTTTGATTGATACTTTAAATAACTTGGACGTCAAGGATTCGTTTAAAAATCAGAGTTAATTCACATTCTGCAGGATTACTTCTCCCAAGCAATCTCATTCAGCATTGAAGAACGAACGACAGTAAAATTTGATAGTTTGAGACGACGTCAACGTTAACTTATCGGTCTTGACGGGCTTAGCGCTTTTCAAGGGCGTTGTGTAGTTACCTCTAAATCCTCATCATTTCCGAATAATTAACCATGAACTCTTCACCTTTCGCCAACCTATTGCTGGAGGTGCCTTAAACACTTCGCTGGATTTTGAAGGCCGACTAAGGTTCATTTAAAAAGGTGTTAGAATAGCACCCTCCTTACTCTCACGTAGATGTGAAACTCACACATTCAAATTGATGTAATTTGGGGATTTCTGTCACTGTTAATTATGATCCTTTAATTTATAGGACAAGTTAGTCATTGAACAAAAATTGAGGATGGAAAGCCAAGAAGATAAGAGCAAATTCATTGGACATTTCATAGACGAGATGAGGGAACTCCTTGCAAAACTTTTCCAGGTGAGATATCGCATTTTTAATGTAATTAAGTTGTACGGTAACGACCATACGAGTACAAGATTCTTTTTACAATTATGAGCACGACAATGACGTTGTTACACGGCGTTGGAGAACGGTGATACTCAGTGGCGTAGCTACGATTTTTTCCAGAGGGGGCAAAGGTATGAAATTTCCCCAAAACTTTTCCCGGTCAATGTTTATGTATTTCATAAAAAATATGCAAATTTACAAGTAAAGCAACATTACCATGTCATTTTGTAATGTTACCTGCATTTTAATCTTAAAGTATAACATAGAACAATCGGAAATAACAAAGTATGTTGTTTTGGTCAACAATATCTGGTTTATTTGTATGTACTAACGCAGTGGCTTACTCAGGATTTCTCTGAAGTAGGGGGGGGGGGGAGCATGCAGAATGGTCTAAGGGGAGGGGTGTCCGGAATTTTTTTGACGTTTTCAAGGAACTAAGATGCAAAATGGTGCAAGATTTTCGACTTTGACAGGTACAGTGTTAAAAGTTGAATCGTTGTGGTTCGTTAGGATAAAAGTGAAACTTTTGTGTCTTTACATGCATTGTTATGCCATTTATGCTACCTTACGAAGTAAAACTTGCTATTAAATTTGCACACTTTTAGGAGTCAAAATAAGAGAGCATTGATGAATCGGTATAGGATCTGTGGTTTTCCTGTCGTATTCGTGCTTGTAAAGAGAATCTAAATATGTAGTCTTCATTTTAATCGATTCCACCAGTGGGATACAGAGTCTACCTTTTTAGGTAAAAAATTGGAATTTGACAGAATTTGCTTATTTGTAGGAATTAAAAAAAATTGGCATCACTGAGGGACCTTGCAGAGACAATCCTTTCATTTTGAAAATTTTTTAACAATTGGGTGTCCTTATATGCAATCTGGTGCCACATATGCTATCTTTTGAAGTAAAATCTGTGTTACTAAAGTTTGGACTACGTATTTCAAGAACAAAGAAAAAATGGCATCGATGAGGGGGGGGGGGGAGGCATGGCCCAAAGGTCCCCCCTTCGTATGCCACTGAAAGGAGGCCTAATAGTGGCTCGATCACACAGCGTATCCTGTTAGAACAGCAGTCCGTTAAGTATAGAAGGCTGCAAGGTACTCATGGACCCGTTCATTGTTACACCCCAAGTGAGCAGAAAGCTATTTTCCCGAACTAGCATGTAAGCCTCCAAGGATTAGGCTAAGTAACAAAATATAAGTATGCCCATGGATCCCGTTCATTCTAATTTCTAGACCAACGTTAAGTTTATCGTTGGCCATGGATTGTTTCAGCCCCATCCATCGCTATGTACACAGAGTAAAATCGGTATAGTTTAAACCCCTCTGGCTAGAAGCTTGTAGGACAATATAACCTGGGGGTCTACGTTACTGACTTTTCAGTTTTCACATCCTTTCACTGAATTCCCAAAATGTACAACGAAGAATCTGTGTACAAGGGAATACGTTCGGGTTCACAGCCTTTCCAGCCTTGAATAACAGCTTCCTGTGCACTGAAATGCTCTGATCATAACGCCCGCGCGTATACAAGTGAACATTCAATCTGCTACGCGGCGAGGACGATTCTGTGGAACGCGAGTAGGGCCGGTTCATGCGACACTGAAGAAATCTGGGTTAATTTGTTGCATGAAAATACGAATTATGTATGAGAAATGTTTCACAATTTCTTATTCTAACAAAAATTTCGAGAAATTTTTATTAGAATAAGAAAATTCATCAAATTTCCCCAAATTATTTTCCGGGGGCAACGTGCTCCCCCTGCCCCCTCCCAGTAGCTACGCCACTGGTGATACTTGCTCTGTACCCCAAGCAAAATCTATGTTCTAAGATGCCTCATGCATATGGTGAAGGTTGGAAAGTGTATTAATCTTTTGGAGCAGTAAAGAATTTAGAAATTATGCCTCCAGAAAATTTTCATGACCTCAGTTAATAATATTCTAGCTACGCGACTACGTACTGTTCGAGAACGTGTTATTTTGGCATAAAGCTTAGGTCACCGTTGCAGCGATTGAGATACCGAGTTCCGGAACGATACTTTTCGGACTAAAAAAGGTTACCGGTCCGGAGGTCACACCAGCACGGCCTGGGCACTAAGACTGACATAAACGTGAACATACCTAGAAGGGAAGGGTATAAAGTCTCAGCAATACAACAACGAATTCGGAACGGAATTTTGTAGGGTTTTTTTAGAATCGTCTCCCATGTCTGGTGGGAAAGAGGCAAAAGATTTGTCAACCAATGTAAATATATGATTTGCATTTGACGTCTATGAAAATAAAATGCAAACTTACTTTTTCTGATGTTACACCTACCAAGGTTTAATATCGGATAACCTAATCCGATAAAACCTGTCTTTTGATGCGACGTCAAGAAATAATTAGTATTAATTTAATTTTTAAAGTCCTGTGGTCCAGCTCATATGTTTACCCAGATTGGCAAAGTTTTGGTTCTTTCCGACTAGAGATGGGGAAAATTTTAACAAAACTCAAAACATCGGATCGGAATCCGATCCAAATTCTCTGTGATGTGACAGAGGCTGTATCATATTACTGGCATTTCTTTTTAGCTATTTTTCTTGTTAACATAATACAAAAGTTCATCTGTTGGTGAATTGCTCGTATATAGTATATATTGAAGTGCATGCAGCTGTAATCTGTTATCTAACGTTAGAATAATTTACGTAGTGGCCGGTTTAAAAAATCCAGTTGAGAAGCACTGTCCTTTGGGCTAGGGGTGGAGTTTAAACAGGTCGTTTGGTCCGCTCCCAAGTGAGGGGGGCCTTGAACTGATTTTCGTTACAAAATGATGTTGAAATGATCACACTTGGTCATCAGACATTGTTCTCAGCCTTGGTTTCATTATGAACAAATGATACTAGCAAAGCATATTGACTCTGGCCAGCTAACACTTCATAGCCAACAAATCCGGGCTTCTGAGTAACTACACGGTGACTGCAGTCACAAAACCAGTCTAGCTAAGCCTAAAGTTGGGCCTTACCTCCTAGCTCAGACCCATCAAGTACTTATAATCCCATATGCCGTTGTGCAAAAACGCAGAAATTGTGTGCATAGAAAGTATTAGATTAAAAGCGTTCATGCGAAGAATCCGAACAGCCAAGTGATGGTGATGGCCTACTTTAAGTTAGTCAGGAACTGCTGTGGTCCATCAGCTTTAATCTTTCAAATGCTTTGCCTGTATCATGGTTGGTTGTGTTCCACATCCTGTTGATTTTATCAATTTCACTAACTTTGAAGATTTGAAGGAATTGCACATAGATAGTAAAATTTAGACGATTTAAGGCTGATGGACGCTACTTGAGCTCTAGAGAATACCCATGCTGCCATGTGAAGCATACTGATAAAGAAACAAACACAAAGTTTCCATTTATATCGGCCTTTTTGAGTTTATATGAGCCCTGAAAATGTATTGTTACATGTGGGTCATAAGTTAGTGTCATTTGTAACTGAAACTGGCATTTTAAAACTCACCACAACTTACACACCACAACTCACATCTTACCTAGCCGTTGCTAGGTAACTTATGATATAAGTGACATTACTTAAACACATTAGCAGGCCATGATAAAAGTGAGAAAATAACTTTCCAAAATCTGCAGAATCTTAACGGATAATTTTCATCGGAAAACAAATCGTTCCGGATATCGCTGTAACGTGACCGCTCCTTCACAAAATGGCTAGATAGCGACTTTTCTCCAAAATTCAGTTTGGAAATGGTTACGAAAGCCTTCGCCCTGTACGGACCAGGAGATGAACTCCCAGGAGAAATTAAGGCAGTTCTTATGATATACAATGCTGGTTCTATTGGAGAAGCTAGCATGATTAATAATGAAATGAACTCTAGTATCTTGTTAAATGAAGTCAGATTATGTTTGAACTGTTTCTTTCATTCACTGTACTTTTTCTTAAGTCCCCCAGGCCCTTTGGCAAAGGGCCGTTGGGCTAAACCAAACTTAAAACTGCTTCCTGAAAAAAGCTATTTCACACACTGAAGGACAACACTTGACCAACCCCACGGTCCTCAGACTATTTACATCATTGATCTGTCATGTATACTTTCCATTAATTATGTATGATATTGTCTATGAATGTGATGGCAGCCTTTTTAAAATGCAAGCATTAAGCAACTTTCTTAATCAACAAAAAGGGGGGTTCGCCTTTGGTTTCGTCTATATAACTTTTTTCAATGGTTGTGAAATATTGTTAACATATTGTATTGCGCTTGTCTATGAAAAGTTAATATTTTGTGAAAAAATTCTTATTCCAGAGACAGTTGTGACATCCCCCGCACCGAACTACTGAAAGAACTGATATGGAATTCTATTCCTGCAATATCTTCATCGCTTAATTTCTTTCTTAATTATTAAATTGTTTTCTTCCACTGTGATTGGTACATTCATTCTCATTTGTACTTTACATATCTTTATGTGGACCAACACTTTTTCAATAAAAAGAGGCCATTTTCACGATGATGAAAACACCCCTCGGGCAATTTTCCACCAGGGCAGTTTCCAACCTGCATAATTTGACTCAAGAAATGCCACTGTTTGTAATTAACCCTCGGGCAACTTTGCCACCCCAAAGTTGAACTGTACTTGGTTGAAATTATTCTAGGGCTCGTAAGCGGGGATATTGTTCGGGAAATGTTTCCACGTCTAAGCCTTGTCAGTTTTCCATCACGTTGATGAATAGAGATTTGTGCTTTTAAATGCCAATTATCGAAGACTCAGGTGGCTAAAATGCAGTGTTTTCGAGTACTGTTGTCATTTTTGTGGATATGGTTCATTCAAGGGGCAGCAGAATTCCCAACCCTGTCATTTTGACTCGCACAAATCCCACGAGGTACAATTACCCCTAAAGCAAACTATTCCGCTCACAAAATGGAATTGTTCTCGGATGAAATATTCTCCGAGCTGAATATACGCTGCTCCGTGACTAAACCATATGTGGAAAGATATTGACTAGTTCGTAGAATGATAAAAGTCCTTTAAAATTCAAAATTTACAGTTTTAGGTGATGCTTACAAGGGAAAATATACTTTCTTTTAATCAAGACAAAGCATCGTAAACTTTAATGACATCAACGACTTTACACATTATTCTGTTCACTTCAGGAGAAACAAAAGAGCTTACGGGACAGTAGTGGTTTACTTCAACACAAATTAAGAACATCGACAAATAGAGGATTGCAGCATTCTCCACAGTATCATCCGCATAGCACATTCTGAACATCAACCATGTCAGGAGCAATAGAACGAAGGAATATGTTCTTTATGTGAAGGGCTCTTGTGGCATCACGAAAACATAAGCGGAGAGAAACCTTCAGTTGGTGAGGAGCGTACAAGAAATGTTTTGACTTCATAAACTCCCAAGATGGCTGGAGAGGGCACTTTCCGAGTGTTCAAAGCTGTGCATGCATCATGATTGGAACGATCAAAAAAAGGTTCAGCACACTCTTCGAAGTTCACCATACTGTCCGCACTGCACTTCTTGGAACAATTGGAAAATATAGAGGGTGGGAATTCAGCCTTTTACAACGATATTTGGGGTGAACTCCCACGACCCCCAGGTCCCCCACCACCGAACAAATTTTATTCCTTGGAAGGCTGACAGTTCGCCTTGTCAAGTTCATAACATTCTCTGTTTGGCTGAGGACAAGTTCCATATCAGGTCAACTCCCAGTTACTAAAGTCCAAATCCTCTTGCATATCTAATCCTTAAATTAGGGACAGTCAGAATTCATTGACTTTTTGTTCCAGCATCTCGTTTCCCCTTCTGAACCGAATTTTTACCAGAATATAGACTGAAGCATGAACATTGGAAAATGTCTTTTAGGATAGAAGAATTGTTAATTTGTGTGTTACTTAATGCTGAATGAAAATGTCTGAATATCTTTCAGGAAAATAATTAGACGCAGAATACACATATATCACACTGCAACCAATCACGACGTTGGATGGTGATCACGGATCATTTTTTTTTGTTAGTCAATATTCAATGTAGTGCAAAATTTAACTCTGATTGTCGCTTTCTGAGGTTAACTATTTGCTAAAACTCTGGCAAATCCAACTTACTGACGCAGCGCTATGTAGTTACTTCAGAGGTTGTTCTTTCATGGTTACATCCATGGAGTATACGAGGCGGTGAAATGGGCAGTGTTGGGTCTGTAGCGAGGGGATTCTTTTCATGCTGCCACTTTGCTTCTTAAGAATGCATCACAGACACCCCAGTAGAACAAAGGCTGTGTGGGGTGTCACATGTATCTGAGATTGTAACATGACCTGTGCCCTGATTAATCTATGCTTTCATTCTGCTCACACCATGTAAAAAGCAATTAACACATACCTGAACGGCCTGTTTGCTACCACCCCCAAAATGATGTGTTTTTTATATATCTGTTAATGTTAATCAATTAAACAGATGCGGCGACAGCAGTGTTTGCCGACTGACCAAAAGGGCAGAATGAGTATTACTTGCACAACACATGCCTATGGGTAGGATATGAGAGTTTATCACTAACCTAAACTCATCCACATCCTTCCGTGCAGAGTGCTATTGTGGTAAACGGGGAAATAAGGGTAATTTTTATGTCAAACACCATTCACCCTATTTGAAAAGTCTTCCACATGCCTATGGTAATATTCTTAGTTATATAGATGGAAAATGCAGTTACTCCAATGGAGATTAGTAAATAGTCATTTGCTCTATTTTATGGATGACCGTTAGGAATCATGTGACAATAATTGTCTCGTTAAATTGGACTACAACATTATTAAATGTCTTGAACTTTACCGAGGAGATGAATAAGATGAATTTAAGAGATTGGACTTATGTTTCAAAATATATTTGGGAGACGGTTCATGCGCCCTTTAAATGTCTGCTTTAAAGTACAAGATTGAAGATCTGTCCATAAATGGAAGAAAGTGCGCTTTCATGACGCAGAGACCTCTTAATCAATACATAAGTGGAAGAGGAAGGACTGACGAAAACCAGAAAAGTGAAGTGTTGCACAGTGTTGACATTTTTTTAATTATCCTGTTTTAATTAACTCTTAAATACTCATCAAATAGTACGGTTTGGTAAATGATATTGATGATTTTCGATGACACAATTTCAACTTTTTGAATAAAACCATGAGGACATAGGCCTACTAATATTAACTGTCCTTGAAATGAAGATTGCAAAAACAAAAATAACATTAGTTGTATATGGCACGTTCCTTCCTAGGCATCTCAAGATTTGCATATTGAGCTCATAATTATGAATGATTAGGGCAAATCAGAAATTACCCCAGCTGAAAAATTGTCATTTTTTTACGGAGTGGCGACATTTCTTTCATTTTTAATGCTTTCCTCATCAGATACCCAAATTTGTCATTTTCATGTCACACGCCCTTCACGACATTGTCCACGTTTAATTGTGCCGTCAAAATGAAATTGTCTACTGTAATTTCTCACTTGTCTGGGGATACAATATAAAACCTTACAGTGACAAATTGTAATTTTTACGTGGACTGACTCAGGCCTGCAGACAAGGGGTTGCAGGAGACCACCTGAATGTTTTTGTCCCCATAGAGAATTTGAAGTTTGCTGTGAAGTTAATACGTTAATATAATAAGTTAATATATATAAATATATATATATATATATATATATATATATATATATATATATATATATATATATATATATATATATATATATATTATATATATATATATATATATATGTGTGTATTGTAACGCAACTCGGGGAGTGTTGTCGGGGGCGCTTTAAATCCAAACACCCAAAAGTACTCAAAGCAGGCGCGATATTCAAACGACGGTCGGAAGAGGTAGAATAACAAAATTGACAAACAGATAATAAGAAACAGAACAGGGGAATACGGTTACAAAAATCTATTTACAGTTATTTACAAGCAATCGTACCCAGTACGAAATATAAACTTGTCCGAAGACAACGAAAAATAACGAAAAGGACGAAACAAAGACAGGACGAATACGAAAACACAACCTACCGAGTCGGAGACTAGTTCTCGACTGGCGAGCCACGAGGAGGACAGGTCGGAGATCAGGCCAGATACACGTCTGCTGACCTCCGACCTTCCGGCTCTAGGTCGCCCCTGGATGATCACATGGGCAGAGCATGAGAACTGGATGTCTCACCCCTGAAATCTACGGATGCTAAAAAAGGCCTACAAAATGCTGCCTTAACGGCATTACAATATATATATATATTTATATATATATACATATATATATACACACACACACACACACACATATATATATATATATATATATATATATATATATATATATATATATAGAAAAGGTTGCAATAAGTTCTTACAACATAGCTTTACAGAACTGTTTCGAAAGGGCCAATAATGTAGGTCCTCACTCCTCAGAAGCCTGAAGTAGAATGATGTCAATAACGTTAAATACGTATATGTTCGCTGCTTTTGAACGTGTCAGTTTTTAAGCACGTGTTCGTTCCGTGTTCGATGTGAACAGGCACGAACGGTGTTCAGCGAGCCAAGATACATTACCTATTAGAATAATTACACAGTAGATGTTTGTTCCTGTGTCTACAAGAGCTTACCAGTTCGTTTCTTTTATTTAGAGTTGCTAAGGAAGGTTTGAGTATAATGAAGAACTTTTCTTCCAGACAGAGATTACAAGTTTTAGATGAAGTGGAGTATGCTCGAGCTTTGTTCATTAGTTTCCATTTTACGGAGTGTTCTACATTTGTATCCTTTAGTTTCCAGATGTATTCACTGAGTGCAGTTGCGTTTCTTTTGTCTTTGTGTTTAAAGCTAGACTTGTGGGCGGTGTATCTTGTTTTGAATGTGTTCTCTGTTAGACCAATGTATGTTTCTTCGTTGTGGTTGTCGTGGCGTGTTACAGTTGCTTGGTACACAATGTTGTTCGTGAGGCAGTTGCCTTCCAATGGGCACTCACTTTGCTTTCTGCAATTGCAGTTGCTTCGCGTTGCTGGTTGTACTTCCTGTTTCGCCAGCATGTATTTGTTGTGCGCTGATATAATATGGTCTATGTTTGCCATGCAGCTGTAACTCAGTTTCACCGTGTTCCTGTTGAGTAAAGTATGTAGTTTGTGCCCAGGTGGGAAGCAGCTGTCCAAGAGGTTAAAGAATTTCTTGCCAATGTTGGTTGTGACACTGTCACTAAACGGGGGGTTGAACCAGGTTATGTTCCTATTTCGGCTTCGTTTCGGGGCTCCATTGGAATGACTGGTGCTAGGGGGTTGGGTCTCGTACTTTAGGTTGTACCCATAGCCACTTCTTAGTAGTGCTTCTTGGTATACGGGTGATGATGCGTTGAATGTGTTTTCGTAGGAAGAAATGTTGGATAGTCTCCTGTTGATGCTTTCTGGGATGTTCTTTATGATAAGTGGGGGAGGGGGGTGGTTGCTCTGTTTGTGCACATAGAGAGGGGTGTTATTTGGTTTCATGTATGGCTTGTATGTGCTTGTGATAAGATCAAGGGTAAGGTCTAAGAAGTTCACTATTTTTTTGTTTGCTTCAATTTCTATTTTAAGATTCTTATTTGAGAATATCTTGCATATTTCTTTCTTTATTTTTTCTGTTTGCCTTGGTGTTGCTTTGCAAACAGCCAGACCGTCGTCTCTGTATAGGCCGACATTCATGTTAATGTGCTGAAGTTGTGATATGAGGTACAATCCTATTAGTTCACAAGTTTCAGCACCGTCGAAACTACCCATGGTGACATCGAATAAAGATTCGGTGCGCTTGCACCATTGTGTTTCAACGTTGAACAGCATAGTTTTCTTTGTGTGGAAGATAATATGCCTTTCGAATGATGGTATGTCTGTGTAGTTCGATGCAAAGTCTAAAGCCTTGTTGAGGAGGTCGGTAGTAATTGAAGGGTAAAACTCACAAACGTCAAAAGCAAAAAACGATTGTTGGTGTTTGTCGTGTATTTCACTAAACCAGTCTATGACTCCACTTGTGTTCTTCCATTGGTTGTAACCTGTAGATTGTTTGATTTCTGAATTTATCCGTTCTGGTATTTTTTTTTGCTAATCTTCCCTAGTTCTGATTTTGATGGGTTGATTAGTCTGCATGTGGGTTTGTTGTTGAAGTTCGGTTTGTGGTCTTTTAGTGTAATAAATGCTTGTTTTTCGCTTGTGATGTCGACTCTGTCACTAATTTCAAGTTTTGAAGCTATAATTTTGTCAGCTGTAGTGATTTGATTGCGTGTGTTGGGCGGTGCTTTTTGTATGCTTTGTTTACGTTTTGTTGTACCAGCTTGTTATACTGTTCAGGTTCTAATTTGTAGAAGTTGTTGGTTTTGTCAGCCGCATCGTATACTTTACTGTCCGCTTTGATTTTTGTCGTGTCGGTTTTAAACTGTGCTTGGAAGGGCTTGCGATTGTTGTTAAACTTAATATTCTGTACAAGGCTCATCATGCTGTCCTCGAACTCTTTTAGTTCGGGTATCTGAGGCGGAGCCTTTGTCGATCGGAAGCCGTAATGTTCTTTTTTGTTTACACCGGCTTGGGGGTTGAGAAAGAAATGAGTTCTCCATCTAACGTTCCTTAGAAATGATTCAGTTTTTAAGATGAATCTTTTCAAATAGCTCTTGTTTGACGGTATAGGTATGTTCTTTGTAGAATATCCGAAATTGACTAGGTCGAACCTATTGTCCATTATGGTTTACAAAGTGCTCAACAGAACACTGGAGCTAAACAACCGTAATAGTAAAAATTAATAATGTCAACCAGGCAATGGTAAAGTGCTCAACCCTGTGAAGGGAGCTGTAATATATATATATATATATATATATATATATATATATATATATATATATATATATATATATATATATATATATATATATATATATATATATATATATATATATATATATATATATATATATATATATATAGGGCGGAAAGAGGTAGTAAAAAGTGCTAAAAAGTTTGCGGACAACTCCACGACGTTTCGGGTATAAACCCTTCATCAGGTGGCAAAAACCAAACTGAACAACCAACAGTAACAATTGGACACGACAAACATCAAATCCGAAGCGATCGCTGTAAAAACAGAACCGAACGAAAGTGACTGTCAGATCAAAAAAAGAAAAAGAGCCTCCTGGATGAAAAAGTGCACGTACAAATCGAACATGGTCGGAAAAAGGGGAAAAAAGTAGACAAAAACTTGGTTCCCATGGCCACTCCTTTAACTTGACGGAATAAACGCCCATTAAACTGAAAACAATTTTGCGTGAGAACAAGTTCGTGACCGCGTTAGTGCTGAAAACCGACTGATCATGAGGCTAGGTACTCTCGCTCCACATGGCCTTAATGTTAGAATTGACCTTTTGTAATATTCACCCCTTTTTGAGCCAGATTTTACTCCTTTTACACTTACCCGTTCGTGCTCATTTTTTAGCCCTCATTATTATTTTTTCCGGACCTAGTTTTTGTCTTCTTTTTTCTCCTTTTTTCCGACCATGTTCGATTTGTACGTGCACTTTTTCATCCAGGACGCTCTTTTTCTTTTTTTGATTTGTGTTTCATC